>LPNX010211289.1:314285-394623 GCA_001517045.1 Pseudotsuga menziesii
ACTTTTGTTATGAAATCGAAATGAAATACTAATGATCTAGCTTAGCATATGAAAATTTAACAAGAGTCTCATGTATGCAGATTGAAGAAAGCCCTGTATGGTTTGAAATAGGCACCCAGGACCTGGTACGACAGAATTGATAGCTTTCTATCTAGTTTGGGCTTTACCAAGAGTAAAGCAGACTCCAACCTTTACTACAAGGTTGAGGATGGCAACCCAGTGATGCTTCTACTATATGTAGATGATTTATTTGTGACAGGTATGGATGGGTTGATTGCTGATATGAAGAGAAAGCTTGCTGCTAAGTTCGAGATGAAGGAATTGGGAATGATGCATTACTTTCTAGGCATGGAAGTGTGGCAAAGTATGGATGGAATCTTCCTTGGACAAGGGAAGTATGCAGTAGAGATCCTAAAGAGGTTTGGGATGATGGACTGCAAGACTATGGCCACAACTATAGCATCGAACCTGAAGCTATTAAGTGATTCTTCATCAGAGTCGCGATGTATCGTCAGATGATTGGGTAATTGATGTACCTGACAAACACGAGACCAGACATTTGCTTTGCTGTGAACACCTTGAGCCAGTTCTTAATAGATCCAAGAAATGTTCACTTGATTGCTACAAATCATATTCTGAGGTACCTGAAGGGTACAGTTGATTATGGGCTCAAGTATGATGCGAATCAAAAGATTAACCTAGAGGGTTATGCTGATTCAGATTGGGCAGGCAGTGCCATTGATAGGAAGAGCACTTCAGGGTGTTGCTTCAGTATGGGATCAGGTGTGATCTCTTGGTTTAGTAGGAAGCAATCTTGTGTGGCACTGAGTACAACTGAAGCAGAGTATGTCGCAGCTTGTTCAGCTAGTTGTGAGGTAGTATGGCTGTGGAAGCTACTGTTTGACTTATTTTATCTTCAGTTGGATGCTACTTGTATACATTGTGACAACCAGAGTTGCGTGAAGTTGTCAGAGAATCCAGTGTTCCATGACAAGTCGAAGCACATCGAGATCAAGTACCACTATATCAGGGATATGGTGCAAAAGGGAGCAGTGAAGCTCCAATATGTTGCGACGGAGGAACAGATAGATGATGTATTGACGAAGCCATTGGATAGAGTGAAGTTTGAGTACTTTAGGGAGAATCTTGGTGTTCTCTAGATCGAGGTTTCCTCCAAGGGAAAGTGATGAGTTCCATATCCATTCTGACATGGTGAAAGGATTGGTTCCTTCCATGGTCAGATGTAAGGGCTGATCCATTCTATCATGATGATAGGATTGGTTCCTTCCTTGACAGATATGAGTGCTGAGATCCATAGCCATTCTAATGAGCAGGTCAGATATAAGGGCTGAGCCATTCTGTCATGGTGAGAGGATTGGTTCCTTCCATGACAGATGTGAGTGCTAATCCATTCTGATATGATTGTAGGATTGGTTCCTGCATGATCAGATATAAGGGCTATTGCCATTCTTGGAATGGATTTGCCTGGTGAGGTACCAGGAAAACTCAGTTTATGACTGAGGGCCATTCTGATATGACCGTGAGATTCGTTCTCACATGATCAAAAATGAGTGCATGGCCATTCTGATGTGATAGAGGGATGTATTCCCACTTGATCAGATGTAAGGGATTAAGCCATTCTGTCATGGCTAAAGGATTAGGTTCCTCCCATGTCAGATATGAGTGCTAAGCCATTCTAACTTAGTGTCAGATATAAGAGCTACCACCATTATTTGAATGGAGCTACCTGGTGAGGTACTAGGAACCTAGCCTTTCTGATGTGACTCGGGGATGTGTTCCCACGTACTCAGATGTAAGTGTAGTGGCCTTTCCACAGATGATAGTATTTTGGGTTCATATCATGCTGGTGGTTGTAAGTGCTGAGCCTTTTCACAGATGATAGTAGTTTGGGTTCCTATCATGCTGGTGACTATAAGTATTGTGCCTTTTCATAGATGGTAGTAGTTTGAATTCCTACCATGCTGGTGATTTTAAGTGTTGATCCTTTATGATGTGACTGAGGGATGTGTTCCCACGTACTCAGATGTAAGTTCAGTGGCCTTTCCATAGATGATAGTATTTTCGGTTCCTATCATGCTGGTGGTTGTAAGTGCTGAGCCATTTCATAGATGATAGTAGTTTGAGTTCCTATCATGCTGGTGAATGTGAGTGCTAGGCCTTTCTGATATGATTATGGGATTGGTTCCTACATGGTCAGATGTGAGTGCTAGGAGTGACTTTCTGACAAGTAGGTCAGATGTAAGTGCTAGGAAGGCCATTCTGATTTAGTGTTAGATATAAGTGCTTAAGAAAGACCTACATGGAGGCTAGGCCTACAACCAACATGAAAAATGGTTGGCTCTATAGAACTTCCTGTGACGAGAAGAATCATGAGATAGCACCAGTGATGATGATCCAGATCGAGTGATGGTTGAGATCCAGTGATGATGATATAGCAGTGATGATCGAGATCGAGTGATGATCTAGATCCAGTGATGATCTAGATCGAGTGATGGTTGAGATCTAGTGATGATGATCCAACAATGATGATCTAGATTGAGTGATGATCCAGATCTAGTGATGATGGCCAGTGATGATCCAGATTGAGTGATGGTCAAGATCCAGTGATGATGATCTAGCAATGATGATCCAGATCAAGTGATGATCCAGATCCAGTGATGATGACCAGTGATGATCCAGATCGAGTGATGATCCAGATTCAGTGATGATGACCAGTGATGATCCAGATCCAGTGATGATGACCAATGATGATCCAGGTCCAGTGATGATCCAGATTGAGTGATGATCCAGATCGAGAGATGATCCAGATTCCAAGATTGATGATGACTTGAAGATGAAGATGACTTGAAGACTCAGAAGACTTGAGATGTGGATGATGAGATGATCCAGTTGATGTAGAGAAGAAGACCAGTGCTGAAAATTGTGTCGAAAGAATACCTTTCTAGTTAAGAGGGAGTGTTGATGTATTTGTAACTTAGGAATGTATTCATCTATGTATCTTATGTATTGTAACCCGATGTTTATTCTGAGATATTTCTATAATGTAATTGAGTCATATTTTCATGCCCCAATGTTCTGATCAGGAGGATCAATTATGTAAACAAGTCATGTCAAGTCATAGTGGGTAACCCTTCGATTGTCTAAGGGTTAAAGTCCCCGCAGTTCTGGGGAACTAGGGTTATTAGACTCTCCTAGTAGAGGTCCGACCTGGTATGGTTTTAGTCATGTCGGGATTAGTATAAATAAAGAACTGGAGTCTCTATTTATCACACAATTCATCCACACTCAAGTGTAGCGCATAGTTGAGGAAGGAGAAGACACTGGGGCTAGACAAGAAGAAGATGACTGTTGTTGGGAGATCACTTACTATTTTGGGGCTTTTATTGTTTTGGTGCTGATTCTATCTCTCAGGAAGTTGCGGGGTTTTCTCCTTTATGGTTTCCCCAAGGAAAAACACTGTGTTCATTGTCTCTTGTGTTTGATTGTTGTACTTGTTATTCTCTCAGTTAAAGATCCTAATAATGCTAGCTTAATGTTGAAAACCTAACATCCTATACATGGGTGCCCTAGTTAGATCCTTTTTTTCATTTTTTACCCATGCTAAGATGCCTCATTTAGGTTGTGGGAGTCCATTTTTAATCCCGCCATGTCCTTGAGCAAGAGCTTCATACTTCTCTTGAACTTTATGTTGGATTTTCCCCATAGGGACTCCCTTGTATATATCAAGTTGTAATTGCATTTCATGATTTTTTCTTGCCTTATTGAGCTTTATGTCGGCTCCCTAATTCATAGTTATAATCCATTTAGCCCGACCTTGTCTCATTTCTATCCAAGCAGAGCATTTTTATATATCCTTTGCAGCTTGATTACCCCTTTACTGGGAGGATATCTTCCCCCAAGTTTCATTATCCCACACATATTTCCTTGCATTGAGCATAGGTCTATTCCAATTCTTAGAGCTAGCTTTCCTGTCCCTGACACTCGTCTCCTCCTAGATATGGACTATAAAGCACTTTATTCCTTTTCCATATTTTCAAAATATTTGAAAGAGTCCAAAAAAATCAAAAAACACAAAAATCCAGATGAAAAAATATGTTATCTTTGGTAGCAATCGAGTCGTGTCATCTTTGAACAAATCAATATATATCACATCCATTGGTTGGGTTATTAGTTGGAATTTAGGATGTGTAATCATTACTCTCAGTTTATCTCCACTGATTGGTTACGCTTCTAGTCCCCATAGAGCCTCTGTTGATTCCTCCTATGTCACACAGATGTCCCAGTTTGCATATTGAGTCCATGATCCCTACCTTCAGTCACCACTTTCCTTTTGCTCTTGTTTGAAGGAAGTTGAAACATGAGTCATCCATTCCTCAGTTATATTGACTTTGCATGTTGTCCATTCTTGGCACTGTTACTGGTTTGTGCACATCTTGTTCATTGAGTTCTTCCATATTATATAGCCTTGTTGAGTACCTTGTGTTGGTTGATGGGGCATGCCTTAATTCCCTCCTTCCAATGGATTCCATTCCATCGACATTAGGTCATTTGAGTGCCATGATACTTACAGTCAGCAATGATAGGTTCTTTCACCATCAACAGTTTCGAGAATACATCAATGTCCCCTGACTGATGGAGTCTTTCAAGTGTTTTACCTCAACACATCTATTCACACTTGTTAGATTGCACTCTATACCTTGATTCTGATTTTCATTATCAGTGGGTTATCTCGCGTCTATTAATGGTATACATCAATGTCCGATAATCAGATGATGGAATACTATGTTCGACCTCAACACATCTATTCACATAGTAGGACATGTACTCGTAACATTTTGTGTAGAAGACCTTCCAACTTGGTGGCATTCCATATATTCTACCTCCTTGATTGTGCCAGTATTCATGACATTTCATCTCTTGTGATCTTGATTCCAGTGTTTCTAGTGTATATTAGATATCTTCATCTATTATGGAGATCTTGATCCATTGTATATTGTACGTGGCGATGACCACACATGACACTTTGTATATCATGCCTATTCATGGAAATTGTACTCTTATGTATCTGGTACTGCTATATGTATTTGCAGTCATATGCAGAGATTGACTATTGCATTATAATGATGAGTGGCTGGTTCTTCCACCTAGGTCTTTATTACTCCCCTTCTGGGATCAATTTTATAATGTATTTAGGCCATCATATTACCCCTCTGATGTCACACATTAGGGGGCATCTGTTATAGCTGATTTTACCACACCATGTAGATCACACATTTATGGCCTTCCCTATCCCTTTGCAGACTCTTTGGACCCCATGGACTTATATTATGCTTCGATGTTCCAAGATCATCCCCAACAATTGCCTGTTTATATGTATATGCAAATTTTAAATCAATACCCGCGTGTATACGTAGATTTTGACCTCAAACCCGTGTACATTGGGATGTGTGCAAAATGACAAATATTTTTTGGATTTTTCCTCATGTGAGTCCGAATAACTTGACTCTTGGCCTTCCAAATGCCTTGAGAATGCTCAGATTCGACCCTCCATTACCTCTTTGGAGTGTTATATAAGGAATCCCTTGGATACATTGAAAAGAGGAGAAATTGAAGAGAGAGGAAACTATAGTCTATTGTTGCTTCAACTTTTCTCATACTTTGAGTTTGCATCCCTTTGTCCCTTGGAGCACATAGTGTTCTTACCAAGCTCGTCTTTTCTTTGTGAGCTTTCTATCGAGAGATGGAGGACTAAAATGGTGGAGGCCCAGGTGGAGGACTCAGTTTCTCCGTTTGTAGAAGTGCCGACGGAGTTTGTCACTATTGTATCTCTGATTTATTAATAAATATCTTTTCTTGTCCAATTCATGTGCATTTTGAATATGAATATTGAAACCATGGATGTATTTAATTGCTTGTACATGGTTGATTATATATGCTAGGATATCTCTAACACATATATATTCATCATGCTTTATTTGTTTGCTGTTATTGAGAGAAAATCATAATTGCAATTGCATTGGAAAATCTCAACAATGATCTACTTCAACCGTCCAGAATAAGGTACAATTCAACATCCATTAGTGTTATATTTGCTTACTATTCTTGCATATTGGGAAAGATTGATTTATGGTGTCCTACTATCTGTTGTGGTACCCCCAAGCCATAGGAATTTTCTCTCTATAAAATCAAAGATTCAAGACACTAATGGCAAGAGTTAGTTTTGAGATGAGTGACATTCAACATAAGGAATGGCTCATAGCAGCGTTGCTAAATCATATCAAACTACCTCTGATGTAGCAGAATATTGTGACATAGAGAGAGGATCTAGAGATTTCCATGAAGTTGAAAGCTTCACCCGTTGGAGAAAATGCAGTTGGTATGAACCAAATTCAAATACAGTTGGCAAACTTAACAGTCCAGTTCCAAGACATTAAGAATGGAAACTAAAAACGTGAGGATCTCTGGTGCACTCGATGTCGTGTAGACAGACATACCAAAAATACTTTCCTACATTTTCAAAACTACCTGTTGTCAGGGGCGCGAAACCCATTGATTTGTGGTAGTGTACCATGGTGCCGCATTTGTCAAGTCTATGGCCATTGACATGAGGAGTGAAGGTACATGCAGAAGATGGTGACGAAGCCGACGAACCTATATTACACATTTTATTGATTTGTCGGGCATGAAGATAAATATTTTCATGCATATGACCTACTCTAGGAGAGAAAATATGAATCATACTATATAAAAGGAGAGGATCATTGGGCGGTACTACAGCTGCAGCCGCGGGTGGTGCAACAACCACCTCAACCACAGTATGTACCACCACTACAGATGCAGTTTGTACTACAACAACAGTTTGCACCACAACTGTAGTATAATCAGATGCAGATGGCTCTGTAGCAGCCATAGTATGTTTAGTCAGCACAGTATATTCAGAAACAACCGAATCCCCCACAGCAACAACATGCCCAATAGCAGTACTAGAAACAAGGAGGATTCCATAGGGGATGTGGTTGCAGACCTGTCCAATGCTATAATTGCGGTGTACTGGGCCATTATCGGATACATTGTACACAATTGCAGTTTTCGTGTATGTATTGTATCGTGATTGATCACACTATTGGGAACAGTCCACAGCTGATCGCAAGGTGGCAGGCCATAAATGTTCCATAGTTGTAGAACTAGACTCAGTTATAGAGAAACGATTTGTTGATGGTGGAGGCTCCTATCCCACATTGATGGGAAGTGTATGTGTCAATGAAAGTGTGGTCCTGATCATATTTAAGAAGTACATGATGACATTTGAGAATCAAGTTATTAGATTCATTGCTCCGAAGGATCCAAATGAAGGGAGAAGTTATAACGAGCAAGTACAAGATGAAGTTGTTAGAGGATGGGATCATGCCTATAACATTTCAGAAGATTATGTCCATCCAACTGTTGATGGGGAACTCGGTTGGCACAATGCTAGCTCTACGTCTTCTAACTCTGATGATGCTTTAGAGAACTAGCAAAACTGCTTGCATGAAGTATTTCTATGAAAGTGAGGCTTGATTACGCAGTCACTGTGTCGCGTCATGACTGAGACCATTGAGTTGCCAATTTATGAAGGACTTCCTGAGTTATCTAAGTTTCTTATTGAATTTGAAGATAAGGTATCAGAACCACAGTGGTTGCTAGCGTTGGAAGAAGTGTTGAATGCTACCCCAGCACATTGGTGGGAGACCCATAAGAAGTCGATCATTGGATGGTTGCAGTGTCGGAGGATGATGACAGTTCTCTTTGGAGATGCATAAGTGTACATGCTAGAAGATATGATGGATGGAATAGTCCCTGTGATCATCTAATTGAGTGTTAGAACTTGTGGGCATCGCGACCAAAGGATGAGTGGGTCCATGATTTTTTCCACACATTGGATGAAATGCCACAATCTTGGTATGTATCCATTGAGTTGCACAGATAGATCACTACTTGGGAGAAATTAACAGTTTTATTTACTCACACCTTCAGTTTCACGGACGCCAATCCAGATGTTCATAATGTGCTGGCCCACTTATCCATGATGTTTTTATGAAGGTAGTACTAGTCGCATATCTAGCGGATCCGCATGTGCATTGTCACATGTAGTCGATGATGGAATGTTATAATGCGTTTGGAGGGCTAGATGATGACGATCTATGGAATATCAATATTCTAGAAACAAAAGGGAGTCAAGATGTCGCTACACCAGATGTACCTCCAGATACAATAAGTCAAACATTGAAGATAAGAAAGGTCAACATTGGGACATAAGAGAACCCAAATTTTGCAAGTGTTGGGGAATACTAGGATGAAGAAATGATGGTAAATATTACAGACATGTTTCATGAATTCCAATATTTTTTCCCAACTAAGTTTTCTGAGACGAAGGGGATACTAGGAGATTTAGGAGAGACGAAGATCCCAGTGAAACCAGATGTGAAACCAATAAGGCAGAGGCCATATCACCTGCATATGCGATACAAGAAGAGAGTAAAAGATGCGCTTAACAGGATGTTGGATGCTAGAATAATTGATCTAGTTGAATAACTGGAATGGATCAGTCTGATGGTAGTCCAAGAAAAAAATATGGGTGAGGTTTGGATCCGTGTCAACCTAATAAAACTGAATGATGCATGTATGCATGATCAATTTTCGACACCATTCACTGATGAAGTTATGGAAGGAGTAGGAAGTCAGGAGATGTATTCATTCATGGATTAGTTTTCTGGCTATCACCAAATAAGGATTGCAAAAGAAGATTGACATAAAACAACATTTTTTATAGAATGGGATTGTTTTCAATACATTGTGATGCCTTTTGGGTTGAAGAATGCACTTGCGATATTTTCCTAGGTTATTGTTGCTACATTCAAATATTTTAATCAAAAGTTCCTACAAGTCTATATGGATGACTAGATAGTTTAGGGTTTGATCAGGGATCATTTAGAAAACCTGCGATTGATGCTGGCGAGATGTCAACGACATCAGATCACGCTGAACTCAAAGAAGTGTATTTTCTACCCACCTTTTTGGATGTTCTTGGGTCACATCGTTTGCAAACAAGGATTGTTGGTTGACCTTGCAAAGATTGCGCTGATTTTGAGCTCCCATTACCTACAAATGTAAAGATGATTAGAGAGACGTTGGGGCACACAGGGTATTATTGTAAGTTCATACAAGGCTACGCTACGATCACAACTCCCATGGAGAAATTTTTGAAGAAATATGCAACATTTGTATGGATTCAAGAGTGTCAAGGAATTTTCGACACACTAAAAGCCAAAATGGCTTCTGTACCACTACTATTTTTTCTAGATTGGAACAAGGAGTTCCATGTTCATGTGGATGCATCATCTTTTGTGCTGGGAGTGATACTCACGCAACTGGGAGAAAGCAATCTAGATCACCCAATTGCTTTCACTAGTTGGAACGTATCATCTGCAGAGAAAAACTATACGACCACAGAAAGGAAAGGTTTGGCAATGGTATATGCGCTACAGAAGTTTAGGAATTACCTATTGGGTGGACATTTCAAGATGTCTACATACCACTCCGCTTTGAAGTACCTATTCAATATGCCTATTTTGGAGGGGGGAATATGTCACTGGATACTTCTCTTTCAACATTTTGATTTTCAGATAATTGTGAAGTTGGGTCACTTGAATGCTGGACCTGATCATTTATCCCGAATTGAGATAGACGAAGAGCCAATAAACATTGAAGACAGATTGTTAGATGCGCAGTTGTTCAAAATCGACATGGTTGATGATTATTATGATCAAATAATTTATTTTTTGGTGACGGGAACCATGCCATAGGACCTTACTATAAGTTAGAAGAAGTAGTTGGTGGTTAAGGCCTCGGATTTCTAGTTAATCGTTGGACAACTATACAAACTAGTACTAGATGATATTTTGCGATGATGTGTCCTATTGCATGAAAACAAGAATATTTTGACAGAGGCACATGCGGGAGTTGCTGGTGGACATTATGGAGGACAAGCTACTGCAAGGAAGGTGCTTCCCACAGGGATTTGGTGGCCCACTCTGCATAATTATGCGACGGATTATGCGTGGAGTTTCAATGTCTGTCAACAAACTAGAAAACCATCGAGGAGGGATGAGATGTCACTAGTACCTTAGGTGACATTACAACCATTTGATAAATGGGTCGTTGACTTTGTGGGACCAATCAACCCACCTGGGAAGTGAATAGGTGCACAGTATATCGTTACAATGACAGACTATTTGACAAGATGGGAAGAGGCTGCACCGGTCGTGGATTGCACTACCGCAACAACAACAAGGTTCATGTTTGACAACATTGTTACTCAGTTTGGATGTCCAAGGATATTGATGAGAGACTAGGGAAGTCACTTCATTAATCACACAGTAAGTGCACTAACAGAGGAGCTATAGATATAGCATAATAAGAGTACGACGAGGCGAACGGGACAATGGAGGCATTCAAAAAAATATTGGAGCATGCGCTTACAAAGGTATGTAATGAAAACCATGATCACTAGGATTAGAAGATTCCAACAGTATTGTGGGCATATCACACCACTTATAAGAGATTGACAAGACAAACACCATTTAATTTAGTGTATGGGAAAGAGGCAATCATGTCTATGGAGTACATTGTTCCGAGTATGTGCGATGCAGCAACGACGTGCATGGATGATGAAGTAAAACTGGAAGAACAATTAGACTAGTTAGTTCATCTTGAGGAAGAACACTTTGTTACAGGTTTTCATCGGCATGTCAAGAAGGATCAACAGAAGGCTTGTCATGATCGCCATATAAAGAACAAACAATTTCAGCAAGGAGATTTGGTGTTGTTGTATGACAGCAAGTTCGTGAAGCATCCAGGTAAGTTACATATGCATTGGTTAGGTTCATATCTTGTTAATTTCATTACTTTAGGCTATGTAGTTCAACTACAGCAGTTAGATGTAGTAGGTTGAAGCCCTATAGGATGGGCTTAGAACCATGCAATGATTGAGGCACTGTACAATAATAAAAAAATTAGGTAGGATGATGGATGAAAGCATGCCGCACCAAGGGGAAGTGGATGTGCAAGAGTAGGAGTCAGTAGCACAGTTAGGAGGGCACGTTGCGACAGCCGCAGGGATGCACATAGAGTCAAATTAGTAATAAATGAGGACATGCAAAAGTAGTTAACTGATGGAGCTTGGTGAAGCCACACACATTTATGGTCGATCCGATCGTTGGATTGACAGGATCATTGGCAGATTCGGGTAGTTAATGCACTATTTGGTCATGATCCAGATCACCAAGTCAGCAGAGCTAAAGGATCAGCAACAGTGAGTAGTGAAGGTGCAAGAAAGGCAACAACGATGCAACACGCAACTCGATGAATTCCAAGAGATTGGAGCGCAACTCTATCTCAAAGTCATTTTTGCGCTACAGGAAGCACAGGAAGGTAAAAAGGAGATCGCAGAGAAGATGGTCGATCATCTAGTCAACCATGATCTGACAACAACCCAGGAGATAGATGCCAGAGTTAAAGAGCAGATCAAGGCGATTACTCAACAGTATCAATATTTCAAGCAAAAGATTATTGAGTAAACCATGTCAATTTAGCATGGCTTGAGGGCGAGCCACAAGATTGTGTTGGGGGGTTTTTGGCAAGGGATTTGGGATACATTAGTTACGCAACATTGCGGATGTTGCATAAGCTCAAAGACACCACTCAAGTGAAAGATGGCGCACAAGGAAAAAAAAGAAAATTTTATGTAATTTTGTGTCACCTTTTGTAGCTTTTGACCATATCTTGTGGATATTGGTCATTATTTTATAGAATCAATTAAGAATTAGTTAGGAAGTTGTCTAAGTGGACCTTGAATGTAAAGGCGTAAGCCTATACGTAGATGTTGAATTTCAAGTGTTGATTATCTTAGATTGGATATGAGGAGAACATTGTTGAGAAATCTTGTGGATCATCTTGTTTGGAGAGAACTTGTTGATCTATGAACTGTGATTTTGTGTGGAAGTAATATGACAAGATGGAAGTTGATCTGAATCACTGTGTTCTTTTCTGTTTTACTGTTTTATCGTTTTTGAAACTCAATGATGAATGTTATGTGAAGTTGTGACATAGATCTATGATGTCATGTTTCCCTGTTTTAAATGATGTTATCATATTGGATCTATTTGCGCATCAATATGTTTACTACAGTTATGATTGAATGATGTGATCTATTGAAGAATGATAATGGATGGTTATGTGAATTCATAAGTCAAATGATTTGTTGATGTCATGCTAAGATTCTAAGTTGATGTCACAGTGTCCTCTCTCCTATTCCATGGAAACCTGGTTCCATCAACTCTCCCTCGAACATCTCAGGTGAGACCTCATCCACTCTACGGGTGTTGCTGGAAAAGGTAAAACTTGCCTAGGATGGTGCTCAAGGAGATCACGGTGGTTTGGATGTCGACAAAGTGGGAACCCCTGTTGACTGGTTTTGTTGGTTGGGTTTGTGTCAACAGAGTGTATCCTGATGGGGCCCCACGGTCACTGTTTAGTGGTTCCTGCTTCACTTAAAGACTTTTCCAACAACTTAGTGATATTCAAAAAAAATACCAGATTTTCATTTGGAGATCAATTTAAAAGATGAGACTAATTACTAGTTACGCAGATCCTTTTCTAATACGACCAATTGATCAAACGAATCTGTAGTAGAGGTAGATGATATTAGGATAAGAGAATTGTTAATTTTAATGATTATTTAACAAGGTTTGTTTATATTAAATCCCCTATCGCACATCTTTTTCCCCTTTTGGGTAACTCTGGAATTCACAGGGTTAGAAGTTGTATTACTTTTCAAAGGATAAAAATACAACTTAAAATTACAAAGAAATAATACCAACTACAATTGAAAAAGCATTAACATGAAAATGGACACCAACGCGAATCCCCCTTAGGGGGGACGGGGAGTGGGATCTGAGGAGCCTACTCAAATATTTATTATCTCCTTACAACATAGAAGAAATGTGCTTTGTTTTGTTTAATTTGGATCCAAAGGCTTACAATTTATTGAAGAATTAACTTTTTATGCAATGGGGATCTCTATGGTCGTTCCTTTTGCTCAATTTTGTGAAAAATTACCAGAGTTTCCTCCTCTTTTATTGTAAACCCACAAAAAACATTGATGAAAAGAATGTGAAAAACACCCAAAGACACTTTAAGCATGTCTTGGGAAAATCTACAAAAAAAGTCTAAAATGTTCTAAGTAAAACTAGCTGAAAATGACTAAGTAAGGCAAGCTAGGAAGCTTTTCTTCTTAGGATCTTTGATTTCCTTCTTGAAGATATTGGCAAGAAAATATCAAGCAATATATGAAAAATAAATGAATTGAAATCCCTTTAATCCTCTTAACCAATTACTTTTGAATTTCAACTTTGAACTTGCGAAAAGAGAGCTATATCTAAAGATTTAAATAAGAACTTTTAATTATTCAACGAGATATAGAATTAACAATTTAAATCTGCTTTAGATACTTCTTTGAAACCTAGATCTAAACAAAGTAACCATAACCACGGTAAACTTGAAATTGTTTTTAGATTAAGAAGTGATAGAACCAGATGGAGCAATAAATCGAAAGGGGATGGTGACGCCTTATTTGGTGAGAACAGATAGATGATTCTTCTTCTTTGAATATACTGGAGAAGAGGGAGGTCCCACTCGCCCATTGGATGCTCCAACTTGGATTTTCTATAACGAACACTCAACAATTGCAAACAGGATTAAAATAACTTGTGTGAAATGATAAAAAGATAAGTAGCATTATAGATCCATACAAGAAATCATATAATATATGGTAGTCTAATATATTTCACAATAATAAGTAACCTAACAAGAATCACTTCGAATTCTTACTGAAATGTAAATTTCCTTATAAAGACAAGTAATCCCAACAATTTCAAATATGAAAGAAACTGATACATGTTACCTCAATGATTTGTAAAAAAGACAACATCAACCAAACATTCATCGATCCTACACCGAAATTGCCTCAAAATCCTTTTATTAAAAAGACTCAAAAAAATATTACAATGTATGCAAGCATAGGTTCAACCTTCTAATCATTACAATGACCAAATGATCTGCTTAAAAAGAAGCCTCAGTAGAGGGGGTTGCACCAAAAAACTGAAGATGAGGTGGGTGTGAACTAGAGATGATATGCCGAAATGAGTTGAAGTGAAGTGATAATGTGGAGGAGGTGCCACCTCAAATGAGGTAGGAGACCTCCTTCACCCACCAAGGCACCTCACATTATCCAAGTCGCAAGTGACTTCACCCTCACGCTACCACAAAACCGTACGGCATATGATCTGGGCTAAAACATAGTTTAAAATGGAAAGTGATATGTGATGCAAGAAACCTTATTATTCACCTTCATAATACGCATTCGCAAGTCATAAGTGTGGGCCACACATTAACCCATGAAGCCAACGTGTGAGACATGACGTGAGCATGTGGAAATAATCCATAGTTTAAGATAAATGGTGAAGATAACAATCCTTTAAGTGACGATTTCCCCACTAGTATGAGTCACCTACATGGGACGAGCATGCAAAATCATCACCCAACCATTAAAATATCATTTTTTTGATTTTTTGAATATTTGTCTTATTACCAATTTGTCGCACTTTTAGCATTTAAGTGACATTTTGATGTTTTTATAGCGAAAACTGACCATAAGTGACCGTTTAATCACTTGGAGTGTATGAAAAGTGGGTCTTGGGGTAAAGAGTATGCTCTGAGTGTGAAAACTAGCACATCTATGCCAAATTATTCCTTTGGATCAAGTTCTTATGCCATTTACACGCTTTTTTAATTAAACCATTAAAAATGACTTAAAAACAAGAAAAAAATATTTTTCTCAGAATCAGACGAAACTCTACGAGGACCTAACACATGTCCATACAAATCAATTTGAATGCCTAGCATGTTTATAAACATTGACACTTAGGCTCTAACCACTAAGACGACTAACCCAACTTTGGAGGCATGAGTGAAAAACTCGAAAATTATTAGTCATTTTTTCAACAACAAATAATTACCAAGGGAAAAACACTCTAGGATATTCGGCTTGATGTCTAAGTCTTGGAACTTGAGTCTTTTACAAAATTGACCATGATAACACATTTGTTACAATTTCCCCAAGGGGTATGAACATGTGTTACAAAAAAAATTGAAAAATATCCCTGAAAAAACTTGGTGGACTTCTAAACTATGATCATGAACAAACGTGCTTGTTCAAACTTTGTCAGCTCACTTGAAAGTCCGATTGAGTGCAAATCAGGAAATAACATTTGGATCCATTTGTGGGACATGTGCTTTATCTGGTATTTAGGTAAGGAGAGCATGCAAGAACCATAAAATATCTGGTTTCAATAATCTGTAAAAACATCTAAACTTGACAAGCCAACCTTAGTAGCACAAAATCTTGTAAAAATCCAATGAACCATAAGTTGCATTATTGAAAAGTAAAAAAAGGTTGACTATTTATTCCTAAGTACAAAAGAAATGTAGAAATAAAATTCTCACTTTAAGGAGCTTATTTTCCTACTCTAAGCATATCATAATGAAAGTATCAAGTGAACGAAAAAATCCAATGTAACCACCTTAACATTTTATCAAACTTTAAAATTTTTCCCTTATGTTTGGTTACCAGCCAAAACAAGGATATCTTCAATAGAAAATGCAAACCTACACAAATATTCAAGAGAGGAATGTTGGATGGGAAATCATAGGAATTTAGAACTTCATCAAATTGCTTCCAAAACTGGCATGTGCTTCTACAGGTTTCTTCTATCCCACATGTATAGGGCTAATGTATATATCTATATGATGAGGCATATCAACGAATCCATCATACATATCAAAAGGGATTATCAGATGATAACTCTCTATGTAAGCCCAAGGATGCTCCATATCATGAGGAATCTCTGAATGTGAAGATAGAGGATTAAACTAACATTCCATCGGTTGTATCGAATTTAACTCTTCAATGTACTACTTTTCCAGGTCTTCACTGCTAACACTTGTGTGTGATTCTAAATAATCATATGATAACTCTACATGATCCTCTTCCATACCAAGATCTCCAAAGGTCCCCAAATCAACACTCCCTTCTCTCGATACATAAAAAATGGGCTTCTTAATGTATGTCAAATAATCATCATCCATACCTTTGTCAAATATGGGGGAATCCTCATCCATGACATCACATTCCTGGATGTACTCATCCTCGTGTTCACCATATTTTTCTTCATAAAGTTTGGTTTCAAATATGTTACAAGGGAATGAACTTTCCAAACTCTCATCACCATGAGGAGAACATGGAGGAGTGTCATCATACACCATATAGACCTCATCATAATTTTCTTTATAAGTTTTTATGATTGTTTCTTACTAACGCAAATATGGAATACATATGTGATCACCCTCACTAAAACAATCCTGAGGATACTTCAAATCTTCAGTAGTTTCTATCATGGCGTAGTGAAGAGGACCTTCAATAATATCTTCAATCAAGGGGCCTTCATGAATATCTTCAATGGGGTTGATTGGGATATGTTGCTCAATGGGTTCCTTTAGCTTTTCCACATCTTCATTATTTTTCATTGATGTGACATGGGGATGGTTTTCAACAATGTCTTCAAATGAGGTTTCTTCATGGAATTCTTCAATTAAATTGTCACGATGTCCCCATCTTTAGATTCATGTTGTATACTGAGAGAGGCATCATATTCTTTAATAAGTCACTTAATCTTTTCCTTTCTAAGATAACTTAGAGGGATTTCCACACATTCGATGTTGTCTATGACAACATGAGGAAGTTCTTCAATGGGAGCATCGTGGACTTCTTCTTCACTATGTTCTAGAATTAATTCCAATTCTTCATCATTTTGTATCATGGAAAAAGGTCCTTCATAAGTTTCTGTATGATACTATATCCCAGATGGGTAGAAGGTAAATATCTTTTCACAGAAATTTTCGAAACCATTCATACTACCCCTACCATCATGCCACTGCTCTAAAAAAATCCAAAGGAAGCTTGGAAAGGAGGTTATAAACTTGTTAGGAAGGCCTTGATAGAACCAACAACATGCATCTTCTTGAAAAGTACTATCAAACATTTCCATCATATTGTCCTCATAAAGCACATTGGAGTCAACCATCAATTGAAGGAAATACTTGAAATTCCAAATGGTTGAATCACCATAATTTCCATGAAATACTGGAAGCCATTTATATATAATCACCACACCATGACCAAAGTTAGGAAAACCTGGGATGTTTGAGAAGTTGTTGGGATGAAAAAAATATACTATCTAAGCATCACATTGCTCCCTCAATTCATCCATATTAAAAATCAACAATGTGCATTTGATATAATCATGGAAATTTGTACTGAACAGGTCGAGCTATCAACTAATGAGCTTAGGAAAAAAATCTCAATGTGTCGCATTTTCTCATCTACACACAACAAATATTCACAATTTTTTTGAGATAACAAGTTTTAATCCCATCAATGGAGTCTCCAAGTGAGAAGAAAAATATGCATTTAAACACTTCTAAGATAGAAAAGGTTTTGTGGAGTTGTGAGATGAAAAGTAAAGATCTACTCTAACATTCATAAAACAAAAAAAAGTGGAAAAAAAAGTTGTACTCCAGGAATAGAAAGATTTATCCTTGGGAACGATGCCAAAATGTTGCATCCTAATTCACACCTGAAGTCACATGTCATAAATCTTCAATCCACTGGGTGCGACCTTGGGTCAAGTTCGAGCCAAGTGTTGTCACCTGATACTCAGCTCCTCCATCTAGGCCAACTCCTAGAAAATCCAAACGGGTGGTCACTATGATAAGTAAAATATAAGGATTTTACTATACTAAAGAAATGATTGATTCTAGGATTAAATGTGAAATGAATTAAAACCTTAACAATGAGTTACTGAAAATGAACTATAATAATAACAGCATTGATAATTCAAACACCATTCATGACAATATGTGAAAATTGATTTAACAAAGTAAAAATCTGGAAGACCAATGCCAATGAATATGGAGTGCTTATGTATAAGGGTTGTCTTTGTGGTCTCCATGAAAGTATTACATTGTCTCATTGGTAAGTTTTAAGATTTATTAGACAAGTTGATTAAGGAGTGGGTTATTTGTTGGTTAGTTTTATTATTATGGTAATGATCTAGATTATTAGAAAGGAGAGGGGATTCCAGGTATACCCAAGGGGTATGAAGAATATGTACGTAATTACTTAGAGGTGGTTCTCACAATGAAATGTGGGATAAACAGGAGTCATCGAGGTGTATCCAACACTACACCAAACTGATCTAGGAGGATATTGGTGGCCACCCTCCTATTCCACTTGGAACCCCACCATTGTTTCTTGTTAGGATATTTAGACACTTGGGAGTTAGTTAAGATCAACTTGTGTAATATATTCGTTAGGTAAAAGTGTGTTTCTTTAGTATGCATTAGTATGCATTTATAAATATTCTAATCCGACGGTCACGATATGTTCTAGGCATAGAGTGATCTGACAGTTCAACTTCTCTTAGATCATACCTACCATTTATCCGTGGCTTAACACTCGATTGGTCTATGATCTCTATTTAAAGAGCATAGAGGGTCCTTGGCTAGTTGATCGATTATGAGAAGCTCATGTAACTTTCTTTATTTTGCATAATAAATTGCTCCAAGTCGCTATTTGGCTGGGGCCATGGACTGTTTCCCTCTCGAGGGTTTTAACCACGTGACAAACATTGGTGTGTTGGTTTGTGATCTATCTGTGTGAAGCGGTTTCTCAAGGTGTTTGGTCTTTTGGGAGTACCCTGTGTACCCAAACATGGTGTCAGAGCGTTTATGAAGAGCCGCTTTCGGTTTTGATCAAGATCTGGAACCGGTGTTGTCGAAACTTTGAAATGGTTTCTAGTTCTAGATTTTCTATGCATTTGTGGCCGATGGGAGATGTTCCATTGTGTTTGGAGCGCCATTTCTATTGGGAAATAGTTTTCATTTCACCGAAAACCGTTTCCATTTGTTCTAGAAACACCCATTTCGGCAAATCTGAAGGTATAATGTTACAGTGACGGATTTGTTTTATTTTTTTTAAATTTCTCATATTTTATCAGTTTTATTACTAGATATTTACTGTTTTAGTCTCGGACTATTGCCTTCCCTGGCTATGTATTCTCTCTATCGTGCACCTTGCGTTATCGCGGTGAATCAGAAACAGAAAGGGAAAGTTGTTTTTCTTGTCTTCTTGGATACGTATGCTCTTTGTCGTGCACCTTGTGCAATCAGAGCAAATCAAAAACAATGAGAAAACTTGAAAACGTAGACTTTCCGGGTAAGCTAACCAAGATCTGACCCCTTTGTGTGGAAATTTTTTTTTTGTTTTTGTATTTCGTTTTTTTTGTGATTTGCAGGGAAAAAAGGCAAGCACAGAGAATGAGAGAGAAGAGTAAAAAAAAAAGGCCCCCTTCCTCTTTCCATTCTTTTATGTACCTTTTAAACTTATCTCACTTGGTCCAAAGTTGCTTTATTCCTTAATAGGTCTTGAGTTCAAGTCTTATTAAGCTACTTTTTAGTGCATGCAATTTCTATTTTCAAGTTACTTTATTGTAAAAGTGCATTTCACATAAATAAAATAAAATAAAAAGTGAGTCACTTAAGTTTTTTAATTTACTTCCACACTATTTAAAAGTAACATTATTGTAAAAGTGAACATCACTTATTCTACAAAACCGATTCACTTCAAAGCAAATTTATTGTAAAGTGATTGTCAAAGGTTGATATTCGGAAGAGGGGGGTTCTTTTTTCTATTTGGTCAAGTTAATATCTACCACGTCACTACTGGGGACATCTTCAACATTTTCTTTGATTAAGCATAACTTCATCATCCAGAATCAGTTTTCAGTCCAGAATCAGTTTTAAGTGCCGTTTTTTTTAAACTGCATATTTTTTCGAGTTCTTTGCATCCAGATAGTTACTCTCTATTCTTTCAGCCATTATTTTATAATATGGCCACCCCTTGTGATATTATACTTACAAGTTCTAACTATTTCTCATGGAAATATCGTATGGAGGATGTTCTGCGAAGTAGGGGACTTTTCAGGATAATCTCAGGGAAAGAAACAGAACACACTGATGATGATAAGAAAATTAAATGGAAAAATAGATGTGATGAAGATCATGGATTGATTGAGATGTCAATCTCTACTGATTTACAATTCCACATATTTGGAATTGATGAACCTGATTTAACTTGGGAAAAATTGGAATTTGTGTTTGGTAAACACAATGAAATTTGGGGTCATCAACTTGAGAATGAGTTGATTTCCTTGAATCCAAATGATTTTTCATGCATTCAAGAATATTTATCTTAGTATAAAACTCTTAAACTCTTATGTGCAGAATACAAGATTAAGAAAGAAGACAAACAATGTATTTATCATATTCTTTCCAAATTTGGACCTGCATATTCTGTTTTTGTATCTACATTCTACTCCATGAAAGAATTCTTGACTGCAGCTAGCTATCAAGAGCCTAGTCTTCAATCCTTTTGTGATTCCTTAATTAGAGAGCAAGATAAGCTTGTTCATTTTGGAATAATTAACAATACAGATACATCTAGGAAAGCCTTATTGTCCCAACAGAAAGAAAAGTCCAAGCCTCCCAAGAAACATAATTTTTGCAATAATAAGCCAAACAACAAGGGTCCCAAACCCTCTCAGTCAGCTCCTTCTTTAAAAAATGACAAAGGATCCAAGGAAAAATAAAAGAAGACTGAGCGTCATTGCAATTTTTGTGGGAAAGATAATCATGATGAATCTAAGTGTTTTAAGAAGATGGAAGCCTTGGAAATAGCAATGAAGAAACACCACATCAGCCTAGATTTGTCTTCAGAATCTACCTCTCATGGACATGCACTTTGTGCTTCTAGTTACTCGTATACTACATCTTTTTCTTCTACTTCAATTGAATGGCTCATTGATTCTGGAGCATATTATCGTATGGCTAAGGATCAAGCCATATTTTCTACTATGAATGAATGTAACACCAAACAAATATTTGTTGGTGATGATAGATCTCTAAGTGTTTTAGGATCTAGAATAGTTCCAGTAGAAAATGGTCATTTCAGTGATGTACTATGTGTTCAAAAAATTTCCTACAATTTTTTATCAGTCTATCAAATTACTCATTCAGGTGAAGGTGAAACTGTGACGTTTACACCTCACCAAGTTGTAATCAAGGATTTTAAAAATCCTCAAAATGTCCTTGCTATAGGAACTGTTGATGATATTACCAGGTTGTACAAATTTAACAACTTTGGGTCATCACCTTTTTCTTCAGTTTTTGTTGCTCATAGTGATAACTTGAGCAAACTTTTGCATGAGTGATTTGGCCACTTAAATTATCGCTCATTGCAACAACTATGTAAAGAAAATATGGTGACTGGTCTACCGATGGTATCTTGCAAGGATGTTGTTTGTTCCAGTTGTCTACTCGAAAAACATCATCGGCACAGTTTTCACAAACGTGCCTCTTGGCATGCCTCGGTTCTCTTGGAGCTTTTGCATAGTGACTTGTGTGGCCCTCTTCCATCTACTTTCTTTTCTGGTTTCAAATATTTCTTAACTTTCATTTATGACTACTCTAGACGCACTTGGGTTTACTTCCTAAAACTCAAGAGCGAAGTATTTAACATGTTCTTGGCCTACAAGGCCCTTGTTTAAAAACAATCTGGTCATCCAATTATTAAGTTAAGATCTGACAATGGAGGAGAATATGTTAACAACAAGTTCACTACTTTTTACACTAAACAAGGAATCCAACAATTGCACACTGTTCCATATACACCACAACAAAATGGTGTAGCTGAACGAAAGAACTGCACTTTAAAAGAAATGGCTAATTGTATGATCCAATCTAGGGGACTAAGTCTTCAATATTGGGCTGAGGCCATAAATTGTGCAAATTACATAGTTAATCACACACCCACTAAATTTTTACAATGTATAACACCGAAAGAAGCATGGAGTAAAATTAAATCAGATGTAAGTCACTTTCATGTGTTTGGTTGTGAAGCATGGGCTCACATTCCAGATTAAAAACGGAAAGCATTGCAGCCTAAAAGTGAAAAGTGCATATTTGTCAGATATTTAGAAGATGTAAAAGGTTATAGACTTCTTCAGCCCGATTCACATGATATAATCATTAGAAGAGATGTTAAATTTGATGAAAATATCTTGGCATGCGAGCCTAACTTGGCGGATGTGCCATCTTTGGCCTGCGAGCCTAATTCGGCAATTGTGCCATCTTCCTTTTCTTCTTCCAACTTCCTTGATAGGTTTCCAACTCCAGTTTCTGATGATGACAGTGAGGATTAAAATACACCTCTGCCTACTCATTTTCTTCCAATTGCACCAACACCGATGCCTCCCCGATGGGTCCATTCAACATGTGAAGCAGCTGGTGATCTTCTCGGTGATCCTAGAGATCAACGTCGAACACGTTCTCAGTTTCAGTGAGCCTCTTCCCTTTTGGTTCAAGTTTCTGAGAATCATGATCCATAAGCTTTTGTAGAAGCTTCAGGAAATCTAGATTGGGATGCAACTATGGATGAAGAATATTGTTCCTTAATGGAAAACGACACTTGGGATCTTGTTCCTCTTCTAAAAGGAAGAAAACTTGTCAGATGTAAATGGGTCTACAGAACTAAGTATGCATCAGATGGAAGTGTTGAAATACTTAAGGCAAGGTTAGTTGTGAAAATGTTTTCCCAAGTTGAAGGGATTGACTAAAATGAAACCTTTGCCCCTGTATCAAAAATGAACTCCATCTACCTTGTTCTTTCCCTTGCAGCCTTACATAACTGGAAAGTCCATCAAATGGATGTCAAGTATGCCTTCTTACATGGTGATTTATATGAGGAAATTTACATGGAACAACCTCCTGGATATGTTCAGAATAACTCTAGCCTTGTTTGTCTCCTTCAGAAATCCTTATATGGCCTTAAGCAAGCTCCTAGAGCTTGGTATGCCAAAATGGATAGCTTTCTCCTTGACACTGGTTTTTCTAGCCATTCTGATCCCAATGTCTATACCAAGAAAGTAGGAAACCATCTCATCATACTTTTTCTTTATGTTGATGATCTTATCCTTACTGGTAATGACCCTAAACTTATAACCCATGTGAAATCTAGTCTTAAGCAAAATTTTGAAATGTCAGACTTAGGACATTTGCATTATTTTCTTGGTCTCCAAGTCTTGCAAACCAAAAAAGGAATATTTCTTTCCCAGTCTAAGTATGCTTGTGACCTTCTTCGTCGCTTCCACATGGAATATTGTAAACCAACCCCTTCTCCCTTCCAGTCTGGAGTCAAACTTTTTGGCACTTGTACTTCCCCTGAAGTAGATGCCACCTTGTATCGTCAGCTTGTTGGTAGCCTTTTATACTTGACTCATTCCCTTCCTGACCTTTCCTTTGCCGTTGGTTGTGTTTCCCGTTATATGCAAACTCCTCATGAAAGTCACTAGAAAGCACAAAAAATAATACTTCGATATATTCTAGGTACAATTCAGTTTGGGATTCATTACAGTATGGGGGGGAATCTTTTTTGGTTGGTTTCACTGATTCAGATTGGGCCGACGATCTTGATGATCGAAATTCTAATATAGGTTATGTTTTCAGTTTGAGATCTGGACCTATCACTTGGGCTTGTAAGAAACAACAAGCTCTTTCTCTTTCTTCAACAGAAGCAGAATATCGAGCTGTAGTTAATGCTAGTCAGGAAGCTTTATGGCTTCGACAGATCCTTTCAGAGTTTGGATTTGAGCAGCAACAACCTACTCCACTTTGGTGCGACAATGAAAGTGCCATCAAGCTTGCCAAAGATCCAATTCTACATTAACGCAGCAAACACATTGAGCTACACATGCACTTCATCAGAAATCTTGTTCATGATTATGTTCTTGAAATGATCTATTGCCCTACAGATGATCAAGTTGTAGACATCTTCACCAAGTCTCTTATAGAAGCGAATTTTTATAAACTTCAATCTATGTTAGGAGTTCAAGAATGTGCCCTTAAGGGGGATAGGCTCTAATGCCTCCTTCCTTATCCTAATTGTGTCACTTTTGTAAATCCTTCAATCCTATCTCAAGTTGTTCTTAAGGGGGAATGTTAGGATATTTAGACACTTAGGAGTTAGTTAAGATCAACTTGTGTAATATATCCATTAGGTAAAAGTGTGTTTCTTTAGTACGCATTAGTATGCATTTGTAAATATTCTAATCCAACAGTCATGATATGTTTTAGACATAGAGTGATCCGACGGTTTAATTTCTCTTAGATCATACCTACCATTGATCCGTGGCTTAACACCCGATTGGTCTATGATCTCTATTTAAAGAGCATAGAGGGTCCTTGGCTAGTTGACCGATTATGAGAAGCTCATGTAACTTTATTTTTTTGCATAATAAATTGCTCCTAGTAGCTATTTGGCTGGGGCTGTTGACTGTTTCCCTCTCGAGGGTTTTAACCACGTGACAAACATTAGTGTGTTGATATGTGATCTATCTGTTTGAAGTGGTTTCTCAAGGTGTTCGGTCTTTTGGGAGTACCCTATGTACCCGAACATTTCTTTCAGTTTTCCAGTTTCCTTAATCATAGCACAATTTACTATTTTTGGCAGTTTTCAGGTCCTAAACTTCCAGAGTCGTTTTGAGGCCCTAAACGATGTTTTTTCGGCATCGAATGTCGAGCAAATGTGATTTTGTTCCGGACTTGGTATTTTTTTGTGGATGTATTCCTTGAATGGATATTTCTAATGATGTATCATGTGCATCAAATGGAGGTAGTATGCCAAAGTTACGACCCCCGGAAATTGATGTACCAAGTTACCCAACGAGGCCCACATTCTAGTGTTTCACCTCTTGGGGTTAGGTTTTTGGATGTATAGGGTTTCCATTGTTTCTCAATAATATATAGGCCTTCAAGCCTCATTGTAAAATAGAGTTCTGAGGCATGTAGCTTCCACATCTCTTCTCGGAGATAAGCTACAAGCACTCTAGCTAGTTTATTTCCATTATGTATGTAAGTAAGTTTCAGTTCTTTGATTAATGAAATGAAGTGTTATTTTCCTTGCATATTTGTTATTTGTGTATTCTATTGCGTTCCTACATAAATACAAATCACAAATGAGGGTGTATCTTGATGGGGCCCTGTGGTCATTGTTTAGTGGTTATCGTTTCACTTGAATACTTTTCCCACAACTTAGCAATATTTTAAAAATGTCATATTTTCATTTGGGGATCAATTTAAAAGATGAGACTAATTACTAGTCACTCAGATACTTTTCTGATACAACCACCTGGTCATATGAAGATGCAGTCGAGGTAGAGCATGCGAGGATAAGAGCCTTGTTAATTTTAAGGATTTTTTAACAAGGTTTGTTTTTATTAAATCCCCGAGAGTCTCTTTCAAGTTGTAAACCATAATCAATAAAGAAAGGGGATGTAAGTTACCATAAAACTAAAAAATAGTGCAAATCAAACTAAGGTTATTTAATTAATCCTGCCATGCATCTCTTTCCCATTTTGGGTAAGTTGGGAATTCGTGGGATTAGAAGTTGTATTAATTTGCAAAGAATAAAGATACAACTTAAAATAACAAAGAAATAATACCAACTAAACTAGCAAAAGCATAAACAGACACTGACGTGAATGCCTCTAGTGGGGATGGGGAGTGGGTTCTGAGGAGCCTGATCAAATATTTGTTAACTCTTTACAACATAGAATAAATGTGCTTTTGTTCTTATATTTTGGATCTAAAGGATTACAATTTATTGAAAAACTAACCTTTTATGCAAGGGAGATCTCTATGGGACTTCATTTTTCTCAACTTTTTGAAAATTCACCAGGATTTCCTCCTCTTTTATTGTAAACCTGCAAAAAAAAGCAATGAAAAGAATGTAAAAGACACCCAAACACACTTTAAGAGTGTCTTGGGAAAATCTACAAAAAAAAAAGTATAAAAAAATTGAAGTAATACTAGGTGAAAATGACTAAGTAAGGCAAGCCAGGAAGCTTTCCTTCTTAGGATATTTGCTTGCCTTATTGAAGAGATTGGAAATCAAATATCAAGCACTGTATTCCAAATAAATTAATTGAAATACCTTTAATCATCTTAACCAATCAGTTTTGAATTTCAACTTTGAACTTGCAAAAAAAAGAGCTAGATCTAGAGATTAAAAGAACTTTTAATTATTCAACGACAGCTAGAATTAGGAATGTAAATCTACTTTAGATAATTATTTGAAACATATATTTAAGCAAAGTAACCGTAACCATAGTAAACTTGAATTTTTTTTAGATGAAGTGATAGAACCAGATGAAGCAAGAATTCGAAAGGGGATGGTGATTCCTTCATTAGTGAGAATAGATAGATGATGCTTTGTTTACGAAGTTACTAGAGAAGAGGGATATCCCACTCGCTCATCGAATGCTCCAGCTTGGATTTTATGTAACAAACACTCAACAATTGTTGCTCTTTTAGCATTTAAGTTCCATTTTGATGCTATGATAGCAAAACCTGACCATAAGTGACCTTTTAATCACCCAGAGTGTATGAAAAGAAGGTCTCGGAGTAAAGAGTATGCTCTGAGTTTCAAAATGATCATCTCCATGCCAAATTCTCCTCTGTATCAATTTTTTATGCCATTGACAATTTTTTTATTTAAACCATTAAAAATGGCTTAATAAACAAAAAACAAAATTCATTTTTCTCGGAATCAGATGAAACTGTAGGGTGACCTAGAACATGTCCATATGACTCAATTCAAATGCCTAGCATTTTTATAAACATCGACACTTAGGATATAATAACCCCCTAAGTACTAACCACCAAGACGACTATCGAAACTTTAGAGGTGTGAATGAATAACTCAGAAATTATTAGTCATTTGTTCAACAACAAATAATTACCAAGGGAAACAAAACTCTGGTCTAGTCGACTTGATTTCTAAGTCTTGTAAGCCAATTCGTTTAAAAAATTGACCATGTTAGAACATTTTTTCAACTTCCCTAAGGGGGTATGAACATGTGTTACAAAAAATAATTGAAAAATCTCCCAGAAAAAGCTTGGCAGACTTCAAAACTATGATCATGAACAAGTGTGCTTGTTCAAACATTGTTGACTCACTTGAAATTCTGACTGAGTGCAACTCATGAGGTAACATACATAATATTTCCATAAATTTGAGGGGTCTCCTATCAACTAACATTATATTTCCATATCGCTAAGATGCCACTCATCCATGCATTCAATCTTCTAAGTTGGTTGTGTTCTGGTAACATGCTCAATCATATTTCAACGTCAATTGCATTCCAAGTCAACTTCCATACCACTAATATCGAGGAATACAAAATATTATTCAATGAAATAATATGATGGCATGTGTGGTATAGGCATATACCTCCTACATGCACTCATTGTTCCTCCTAGTCACCTCTAGTTCCAAGTCCTAAACCCCTATTGATCCATGGGAGTGATTCAATATTGCACTCATGGTCAAGATGAAATGGTTAACTTCACTTCCACCCATCTACTCCATTGTTGAGACTCAAAGATTAATTTGTAACTTCATGGATTTGTTTCTCTATCATTAGACGATGGATGAAAGAGCCTGTAATCTAACAAGCCATTTTGGTTTTGTCAATGATCGATTTAATATCATGCATCGCCAATGGGATTATTTTGGTCCTTGAAATATTTATAATAGAGATGATAAAATAATTACAGGACTTAACTTTGTTGGTACCATTCTAATCTCCTTGGTGATTTTGCTTTGAGTCCAATTTCTCGTAGTTCTAAAATCATCATCATCATCATCAAGTACATCATCAAAAAAATAATCATCATCATTGTCATTATGGTCACTCATATACCATTAGTGTTCAAAATCACTCATCTCCATTAGGATTCATGTCATGTAATTATTAGGTCGCTTAGACATTGTTACAATCATTTTAGTGATAACAGGGTCGTTTAGATGTCATTATAGAAATTTGCGTTCCATTAGGATCAATTAGGATCTAGAAGTGCTAATAAATGCATCATCATCATTGACATAGACATCATCATTGACATTGGCATCATCATCATCATCATACAATAAATCAACATCATCAATATAATTGTGATAATAATGAGCAAGGAACCCTACTTCCTTACAAGAGTGGATAATGTAGTCTTATAATTATCAAAACATATTCATAACACTACAAA
The DNA here is from genome assembly GCA_001517045.1 of Pseudotsuga menziesii. Taxonomy (NCBI): domain Eukaryota; kingdom Viridiplantae; phylum Streptophyta; class Pinopsida; order Pinales; family Pinaceae; genus Pseudotsuga; species Pseudotsuga menziesii. Next base: position 342,678 of record LPNX010211289.1, read on the forward strand.
AAATTTGAATTTTAGGGGTGGTTGTCTTCTGCCTCCAAAAGTCACTTTTGGGGGTGGTTTTGGCTTTGGAGGCAGTCTTTACCAAACTGCCCCCAATAGCACCGGTGCTAAAAGATTTTAATTTTAGTAGGTACCTATGGAGGCAGTTCGAAACACCCCCTAAAAATATTTACAAACCTTTGGGTGTGGTTATGAACCCCCCTCATATAAACTTACAGGGGGGGTTTTGAACCCACCTCTTAGTGACATATGAAGTCAGTTTAGAACCCCCCTCATAGCCATAATAAATCATAATAAAATATATTTTATTTAAAATATCAATATTGCAATATAATTAGGGCATGAAGGAATCGAACCTTCAACCTCCTGCTTGTAAAGCAGGTGCTCTTCCATTGAGCTAGAACCCTTTAAGAATTTGGGAATGGGGAAATATTTGTTGATGTATTTGTAACTTTGAAATGTATTCACTTGTATATTTCATATATTGTATTTCATTTGTCCCTGATGTTCCTATCGGGAGAATCATTAATGTAATCAATTCATGTAAAGTCATAGAGGTTAACCCTTCTTGTTTGTCGGGGGGCAAAGTTCCCACAATTGTGGGGCACTAGGGTTATTAGAATCTCCTAGAGAAGTTGGCCATGGTAAGTGATTGTCACATGCCCCAATTTTGTAAAAACAATGCCATATTATTCGATTTTATTTGAGGACAATATGTTAAATTTTATGCTAAGTTGTAATTGATGACGCAGCAGAGTCAAGGATATTTAATGTAATTCTGAATATTTTAATTATAAATAAATAAAGGAAGAGACAACAGCTTAGGAGAGTTGTTAAAAGAGTGTTTATTGGTTAATAGATATGGTTCTGCATTTCAAAGTTAACAGAGTAATGTATTTCAGTATGTAGGTTATTATTAAAAAAAATAGTGATCTGGTTAACTTTGTTTATTGTTTTAACAAGCTTATTTATGTAAATATATTGGAAAAGAAATAGCAATAATATAGTGCAGGTAGAACGATTAAGATGATAAGAGAATATCTTAGTAGATAAGCTTGTGTATTTACAGACAGTAGATTAATTTTTATTCAAGTTAAAATATTATGGAGGTTAAACTGTGTTATGATAGGTTTATATTTCTTTGTGTTCACTTAGTAACTGAATGAAATGCAGTAGAAAAATCACAGTCAACTTACAATGTTTACATTCAATTCAGTAAAGAAATAAACCACTAATCATATAGTTTATTTTCTAATAATATCAATTAATTTAAGACTAATAATTACTATAAACTAAATAGTGTTATATTAAAAGAACTTAAATTATAAAGATCAAACTAAGTTACATAATCTATGCTTATCTTTATAAAGAACTGAGTAAATTCTATATGTCAGTTTAGTAAATAAAAACAATGAGAATATGATTAATAACTAATATAAAAATAAATATCTATCTATGTAAAAACTGTTTTAAAATTATCAGACAGGATTGTAACTGTAAAGGTAAACTTCAGGGTCGAAACCCTACACCAAATTTATTTAATCATTATAAATAGAAGACATTTAAGCTACAATCCAATTATCTGGATAATTATATCAATAAACAATTTAACTACTATAGACTGTTTACAGTCCTTTTTTAAGACAAATATAATGTTACAAGTTAAATTGTCACGACACACTTGTAATGGAAATTTAATCAAGTTAATAAGTAGCAAAACCTATTTAAAAATAAATTGAAAAATTAAATTTAGACAAGGGTTTCATTTAGGAAAACCATAGCTTGTATTTCCCGAACAAATAAGTAAATATTATAAATTACACACTATGACTAGGTTACAGTATTAAATAATAATCATAATATATTTACAAAAGATAATAGACAATAATAATCTTCATTAACATTTGATTAGGGAAAACCCTAACATACACAGAGTCACAATATACAGTACCACTGCAAAACAAGACTAAGCTTGAAGAAAAACTTTCTTAAAAACAAACGTATTGCGTTGACAGGCCGTAAGGCTGGAAATTTAAACTAATTACAACACCCAACTCAAGGCCGGGACTACCCAATGACATAGAGAAGGTTTGCAAATAGAATAGAACAAACAACCTTAAAAAAAAAGAAAACCATGTAACTAATGGAGAAACCGGACAAGCTCCCAAGCTCGGGGTTTCACCATCGATAACCCTATTACAAGCAGGGTAAGAACCCATTCGTTGAACTCAGGGCTTACCGGATTGGAGCCATAAGTCCTCAAAGCCAGCCAGCATTACCTTCGACATGGGTTGCAAGAGTTGTCACAATTCCTGCAAGAATACCACGATACTGTGTGTTAGTTTCAAAACTCATTCGCTATTGTAAACCCTATTGTAAAAATAACTTTACTGTGAGTCTTCTATTCTGGAAAGAAAACCAAATATTTACCTTAAATAAGAGTATCGAAAAGTCTAGCGAAGAGACTATCACCCGTTGCAATTTGCACATACAAAATCTCCAAACCCTATGACGTCGATGGAGCACAACCAGCAGCAATGAAGCTTATCTTCTCACAGCAGTGACAGACCATGGGGAAGGCAAAAATGGAGCTAAGGACAGGCCGCAATCCAAGTGCAACAAACCAGTATAGTCTCGCATAATAACACCCACAGCTAAGAAGGTTGGACACAAGACTAAACTCGGGGGACTGCAACAACGTTAAACCCAAGTTTTAGAGCAAGCTAGTACAGGAAGAACCCTCACGGCTGCCATGAAACCTTGCAGAGCAGCCCGAAGGCCAGCGTGAACTTCGGAGGGAGAATGACAAGCGATTAGGGTCGCAAGAGTTTTATATCGCCAATACATAGACAGGAGGTGACCACATGCCCTCAAATAATTCAAACCATGCAAGGGTTGATTCCAAAGTCCACATGCGGTTCAATCATTCAAATTATTAAAACAATGATTTTTCATCAAACTTTGCATGAGCTATGATATATGTGTATATATATATATATATATCACCACGATATTCATATAAAATCTTTATCATAATGTTTGCTAGCTTCGATTTGGCGTTTGGTTAAACAATAGTTTTTCTTAAACATTGATGCTAGTGAAACATGGTAACCACTTAATCCTTTGGATAAATTCCGAAATCGATCATGCTTAGAACCCTTCTATCTATAAGTTGATTTATATACTTGCAAAACAATGCTAAGTATGCATGTATTATAGTCTAAACTTATCACTTATAAATAATCAGTTTGGGTGGTTATAATTTATGAAGTTCAATAGCATAGTACAAATTTATAAACATGACTTTTACAAAGTTCAACTTTGGTTTAAACTTTCATAGACTCTAGTTGCTTCTCGAATTGTCAATACTAGTAAAATACCATAATTGTTTATATTGGAAAAGATAGTTTGTGATTGTTCAAGATAACCTGTAGTAGCATAGGGTAGAATCTTGATCATAGTAATTAGATCTACCATAATAGATACTATAGACATTAACTTAATGTAAGAGAGGAATTATGGTAATAATAAAATTACAATGGAATAACCATGCTCAAGTCTATAATCATTGGAATGACACTGATTGACATAGAATTGGGGAGTAAGGGAATACAGTATTCCATCTGAAAAGGATGCATTTATTTTTACAATAATCAAGCTTATAATATCAAGGAGTTTTACAGGCAGTAAGTTTCCCAACATAATGTAAATAACGATCAGTTTAATAGTTTAGTAAATAATACGATAATGTATGTGGTTACATTAGTACATGCAGTACAATGTTAATGTAAGTAAGAAAGTGGATAACTTGTTAGTGAACAACTGGTTTTTATATACCACTAATAGGTTGATAACTTTCATAATTAGTAAGTTAAAAATAAAATCGAAACTTATATTCTATTGAGAATCTTTACTATCAGTATCGATAGAAGCTCTTCCATGAATAATAACAAATAGTACAAATAAGTATAACATTTGCAAGTTAAGCATGTTAAAATAGAAATGAATATACGACAAAGATTACAAGATTAAAGTTCTCAGTAAGTATTTTTGGTGTTGCTAAGCTTGATAAAGAAAGAACATGTCATTTTGAACTCTGCTTACAAGAAAAACTAGAAAATATAAACTACTTTACCTCGTTGAAGTTGCTTGAAAAATTATCCGCTTATTTTACTAGCATATTATTTTGCAAACAGAAACACTTCTTGATACTTTATGAATTTAAAATGTCTACTTGATCGATCGTACCTGTGAACTTGTAAGAACCAACAATCTATCTGCACTAGCATAAATGCTAAGTAAGCCCAGGATTCAAAGTTAGATTCCACCTGCTTGCCATAAAGTAGACTCATTAGTAAACTGAAAGAAAACAATATGCAAGTAAATCATATTTCACATTATGAAAAAGAAGCTGCTTTAGTTTACGTAATTTGAAAATGTATAATACTAATCGTTGGACTGTTTCATTTTCTGCCAACCATTAGCTGTTAGTAAACCACAAATTCAACATTTTATGTTATCTTAAAATTTTAAATTTTTAGTGAAAATTTGGGGTACTGACATGTGGTATTAGAGCACACGGTTCAAACACTAGGCCTTGATGAAGCCCAACTACCTTTTATGAAACAATGATTTTGAATTATTTTGCTGATGTATTTTCTTTTAAATGTTATTCAACGGGGAAATTATTTCTGAAGTTTAACAACAGGTATGGAAAGGTTGGAGGAATATGTGGAAGAGGAATCTCCATTTACTGAACTAGAAAACTTACCAAGAGACCCTATACAAGAATATCTGACCACTAGTTCCTCAGAACTGTTACAAATAGTAAAAGACTTAAAATCTGAAATGGAATCTGTTAAACGAGAGAATGAAAGGATTTTGAGGGCTCAGGAGGAGCTGAATCAGATCCTAACAGAATTGTTTCAAATAGAGGGTAGGGGTAAAAGAGAGGAATCAGAAGATACAAGTCATCAACATAAATATAAAAAGATTAAACAGACTAAAAATGAAAGCAGCTCATCTTCAGAGGTGTTTGGTGAGCAATGAAATTTTCATTCCACTAGTGATAATAGTGATGATAACCATTATACTAGAAAGATAAAATATAAACCCTATGAGTAAATTTCTGGGGAATTCAAAAAGATAAAACCACCAACATTTAATGGAGAGACTGAGAAGGGGGAGGAAGCGGAATCTTGGTTATCTGGGATGAAGAAGTACTTCTAGATTTATAACTATTCTAACCAATTAAAAGCTAGAATGGCTATCTACAATCTCTCAGGAAAGGCTGATATTTGGTGGAAATACTTGAAGAGAGTGAAGGGAATAAATGAGAATAACGTAAATTGGAGTACCTTCAAGAGGTACTTTAAAAATAAATTTATGTCTAAGCAGTACTATGAGGAGAGAGCAAAAGAATTTTATGAGCTTAAACTAGGTTCAATGACTATGAAAGATCTAAATAGCAAGTTTTTAAGTATGCTTAGGTATGTGCCATACCTTGTAGATTAAAAACCAAAGGTACAATGATTCCTCAGCTATCTACCTTATCATATTAAGGATATGATTGAGTATGACAATCCAAATACTTTGGAAGAAGATATGAGGAAAACCAACTTATGTTATGAACAGAATCGAAAGAAGGAAAGCATGGCCAACTGTAAGGCCAAGAAGAATAATAACCATTATGATCAAAAGAAGAAAGAATTTGTGCCCAAGAGGAATTCTAAAAACAATAAGGCCATAAATTTTCCTAACAATAATTTCCAAGGGAATAAGAATAATTCACAAAGAAATCAGAATAATTCCAAGGGTAAAGAAATTGCTAATAACCATGCTAATTACACCAAGAACTTTGAACACAAAGAACCTTTAAAGTGATGGGAGTGTAATGGCCCACATTATGCCTCAGTCTGTTCTAATAAAAAAAAAGGTTTCAATAATATTCATACCATACAGGAGGAAATGACTGTCGGAGATTTAGCGAGAAATATTCCCAGAATCAATGCAGCCTTGGAGAATCGACAAGCAAAATATCAAACTTCCATGGTGGAAGTAGAAGGTACGATAAACCACACCCCTATAGCTATTTTAATTGATCTAGGATTTAGTTTTAGCTATATTTCACATAAAATGGTAGAAAAATGTAACTTGCCTGTTGAAAATTTTGAAAATTCTTGGTTGGTTTAGTAGCCACTGGTGCTAAAAGGAAGGTAACTTGTTTTGTAAAAGAATGTGCAGTAGTTATGGATCAATTTGAAACTGTTGTAAAGCATAATGTATTACCTCTTGGTTCTTATGACTTACTCATCGGTATGGATTGGTTAGAACAACATAGGGTAATTTTAAATTGTTATGATAAAACCTTTACATGTATAAATAATGATGGAAAACTAATAAGTGTAAAGGGGATCCCTAGAAAAACAACCATAAGGAAATTTTTGCTCTGCAGCTTAAGAGAGCTATTAAAAAGGGTTGTAAAGCTTATGCAGTAACAATAACTGATGAGGAAAATCTAAATAAGACAGAAAAATTAAAATTGGAAGATATACTGGTTTTAAGAGAGTATGTTGATGTATTTTCAGAAGAAATTCCAGGATTACCTCTGAAAAGGGAACTAGACTTTACCATTGAGATGGTACCTAGTGCAGTACCCAGCTCAAAGGCCCCTTATAGAATGAACATACTTGAACTTAATGAATTAAATTCACAATTAAAAGAACTTATTGACAAAAAGTATATTCAACATAGTGTGTCTCCCTAGGGGGAACCTGTCATCTTCATTAAGGAAAAGGACGGAACCATGCAACTTTGCATAGACTACCATCAGTTGAATAAGATGACTATCAAAAATAGATACCCATTTCCTCACATAGATGATCTGTTTGATCAACTACGTGAAGCCACGTGTTTTTGAAAATTGATTTAAGGTCTGGATATCATCAAGTTAAGATTAAATATGAAGACATCTTTAAAACAGCCTTTAGAACTTGATATGGCCATTACAAGTTTGTCATCATGCCATTCTGTCTTACTAATGCCCCAACTGTTTTTATGTATTTAATGAACAATGTTATGCATAAGCATCTAGATAAGTTTGTAGTCGTGTTTATCGGTGACATATTAATCTATTGAAAAACTGAAGAAGAACATAAATAACATTTAAAAATTGTTTTGCAAGAGCTACGAGATCATCAACTCTTTGCAAATTTTAGTAAATGTGATTTCTTCAAAGACAAGATTCAGTACTTAGGACATGTGGTGACTAAGGAAGGGATTTCGGTAGATCCTGAAAAGATAAAGGCGATCGAAGATTGTCCGGTTCCTAAGGATGTAACTGATGTTTGATCCTTCATGGGAATTACCGGTTATTACTGGAGGTTCATTGAAGGTTTTTTGAGAATCATGAATCCGATAACTTCTTTGCAGAAGAAAGGAAAGAAATTTGATTGGAACAAGAAATGCAAGGAAAGCTTTAAAAAGTTAAAAAACTTATTAACCAGTGCACCTATTTTAAGAATAGCTGATCCAAATAAAGAATTTGTGGTGTGCACTGATGCGTGCAATGATGGTTTAGGTGGTGTTCTGACTCAAGAAGGGCATGTTATTTCCTATGAGTCTAGGAAGTTAAAAATTCATGAAAAGAATTATGCAACTTATGATCTAGAATTAGCTGCTATTATACATGCTCTAAAGATGTGGCATCATCACCTAATTGGCAGAAAATTTATTTTAATGACTCATAAAAAGGACTAAAGTATATGTTAGATCAGCCTAATCTAAATTCCAGACAAGCTAGGTGGCTAGATTTCCTAAGTGAGTATGACTTCGAAATTCAGCACATTAAAGGTAAAGAAAATAAAGTTGTTGATGCATTAAGTAGGAATGCAAGGATGAACTTTATGTTGATGTATATGTAACTTCGGGATGCATTCTTCTATGTATCTTATCTATTGTAACCTGATGTTTATTCCGGGATGTTTCTATTATGTATTTGGGTCATGTTGTTATGCCCCGATGTTCCGATCGGGAGGATCTATAATGTAAACAAGTCATGTCAAGTCATTAGGTAATTCCCCACAGTTTTGGGGCACTCGAGTTATTATACACTAATTAAGGTGTAGGCTCGGGTAAGTAATATTAGGTTGAGCCTACGTGTGAAAATGTACTTCAAGTGAACGGAAGAATATAAATAGAGAGTGAGACTCTCTATTTATAACACACATCATTCACTATCTTAAGTGAGGTGCACTTGTGGAGGAGGAAATATACTGGGACTAGAAGGCCACTGCTGTTGGGAGATCTCTTACTGTTTTGGTGCTGATTTTATCTCTAAGGAAGTTGCAGGATTTTCTCCTTTATGGTTTCCCCGAGAAAAACTCTTTGTGTCTCTTGTCTCTTGTGATGTGCTTATGTTTTATTGCTGTGCTTGTTATTCTCTCAGTGAAAAGATCCTAAGATCATAATGCTAGCTTAATTGTTGAAAAACTAACATGGTATCAGAGCTAACCTGAGAAGAAGACATTGTGCAGCGACAGGAACTAGGGCTTCCTATTTTGTGGATCTTCCTCCACATATTTTCAGCAAAAGTATGCTAGGATGACTCTCCATTGAAGGGTGCATCTTTCTGTCGATGCAGAATTCAATTTCAAGCATTTTCAGTTTCGATGTGGAAATTAGGGCTTTCTACAGAAGATGATTTTTTTGAGTGAGACCAACATAGGATTTTTCTCCTCATCATAACCAAAGTTTAGAGACCCGGATCAAGAAATTTGGTTGGGTGAAACTCCGGGAAATTCAAACCCTAGTTTGACCCTGAGCTAAGAGAAACCCTAAATACTAAAACTACTAAGTTTTGGTACAGTCACTATATTTTGAGATTGGTGAAGTCTCAGAAGCTGAAAATTGCAGCGGCTGAAGATAAAATCCTGATGAACACTGTGTCCAAAATCCATTCTCATATTCTCTATATTTTTGGAGATAAGATCTCTCAAAGTTAGGGTTCCAGCCTCTTCCAAAAATCATCCATAAAAAGGACACCTGGGGAGAATTGCAATATCTTGGGCTACAGAGGTCCAAATGGAATTTATAAAGATGTTACAGAAAGGGCACGTACTGTAATTTCAGTGGTCTGAATATCAGACTTAGAAGATGAACCAATGACACGTGGCATGCCATACAACTTCGTTGTTCTGAACAGGTCTGTAACAGGTCACCTTGGGAAAAAGATAATAAATCCCAAATGGTGAAACCAATTCTGATGAAACCTATGGTGTTGGATCAGGAACATGTGAGGTTAACTCAGTATGAAATTTTAGACACAGAGGAGCAGAAATTTTGGAGATATCAGAGAAACAGTAACAGTTAATTTTGCAGAAGAAATTGGAAAATGAGGGCTTCCTGTTCCGGGAGCTTCCCTCCACTGTTTTCAGAAAAGGAGTACATTGGACAGCTCCACTTGAAGAGACCTATCTATTTGTACAATCAGATTTGAAAGATTCCAAGTTTTAAAAATTAGGGTTTCTGTGACAAACCCTAGATCAGCGAACTCCGGGACAAGGACGGACACCTCAAATCGGTAAGATCTAATCCTTTGCTATTTCCATTTGAGGTTCTCATTTCAATATGATATATCACATCAGCTTGGTGACAAGCTTGGGAAAGTTGACAACTTCCAAGCCTGAAAGTATATGATCTCTCTGAAGAAAATGGATTGGACACCTACATGAGTATAGAGGTTCCAGTTTCAGAGGGAGATGAGGCTAGAATCCTTTCACAAGAAGAACTTGGTCAAGGCCAAAGAAGACATAATGCTCATCCAGAAAGAGATCCAGATATGAAAGTGAATATTCTTCAAGCGAGGATGAATATGTTCTGATATCAGCTCTCACAAGTAACATTACTCATGGAAGTGATTATTGATTTATAGACAATGGGGCTTCCAAACATATGACGGGACTCGAGGAATCCTATGTAAGACTGTCAGAACATGAATCACCTCACAAGGTGAAGTTAGGAGATGACTACCAATATCCAATAAAAGGTAGTGGGGAATCTTCATACAAACTAGAATCTGGTAAGTCTTTAACAATGAAAGAAGTATTGTTTGTTCCAGGACTCAAGAAGAACCTTCTCTCCATTTCAGCATTGATGCAAAAGGAATGCGGGTTGCATTCATAGATGGTCAAGTCATCATATGGCAAAAAGGAAAGACTATCGATGATTGGAGAATAAGAAGGAGGCTTGTACAAATTGAAGGGCCATCCAGAACAAGCCTTGATCCATGACATAGTAGAGACAAATGAGCTTTGGCATAGAAGGCTTGCACATGTGCATTACAGAGCACTACCTTTTGCAAGCAAAGTTGTTGAAGGTCTTCCAGAATTTCAAGCTATTTGAAGGGAAGAACAAAAATCAGAATATGACCTAAAGAAACCAGTTGAAGAATGTGAAGATCTAGAATGCAGAGACGATGCAGTCATAAGAGTCTATCAAATCAAGAACAACTTGAAGTGGTGAAGAAGGCAGAAGTGGTGATGGCCACCTTGAATGGTCTCCCAGGATCGTGGAATTCATTCATTCAATAAATGTGTTCCAAAAGGAAGTGATTACATTTCAGCAGACTCCAAGAAGAAGAAGAAGCTCGATTCATAAGAAGAGAAGGGAAGAAACTGAAGATCAAGCTCTCATCATCCAAAGAATATCCCTCAAGCAATGAGGAATATGAAGAACTCAACTTCTTATCCACCTTAGCATTTGGATAAGAAACGATGCTATCATGAATGAAGAAGATGATGAAGCTGAAGGCTCAAGAAGGAGTATACCCTAGAAACAAATAAAGATAAGCATTCAATTGTCATTTCATGATATTGTTTTGTTATGCATTTGTTTATATTCAGTTGATGTATCATGCATGATAGGATGTTTGCATTAATGATAGTATACTACTAATATGCATGTGATGGGTAAGTAGCTCATGGTACTATACAAATTCTCCATTGCTACTTATCTAGAATGAAACCTCTTTGCTGACATATTGGATTAGTGCACAATCTCAATGTTGTCCTGGTAGAGATGGAAGGCATCTAGAAAGTTTCAGTGAGATATGGATGAATGTTGTATTGGCTAAAGTAGTTGCATGATCATATATTTATGGATAAGTATTTTCCAGTATGAATATTCCATATGAAATGTTCTAACCATACAAATGCATTTGACTTGTAGGAAAGATCGCATACATAATCACCTGCAAGCAAAGAAGGATGAAACTTGTTCCGAAGAACAAATGACAACATTTCAAAATGAAGAATAATATGACGAGTGCAGTGACATCATCGATGTAGAACCTTCCAGCCACCAAGAAGAAAGGGAATACCAGTTCAAGAAGAATGATGTCAAGGCGCAGTATCGAGACCTGAAGAGAAGTTCATAGTTCCATCATGCAGTAGATGGAAACATTGTGGGATACAAAGAAAGATTCATAGCATGAGGCTTCTCATGAAAGGAAGGCCTAGACTACGAAGAGACATTTGCAGCCAGTAAGAGTTGAAACACATACATGATGAGATTGATGAAGATCTTAACCTTTGCTACAAGGTTGAAGATGCAAGTCTATACACTAGATGGTCACATAGAATATTAGTAGCATAGGAAGCTACTTGTCACTCCGGTACAGAATGTTTTCAGTGCATACATCACAGAAGAAAGAGGGAGTATCATACTTCGCTTCAGAGAGAGTGACTACAGAAGATCTAAGGTTTGACATGGTACGACAGGATGGGAAGATTACTGATGAATCTAGGCTTTACTGAGAGTAAAGCGGATTCCAACCTTTGCTTCAAGATTGAAGACAGAAGACCAGTGATGCTCCTGTTATGTGTCGATGCACTATTGTTTTAGGTATGGAAGTGTGGCAGAGTGCAGATGGAATCTTCCTTGGACAAAGGAAGTATGCAGTAGAGATCCTGAAGAGGTTCAGGATGATGGACTACATGACCACACCTATGGCATCGAACATGAAGCTATTAAGTGATGCTTCATCAGAGACGGTTGATGCTACGATGTATCGTCAGATGATTGGGTCATTGATGTACCTAACGAACACGAGACCAGATATTTGCTTTGCTATGAACACCTTGAGCCAGTACCTGACAGATCTGAGAAGTGTTCACCATATGGCTGCAAAGCATATTCTGAGGTACCTGAAGGGTACAGTTGATTATGGGCTCAAGTATGATGCGAATCAGAAGATTAACATGGAGGATTATGTTGATTCAGATTGGGCAGGCAATGCCATAGATAGGAAGAGTACTTCATGATGTTGTTGCAATATGGGATCATGTGTGATCTCTTGGTTTAGCAGGAATAAATCCTGTGTGGCACTAAGTATAGCTGAAGCAGAGTATGTCGTAGATTGTTCAGCTAGTTGTGAGGCAGTGTGGCTACGGAAGCTAGTGTTTGATATATTTGATATCCAGTTGGATGCTACTTGTATACATTGTGACAACCAGAGTTGCGTGAAGTTGTCAAAGAATATAGTATTCCATGATAGGTCGAAGCATATCGAGATCAAGTATCACTATATCCGGGATATGGTGCAGAGAGGAGCAGTCAAGCTCCTGTATGTTGTGATGAAGGAACAGATAGCTGATGTATTGACGAAGCCATTGGCTAGGTTGAAGTTCGAGTACTTCAGAGAGATACTTGGTGTTCTCCAGATCGAGGCTTCCTCCCAGGGAAAATGATGAGACCCAGAGCCATTCTGACATGGTGAGAGGATTGGTTCCTTCCATGGTCAGATGTAAGAGCTGAGTTATTTCATCATGGTGAGAGGATTGGTTCCTTCCATGACTGATATGAGTGCTGAGATCCATAGCCATTCTGACGAGTAGGTCAGATATAAGGGCTGTGCCATTCTGTCGAGTAGGACGGATGTAAGGGCAATTTCCATTCTAGGAATGGAGGCACCTAGTCAGTTACCAGGATCACTCAGTGCAGGACTATGTAGCCATTCTAATGTGATAGAGGGATGTGTTCCCACTTGATTAGATGTAAGGGCTGAACCATTCTGTTCATGGCTAAAGGATTTAGTTCCTTCCATGTCAGATGTAAGTGTTGGACATTCTGACGAGCAGGTCGGATGTAAGGGAAACTCCCATTCTCTAGGAGAGTGGAGGCGCCTGGTCAGTTACCAGGTAGCTCAGTCGAGGACTGGGGGCCATTCTGATATGACTACTGAGATGTGTTCTCGTAGGATCAGATGTGAGTGTAAGCCTTTCCATCACTGTGATAGGATGTGTTCTTGTCTAGATGGATGTAAGTGAAGAAATCTTCCATCACTGTGATAGGATGTGTTCTTGTCTGGATGGGAGTCTTTCATCACTGTGATAGGATGCGTTCTTGTTTGGATGAAAGCAGAGAAATCTTCCATCACTGTGACAGGATGTGTTCTTGTCTGGATGGGAGTCTTTCATCACTGTGATAGGATGTTTTCTTGTCTAGATGAAAGTGGAGAAATCTTCCATCACTGTGATAGGATGTGTTCTTCTCTGGATGGGAGTCTTCCATCACTGTGATAGGATGTGTTCCTGTCTGGATGGATGTGCCTTTTTGACGAGTAGGTCAGATGTAAGTGCTGGATGTACCTTTCTAACGAGTAGGTCAGATATAAGTGCTGGGTGTGCCTTTCTGATGAGTAGGTCAGATGTAAGTGCTGGGCGAAGACCTACATGAGGGTAGGCCTACAACCAGCATGAAAAAGGGCTGGCTCTATAGAAATTTCTATGATGAGAAGAATCTTGAGATAGCACCAGTGTTGATCCAGATCGAGTGATGATCCAGATCCAGTAATGATGATCCAGCAGTGATGATCTAGATCGAGATATGATCCAGATCCAGATCCAGATTGAGTGATGATCCAGATCTAGTCCAGTGATGTTGATCCAGATCGAGAGATGATCCAGATCCAGTGATGATGTTCGATGATGATCCAGATCGAAAGATGATCCAGATCCGGAGATGACTTGAAGACGAGATGATCCAACTGATACAGAGAAGAAGACCAGTGCTGAAAATTGTGTCGAAAGAATACATTCCTAGTTAAAAGGGAGTGTTGATGTATATGTAACTTCAGGATGTATTCTTCTATGTATCTTATGTATTGTAACCCGATGTTTATTCCGGGATGATTCTATTATGTATTTGGGTCATGTTGTTATTCCCCGATGTTCCGATCGGGAGGATCTATAATGTAAACAAGTCATGTCAAGTCATTAGGTAAGTCCCCACAGTTTTGGGGCACTCGAGTTATTATACACTAATTAAGGTGTAGGCTTGGGTAAGTAATATTAGGTTGAGCCTACGTGTGAAAATGTACTTCAAGTGAACGGAAGAATATAAATAGAGAGTGAGACTCTCTATTTATCACACACATCATTCACTCTCTTAAGTGAGGAGCACTTGTGGAGGAGGAAATATACTGGGACTAGAAGGCCACTGCTGTTGGGAGATCTCTTACTATTTTGGTGCTAATTTTATCTCTAAGGAAGTTGCAGGGTTTTCTCCTTTATGGTTTCCCCGAGAAAAACTCTTTGTGTCTCTTGTCTCTTGTGATGTGCTTGTGTTTTATTGTTGTGCTTGTTATTCTCTCAGTGAAAAGATCCTAAGATCATAATGCTAGCTTAATTGTTGAAAAACTAACACTTTATAGCAGTTATCAGCACTTATACAACAAGTTTGGATGAACAACTTAAAACAAGGATAGAAAAAGATGAAATTTACCAAAACTTACAAACTAAAATGAAAGAATATCCAACAGAAAGCTTGAGTAAAGGGTATAGTTTGTATGCAAAATAATTTTTACTGTATAAAGATAGAATGTATGTACCTAATCTACCTAAATTTAAGTTATTAATTTTGGATGAAATCCATAAAACTCCATACTCAGGTCATCCAGGCTATCAAAATACTATAACTATGTTAAGAAAAGAATATTTTTGGCCAAACATGCAGATTGAAATTGGAGAGTGTATTGCTAGGTGTTTTGAATGCCAGTAGGTGAAAACTGAACATCAACACCCAGCTGGATTACTTCAGCCATTGCCCATTCCTAGTTGGAAATGGGAGATAATTAGTCTCAATTTTGTTACTAGACAACCTAAAAATCAGAATTTAAATGATTCTATCATGGTAGTGGTTGATAAATTAAGTAAAGAAGCTCACTTTATACCTGTTAAAGCTAGGTATTAAGCTGCAAACATAGCTGGTATCTTTGTAAAACAAATTTTCTGACTGCATGGAATACCGAAAGTTATAATCTTAGATAGAGATCCTAAATTTATAGGTAACTTTTGGAAATATTTGTTTAAAGGATTAAAGACTACATTAAATTTTATTACTTCATTCCATCCTCAAACAAATGGACAAACTGAAAGAGTAAACCAAGTACTGGAATATTTATTAAGAATGTATGTGAAAGACCAGCCAGGTAAATGGGAGGATTATTTGCATCTGGTAAAATTTGCTTATAATAATAATTATCAGGCATCAGCCAGATTTAGTCCTTCTGAAATCTTGTATGGAATGAAATGTAATACTCCTATCTCTTGGAGTAATCCAGTGGATAGATTAGTATTAGGTCCTGAACTATTAAAGGAAATGGAATAAATTGTAAAGAAGGTACAAGGTAATCTAAAAGTTGCACAGGATCGACAGAAAAGTCAAGCAGACCTTAAAACAACTCCAAAGGAGTTTCAGGTAGGTGAACATGTGTTCATCAAGGTGAGGCCCAAAAAGAGCTCTCTAAGATTGGGAAGTTGTGCAAAACTAGCACCTTGTTACTGTGGTCCATTTGAAATACTGTCCAGGATTGGACAAGTAGCTTATCAGTTAGCATTGCCACCAAATTTAAGAGTACATAATGTTTTTCACATTTATGTATTAAAGAAATATGTTAATGATGCTACTCATGTTGTTAACTGGAATGATGTATAGGTGGAACCAGAAGGATATTTTCTAGTGGAATCGAACTGTATCCTCAGGTGGAGGGAGATCACACTTCTGAACAGCACCATTGGTCAGGTGAAGGTGCAATGGAAGCACCTTAGACCAGAGGAAGCCACCTAGGAATTGGAAAGTAATATGCAAGATGCATATCTAATTATGTTCCAAGGGAATTCTGAGGATGAAGAATAAATAACATCGACGACGATGTTATACTTTAAGGGGGTGTGTATGTCACATGCCCCAATTTTGCAAAAACAATGCCATATTATTTGATTTTATTTGAGGACAATATGTTAAATTTTATGCTAAGTTGTAATTGATGACTCGGCAAAGTCAAAGATATTTAATGTAATTCTCAATATTTTAATTATTAATAAATAAAGGAAGAGACAACAGCTTAGGAGAGCTGTTAAAAGAGTGTTTACTGGTCAAATCGGTGGGGGAGACTAGGTGGAGAGCAAACTGACATGTGGTAGCATCCTCAAACCACTTCCAACTGTTGCAGGTGGAAACCTCCCTACAATTGGGGTCATGATTCCCCAAAAAAGTGGAATTAGAGCAGGTGGCTCAATTAATGACAATTGACCCAAAAGACCTAGAAAATCTTTATAAAAAATTCCATTGAAGAGAGCTAAGGCTCATTAGAGGAAATTTGGGGTCTAAAATGGGCCTTATAAGAAAACGTGCCAAAATAAGTTTTTGTGAGTTGGAATTCAAGAACCAATAGAATTTCAATAAAATAAGTCAACCATAATGGTTGAATTGACATATTTGTCATTAAAAAAAACTACTTTTTTTGTTCGTATTTTCGACATATCTCATTGTGTTTTTACTCAAATTTCGATTGAGAGAGCTCATTGGATGCGGAATCAAATTCCGCATCCAATGAGCTCTCTCAATCGAAATTTGAGTAAAAACACAGGGAGATATGTCGAAAATACGAACAAAAAAATGGTTTTTTTCTTTCTTCCTCCAAAATTAATCAATATTATTTTATTATTTTAACTATTATTTTATTATTTTCCTTAGGAGGCCCATTTTAGACCCCAAAATTCCTCTAATGACTCATTCTAGGGAAGTGATCATTCAGGTTGAATGAATGTACTTCAGAGAAATTCAATGGAAGGGAGATTGGAAATTGTTTGAGGGGATAACTGTTGAGTGATCTAGTGCAGCTTTTAAGTTGAAAGATCTTACTACTGAGTGCAAGGTGTTTTACTGAGTTATTGGACCAGTATACTGTTTGCATGCTCCACCAGTTCTCAGCCAAGAAGACCAGGAACAGGCTCGGGGGTCCTAAGGAAGCGTTGTTTGAGTGCTCTCTAGGAGTTTGGTAGGGAGGAATGACCTCCTAATGATGTTGCCATCTATTCTAATCAGGTTCTATATTATTTTGTTTTAATGTGTTAGAATGGAAAATAATTTCTAGTCTGTGTTTTTCCACACCTGGAAGGACCAAGCCGTACTCCAGCACAGATAGAGTATTTACAGTAGATGAAAGAAAATGTTAAGAGACTGAATATAATAGATATGGTTCTGGATTTCGTAGTTAACATAGTAATTTATTTCAGTATGTAGGTTATTATTAAAACAAATAGTGATCTGGTTATCTTTGTTTATTGTTTTAACAAGTTTATTTATGTAAATATATTGGAAAAGAAATAGTGGTAATCTAGTACAGGTAGAACAATTAAGATGATAAGAGAATATCTTATTAGATAAGATTGTGTATTTACAGATAGTAGATCAATTTTCATTCAAGTTAAAATATTATGGAGGTTAAACTGTGTTATGATAGGTTTATATTTCTTTGTGTTCACTTAGTAACTAAATGAAATGCAGTATAAAAATCACAGTCAAGTTACAATGTTTACATTTAATTCAGTACAAAAATAAACCACTAATCATATAGTTTATTTTCTAATAATATCAATTAATTTAAGACTAATAATTACTATAAACTAAATACGGTTATATTAAAAGAACTTAAACTATAAAGAGAAAACTAAGTTACAAAATCTATGCTTATCTTTACAAAGAACTCTGAGTAAATTCTATCTGTCAGTTTAGTAAATAAAAACAATGAGAATATGATTAATAACTAATATAAAGACAAATATCTATCTATGTAAAAACTGTTTTAAAATTATCAGAGAGGCTTTTAACTGTAAAGATAAACTTCAAGGTCGAAACCCTACACCAAATTTATTTAATCATTATAAATAAAAGACATTTAAGCTACAATCCAATTATCTGGATAATTATATCAATAAACAATTCAACTACTATAGACTGTTTACAGTCCTTTTTAAAGACAAATGTAATGTTTCAAGTTAAATTGTCATGACACACATGTAATGGAAATTTAACCAAGTTAATAAGTAGCAGAACCTATTTAAAAATAAATTGAAAAATTAAATTTAGACAAGGGTTTCATTCAAAAAAACCATAGCTTGTATTTCTTGAGAAAATAAGTAAATATTATAAATTACACACTATGGCTGGGTTACAGTCTTAAATAATAATCATAATATATTTACAAAAGATAATAGACAATAATAATCTTCACTAAAATTCGATTAAGGAAAACCCTAACATACACAGAGTCACAATATACAGTACCACTGCAAAACGAGACTGAGCTCGAAGAAAATACAAACCAATGTATTGCATTAACAGGCCGTAAGGCTAGAAATTTAAACTAATTACAACACCCAGCTCAAAGTTGGGACTACCCAACAACATAGCGAGGGTTTGCAAAAAGAATAGAACAAACAACTTTTAAAAAAAAGGAAAACCATGTAACTAATGGAGAAAGTGGACAAGCTACCAAGCTCGGGGTTTCACCAACGATAACCCTGTTACAAGCAGGGTAAGAACCCATTCGTTGAACTTAGGGCTTACTGGATTGGAGCCATAAGTCCTCAAATCCATCCAGCATTACCTTCGACATGGGTTGCAAGAGTTGTCACAAGTCCTACAAGAAGAGCACGACACTGTGTGGAGGCCAAAGTGACCATATGTATCCTTGGTCACTTTGGCCTCCACATTACCTTTATGCTTGGTCTTTGACTTATTATGGGTATGCTTGAAGGGTCATGTAAGGATGGAATAGTTGAACCCAAATTAGGAGGAAGGGTATCAAAAACACTGAAATGGACACCATAAACTTGTTGTAGGCCAATAATTCCATATGTAAAGGCTCATTTGATGGCATGGGGCCCACACATAGTACGTGAATAATAAAGGTAAAACACTATGGCTTCAAACTATCTATTTTGACCTTGGATCATGTCTAAACTTATTATAACCATCCTTGATGTACTAAACTCAAAATGGCCATCATATATTGATCACATGACAATGATTCCCTTTACTGGACCTTTTTTGGTGTCTAAGGATACAATGATGTCTCATGAGCCGCATAGACAAACATTATGGTATAATACCCTACATTTTTGCATTGAACCACATCAAGGGCACCAAGAACCATGTCTAGTGTTCTAATTAACTTCAAAATTAGCAGCATATTCCACTTCCAAGCCAAAGATTCCCTATGGAGGGCCAATATGGAGGTTTGATACCACACACATGTAACATATCTCCATAGTAAAATGCTACAGTGTAATGTGGTTCTATATTTTTCATTATACCATGGAATGGTCCTCAAGTTCCATCCCTAATGTACCCTCCTCAACTTGTTGACCATATCTCACATGTAGTCAAAGGATTCCCTACACAGAACCTATGCAATGATGTGGCTTACTATGCAAAGAACAACACCATAGGCAAATGTTCTATCCCAACAACATTGGTTGTTTTATCAAATGAAGGATTAGTGGCCAAGAAGAATCCATAATGTGACAAATATCAAAATAGCCACCATATCCATATGACAGGAAAAAGGTGGACTAGGGACTCATGGATGGCCTATGTAGAACCCAAAAGCCACATGTCATAGACTAAAAATCTGGATCTTCACCTTGTAACATGAATAATGAGAAGCATCTTTAGTGTACTAAACATTAAAATGTTATACCACATCTCAATCACATGGAAAATGTTTCTTGTGTGTGGGATATGTTGTGGGATTTTCAATTTTGATATAACCACCACCCCCAAAAGTCCAACTTCTCGTGATTTTTAAGGGATGTTTTTTAAACTTCACTTAAAAATGAACTTTAGGGGGGTTCGAGTCAACCCCCCCCCACCCCCCAAAAGAAAAAACAATTCATGGCTATTGGACTTTTGAGGGTGGATTTATCACAACCGCCTCCATAAGTCCAAATTCCCATAACATTTGAGGGCTAATTTAAAACAACCGACCCCAAAATCCCAATTATCATGCAATCTAGGGGCGGCTTTCAAACAACCTCCCCCAAAATTCAAATTATTATGAATTTTGGGGGCGGCTTTAAAAGAACTGCCACCAATAGTGCATTTATCATTGCTTTTGGAGGGGTTTAAAAACTGCCTAAAAAATAACCTTTAGGGGGGTCTTTCCAACCCCCCCCCCCCCCACAAATACCAATGAGACATTTTTTGAGGGGGGCGTTTAAGAACCACCCCCAAAAGTCCTGAGAATTGTACTTTGGGGATGTTTTTTAAAAACCCCCCCCAAAAGTTCAATTCTCCGGGCTTTGGGGGGGGGGGGGGGGGTGTTTAAGAACCATCCCCAATGGCCTAAGAAATTTTTACTAGGGGGGTTAATAAAAACTGCCGCAAGGTAAAATCTCCTTGAAAATTTCTTTGGGCAGAGTATTTAAAATACCCCCTCCAAAAGTCGTGTTGGGTGTTATAATGCCCATATTAATTCACCTAATATTTAATTATTGACCGGGGTTGGTAGGCTTTGAGTTGCTACAAAACATATGCGAAGGTAGAGGGTATTGTGTAAATATTTTAAGAAACAAAAGATTGAAAGATCTTTCAAAATGAAAAACCGAGTCAAACTCCTAAGACTGCAATTATTAATATAATTGAACCAAGACAAAACATCAAACTAAAATAAGATCAAGTTATATTACTTTATTTAACAAATGAGAATACAATCACTAATTTTATGACAAAGTCTATTTAGTGACTTCAAAAACTAAGTAAGAAAAGAAAGTGTACATTTGGAAATGCAAGTACAACAACTAAATAATTTATAAACAAATATCTCCTAACTAAAAATGATACTATCAACAACTACTTAAAGGGCTATGATGCAAAGTAAACTTCAAAATAAGTGAATGGAAAACTAAGCAAGAGAAACAAGTAGAAAAATTAATAAATAAAACTGAATAAGAGAAGCAAGTAGAAAACTTAATAAAGACACTGAATTCTATCCTACAAGTCTCTGTTGGTAATCACACAGTGAAAAATGAAACTATTCCTAAAGATAACATTACTAATCCTAAGTTTTACATGCAAATGGATAAATTAATCCAAAAGCATATTTATAAAAAAATACAATAGTAAGAAGAATCATAAACAAATAAATGAAACAAAACATACCTAACTCAAAAGCATGTTCAAAGGGAAAATAGGTAGAGAAAAGAATAAAACTTTATTAAATAACCTAAAACAATCAAACTTATAGTCTAAATAATAAATAAAACTATTATCTAACTATTACAGTCAAAGCATACATCAAATACTAAAGAAGCAGAACTTAAAACAATTTTAAAACACTAAAAACAAAATTATGGGCTGAATGACAGACTGAACTGCAGGTCTGTAAAATAGACTGGAATGAAGGTCTGAATGACAATCTTTATAAAGAAAAAAAATATAAAATAGCCTAAATGATCTAATTCTCAGTTTATTTTATGCATATGAAGATGCAATGCATAAGGAATAGTAAATAAACCTATTTAATCATCAAATTTAGTAGTAAAATAAACTTAAACAAATTCATGAACATCAAGAATCATTGCTTATTAATAAACAAAATGAAATGCAAATTGCATGATCTTATAACAGAGAAGAAATAAACAGAACTTATTCTATTTAAATTGATAAAAACAATCTACTCTATCTTCTTATGAACAAAACTAAATAATAAGCTGGAAATGAAATGACATAAACAAATGGAAAACAACTATGCGCACAATCTAGTTATTTAATTCTGGAAATAAAATCCATTGCAGAAAGCAAATGAAACAAAAATTTACAGTAACTTAATGAAATAAACAAACTAGAAATCAAAACTGAATTAGATATAAAGAAAAATAATGAAAACAATAAAAGAAAACCTCTGGTTGATGAGGGGCCCTCTCAGCAATTAGGGGTGACTCCCGGCTAGTGCTTACACGAACAAAATCATGAACAACATGTTGTAAAGGAAAGTATCCTATGGCTAGGGTTTAAGAGGCCATCAACGTACTGGGGTTGAAAGAGAGATGCACAATGTTCAGCAAGTATATAACAGCAAGTTTCAGAGATGAGAAAGATCCGCACCTGATTAACTGAAGGTTGGTCCAAGCTTTCTCTTCAATCCTCTTCCTGCTCCTCTCGCTCCAAGAGACCTGCAAAACAAGTTATACCTTCCTCAAACCATTATGACCACATATAAGACAATAGAATGTAGAACTTCTATTAAAAACATTGAACAATATTACAACATTCTTCTCTTAGAAAACTGACTGTCTAACTAATCAAAATGATCCACACCCAACACTCACGTAGAGACTGGTATTTATATTGTTTACAAGAGATGAGGAAGTCAATCCTTCAGTGGTCGACTGCTCTCTAAATTTAGTCAATCATAAAGGATGTTAACAAATTAAATCCCACCACATAGGTATCTTCCTTCTCTTTTGTGAGTCTAGTTCTCTTCATCATGATATGGCATGCATGTTCCTTCCATATCGTGGCTAATGGAATGGTGTCAAACAAAGGCATCATACACGTTAGGTCTTGTAGAATGGAGATGTTCCACCCTTTAAACATGTGGGCAGTAGGTAGGTTACAAATCTATTCCATTGTTTAATGCATGAGATTAGTTATTAACGGCGCCCATACTAATTAGTGATCTAGATGGAAATCTGGACAACGAGTTGGAAGGTGAGCTACGTCATGAGCTGGAAACTGAGTTGGATCATGACATGGATAGCGAACTGGACAGCGAGCTGCATCGTAAGCTGGAAAGCAAGCTGGATGCATTGTCTGTTTGTTTGTCTATTTGCATACTTATTATTAATTTTCCCAAACATACTATATAACCTGCAAACGAATGTACACATTAAGTAACATATCACATATGCTTTAAATAATGTTAACTTAAATCAATAAAATCATAAAATGACAATAATAAATAGATTATATATAAACCTTTAATTTATTCATACCTTGGTCTAAATGGTGATTTGTGTGGTAGAAAATACATAAAAAGATAATAAAACATATGTTTAAATGAGTAATTTAATTGCAAAAAATGATAATAAATCTGGGCTCAACATTCCCCCAAACCGGAGAAATGCCAGGTCTCACTGAGCAAAAAAAGATAAGAGATCACACTAACATAGCGAACTTTGAGACGTGAACCAGCAACTGGCATATGCATAAATGAGTGAGTTCATAAGGTTTATAATCAGTTCAACCATATCCAAAGTAAACTTTGGATAGGTTGAACGTATGATACAAAGACATAAATATCATTTATGATAAGATTGATTAACAATAAAATTGGTCATTTGATAATTTGCATGCATGATTGGGTAAAAGGATAGGGTTACCAAGAGTGAAATGATAATTAAAAAAACTTTTAAGGTCAAAGCATTCACATGGAGGTAAAAACTATTTGTCAAAAAAAAAAATGGATAGCAAATTTTAATCATAAATGTTGTAATATCACCAAGTTTTATTAGATCGTCATTTGGTATTTCATTTGGACCATCATTCGATCCTTCATAAATTTATGCTTCTTGCTATAACCAAGTCCCACTGCTTAAATGATATTGAAAACACTTATCATTTGTCAGAGAAAAATAAAAGAATAAAAACAGTCTAATTTTTCTTAATCCTCGCCACCCCCCCCCAAATCAAAGATATGGCGTGTCCTCAAGCCATGAGAGAGAAGATTTTATTGTTCCACATGAAATAAAAAGTTCTATCATGCTGTTTATTATTTTGTAAGAAAAATAAAAACTATCTAATAAATGGAAATGATGTAGATATGTATATTCATGAAAAATATAACAGTTCCTAGAAAGACCACTCGAATGTTATTAAAAAAATATATCTGAAAGAAATGCCATATGGAAAGCTAGTCATCCATGCCTTATTTAAAGATATCTTGTCATCACAAAATATTTTAAGTTTACCCGAAAATGTGTGATATTTACAGCTATGGGTCCCATTTCTAAAATAATTATATCCTAGATATTGATTGAATTAGATGGCTGGATCCAAGCCTTACTTACAACCATTCTCTAATGACATCATAAAAAAATGGCTTACTGTTGAGGCCTGGAAATTCGCAGGCAACAATAGAAAGGGATTCTCCCCAGTCAACATTCCCAACTAGCCCGTGACTATTTGGTGTAGGGAATCCGTCTGATTTGTGGTCCAGCTATCGTAGGTCAAGTAACAAAAACAAAAGGTTTTACCGGTTGTGGCCCAGTCCACCATGTATATTTTTGTATTTTTTGACATAAGTATGATATGCAAGTGCCTATTTAACATGCAGATTGATGTAGAATATGAGGAGCGGTCACAATGTGATGCGCAGGTTCTTACCTCTCGTCTTAAACTCTCTCACATCTAAATCACACACAGCAAGAAATTACAACTAACTACCTAACCTATCCCTAGGGAGCAAAGTTATCATTCATTAATGAGTAATGTAATTTGTACATGCATTATGAAAAATCATAGATAGCTGATACTTCTTCCAAAACGCATGAACATTAAAAGATATTTGAACAACTAGATAGCCAATTGTTTATGAACAACATTCATTACTCATAGTGGAAATCTTCATAAAATAAACCGGAGAACATTCATACAAGAACATACGTTCAAAGATTTAGAACGGTCTCACAGTTAATGGACACAAAGCTGAAAATGAAATAGTTCCTCTTCAACAAATCCATAGCACAACATTTGAATATTCCACCAAGCTTTCTCCAACAGGCAAACTGTAATTATCTATTGCAAAAGGAAATAGTTCTTCTTACAATATGTCTTTACAAATCTAACTACGAAAAATTCCCTAATAACTTCTAACTTTCAAATATTTAAACAAAATCAGTGGACCACTTGGGTCCCCCCCCCCCCCAAACATGTGACTCTTTGGTTCTTCGAGCGTTTCATATTCCTCCTTTTCATCTTTTCTGCGCAAGCTCATTATCAGCTAAGTAACTGACGGACTTTTTAGATCTACGTATTTTGTTGCTTTCGATTTTGTCTTTTCCTTCGCTTTTCTCCCTTGCGACCCTACTGGTTTCGATTTGATTTTTTACAAAACTGTCAAGCTACGCCTTCACACCGTGGTTGCCCCAACATTCCCTTGAATTCTACCTGCAATCAATTATTGTGTGTCATTAGTTGGAATGGCATTTTAAAACATTAACTTAAACCACTTGAAATGGCTAATCCACAAGAAAATGGCCAGGCGCATCCCTTAATCTGAGAAGTTTAACAAATGGAAGAGTTTTGACTAAGCCTCGAGCGGGAAAGTTCTAAATCGGAATTCAGAAGGCTTTTACATCGGAAGCTGAATGAATTTCCTAGCCGCAACGACGAAAGAAGAAAAGATACAGGAAAGCGATCAAAAGACCAATATGCATCGACAGTCAAAGAGATTTATGCTTCGGGTGCTAAGCCGCTTTGGGAGCCGCAACAGTGGAAAAGGAAATAACAAATCCTTTTGATGTAAACCAAAAGATCGACCGATTTGAGAAAATGTGTTGGAGAAAACTTAGAAGCCAAGTCTGATTATTTTGTCGCAACGGCGGGATTCAAAACAACTAGATGTCCGGAAAAGGAAAAGCATTTCACCGTCGCAACGGCGGAAGCCTGAGACTTACGGGGCCGGCAAAAACAACGAAGCAGGAGCAAAACCAAACAGTGATTGGGAGAAATTGCAATTTTTCATCCGCAACGGCGAAAGGAGAAGTGATATAAGTTCCGATGCCAAAACACAAAAGCAGCCGATGTGAAAACAAACAAATCGAAAAGGAAGTCAAAGTCAATATTGATTATCCATCCGTAACGATGGGAGGGAAAGAAAATACCTTCCAATTCAGCCATATATTCTACCGATTAAAACCAACGTATCGGAAAGAAAATTCGAAGTCAATACTCGCTATTTTGCCGCAATGGCGGAAACTTTTACCAAACAAATTTCCGATTCGAACAAGCTGAAAATGCATCCAAAGGCAGCAATAAAGTCTGATCAAACATTAGATTGCTTCAAGCATCAGAGGAGGAATCCAAAACAATTGGTAGATCAATCCCAGCACTTAGAAATTCTTTCTGGAAAATCATTGAATTAACTCAAGGAAAAAGAACTAATCCAAACAAAAGGAGGGTCCCAATTTTTTTGGAATTTAGGAAAAATGTTGCAGCTGCAACAATTGGTGACTACCTAGTGAACCCCAGTTTTCTGAACTAACTCTTTCCCAGTTCAAGACCGTCTAGATGAAAGTTGAAATCTTCTAGATGTTTGTATCCCTAAGCAGGCCAAATCATGCATTTAGATCATTAAGAAGAACTTCATTCTTTGGGGAATGGTAACATCAGAAATATTGCAAGTCTGAATAACTCTTTTGAGGCCTAATAAGTGAGATTTATTTTTCCCATCCTTAAGTAGTTTCTAGCTTTGACACCACAGGATTGTAACAGATAGTAAACAACACTATACTTTTGTTCCTCATTTCCATTCCACCCGCACTTTTGTGCCATTTGAACTTTAGTTCTGTTGAGTCCTCCATTTGCCCTTCTTTCTGAATTTTATTCAGGCTCCTCTATCCATAGTGTCCTTTTGTGGGAGAGAATAATTTACTTTTCATCTCACGGACGGAGAAGAACTTTTGGCAATTTGAGATTCATGCTTTTTTATATTTTTCTTTGATATGTATTGTTTCTTTAAGGAGTTTTGACTCTTGATAGCTTTTAGCTTTTCTGAAATCATGGCATGGGATCATTTATATATGATATACTGTTTACCTTGCTTCCTTTCCATGGGTCTTTTGCTATCACCCCCTTGGACATTTAGATGTGAAAGGGATGGAGCCTTGAAATAGTATTCCAGACCTCTTTTTACTTCTGAGTTATTTACAGGGGTTAAGTAGGAGTTTAATGAATGCATGGCCAGTTAAGAACACTGCTACTAGAAGACATTCTATACTTTAAAAGCACAGTGTTTTGCTCAAGATTTCAGTTAGTTAAGAACCCTGATGTTTCCATTGCAACCAAAAGTTTTCCTTTTTATTAAAAACCAAAAGGACTACTAACAAAGCAGTAAAAATAAAGAAAACAACATAAAAGCAATACACAAATAAAAGGCATCAAACATTGAAGAAAACAACATCGATTTATTAATGTACAAAGCAAAAGAAAAGAAAAATTTTGCCCACTCCTGAAAATCTTTAATCCTGGGAAGTTAAGGGGTGGGATGGATTATAGACATGAGCTATCTAACCATGGTCTAGCTGTGCTGTTTTTGAAATTGAGCACATGTCTACTATCCTACAATCATCCTTTTCAGCCTGAGGAAGTTGAAGGAGCTCAGGCTGAGTGTCAATCATAGAACTGGTCTTTCTTGAGGTCTGATGTCTTAGCTTAAGCTCAGGTAGATAATTTCCCAGAACAGAATCAGTAGATTCATTACCCTCTTCTAGTCCAGTGACATTGTGCTTCATGTAGGGCTCTCTTAAAATCTTAATCAGGTTTGGGCTACCCTTTTGAGGCAACCACAAGTGTGACCAGTCTGAAGCAAAGTACCCATCTAGTCAAGCTGACCAATCTCAATTCAAAATCAATCCATAGCCATCAGGTATGTCTACTACTACAATGTTAAGGTACTGACATATCTTTTTATTTGCAGACAATCGAATCAAAACATTCTTCATCTCTCCCACTACTTTGACACTAGTCTTGTCTAGTTGAGTGACATCCCAATTAGTAGGTTTTGGCTACCCATTAATTTTTTTGCAGATTGCAAGAGGCATAACATTCACCAATGATCCAGAGTCCACCAGACAATTATGCACCTTATGGTTCAAAATTTCCAGAGTTAAAAGGAAAGGTGGGGTGCTAGTTTTCCTTTCCCCGGTGGATTCGATTTTTTCTTCCACAGGTTGGTTTTCGGTGGGTATCTCCTCTTTAACTTCCTAAACTTTTTTAGCGCTTCCTTCCTCAATATCTTCCACAGGTTTGACAGTCTCATTGCTCGGCTCTGCCTCCTGGTTGAGGGTAGTGGCTTCAGGTGTTTTGTCTTCAACATTCACTTCTACCTGTCTCTTGACATTCTCCTACAGTTTTTTAACATTCGAATTTATTGCATTGTCCTTAATTGTTAGGTTCTTATCTTTTGTTGCTGTAGGTGTGTATTGAGATTTGAGAGTGCTCTCTTCAGTTTCAAAAAGTGAGACACCATCCCATGAAAACATGGTATCCTCACCTTGTTTCTCTATGGTCTTTTTTTTCCCTCCTTCATCACTGTCTTCAGTCAATTTAGAGTTCAACAACTTATTCATCACCAATGACATTGATTTCAACCATTGAGGGCACTTATTTTCAAAGTGAGGTTGCTGGTGAAAAGTACAAAAATTATCCCCCCTATTTCTGTTATGTTCATTGATGCTAAATTTGGTGGAGGGACTTGCCATTGGTTGTTATTCTCCCTTTTTTGGTAGTGGTGTTTATAAGTTTTCTGAACTTCCTTTTCTCTCTCCAGATCTATTATTCAGTTAGATAGCTTCTGAAGCATTGTCATCATTCCCTGATAATCATGTGATTGTTCATCTTTAGGTTTAGACAGCAATAAAGCTCTTCTATTTGTAGTTTTCTCTCCAGGTAAACCAGGATAATCTTCTACACTTTCCCTTTCAGCCTCTACCCTTTCTGCCTCTTCATAAGTCTCTACCAATGTAGGTTTGGCTTTCATCTTGGCAAACATGGCCAGCTCAGGTCCTAGGGCTGAGGTATAATATTCAATTAAGACCTTGTCTAAGGGTCTGTCAGCTTCAGAAAAGTTCTTTAGGTATATTGAAAATCTTTGATTGAAACTATGTACCTTCTCGTTCTTCTCTTTTATTAACAAACCAAGACCTTTCATCAATGAGGCATGTGTTTTTTGGGTTGTGTATTTACTTATGAAAACCCTTTCGAAGGTGTCCCAATCAGGAATAGAGTTTGTAGGCAAGCCAGAATACCAGGATGTTGTTGCTCCTTTCAGGGTGTGTGGGAATAGTCTACAGACCACATCTTCATACTCCCCAGCCCTTAGCCCTTCTAATGCTAAATAAAATCTTTGTAGGTGGTCATCTACAACAGTCCTTTCCTCGGGGTCAAACTTAGGAAACAGCTTGTCAAAGGCTTGAGGTAGGTCATGCAAAGGAGGCGTGAGGTTCAAAGGTGATTTAGCTCTCCATGCCGGCAGAGGGTTGGGCTGATTTACATTTATTCCAGCCATAAGAACAAGAGTTTGAACAAAAAGCAATGTAAGATGAAACCAGGTTTGCCTGCTTCAATGGTAGAGCAAATTGGTAAGTCGACTTTGATCAGGTTGAAAGCTCCCAGATATCTGCTGGTAGGGAAATCTTGGGAAATTCAGTTTCCATAGCCAACCATGCACTGGCAGCCCTCCTTCTAGCGCTAGAACTGTTGAGTCCTGGAAATTCGCAGGCAACAACAGAAAGGGATTCTCCCCAGTCAACATTCCCAACTAGCCCGTGACTATTTGGTGTAGGGAATCCGTCCGGTTTGCGGTCCGGCTATCGTAGGTCAAGTAACAAAAACAAAAGGTTTTACCGGTTGCGGCCCGGTCCACCGTGTATATTTTTGTATTTTTTGACTTAAGTATGATATGCAAGTGCCTATTTAACATGCATATTGATGTAGAATATGAGGAGCGATCACAATGTGATGCGCAGGTTCTTACCTCTCGTCTTAAACTCTCTCGCATCTAAATCACACACAGCAAGAAATTACAACTAACTACCTAACCTATCCCTAGGGAGCAAAGTTATCATTCAGTAATGAGTAATGTAATTTGTACATGCATTATGAAAAATCATATATAGCTGATACTTCTTCCAAAACGCATGAACATTAAAAGATATTTGAACAACCAGATAGCCAATTGTTTATGAACAACATTCATTACTCATAGTGGAAATCTTCATAAAATAAATCGGAGAACATTCTTACAAGAACATAGGTTCAAAGAGTTAGAATGATCTCACAGTTAATGGACACAAAGATGAAAATGAAATAGTTCCTCTTCAACAAATCCATAGCACAACATTTGAATATTCCACCAAGATTTCTCCAACAGAAAAACTGTAATTATCTATTGCAAAAGGAAATAGTTCTTCTTACAATATGTCTTCACAAATCTAACTAGGAAAAAGTCCCTAGTAACTTCTAACTTTCAAATATTTAAACAAAATCAGTAGACCGCTTGGGTTCCCCCCCCCCCAAACGTGTGACTCTTCGGTTCTTCGATCGTTTCATATTCCTCCTTTTCATCTTTTCTGCGCAAGCTCATTATCAGCTGAGTAACTGATGGCCTTTTCAGATCTGTGTATTTTGTTACTTTCAATTTTGTCTTTTTCTTCGCTTGTCTCCCTTGCGACCCTGTCGGTTTCGATTTGATTTTTTACAAAACTGTCAAGCAACGCCTTCACACAGTGGTCACCCCAATAGTCGCTTGAGTTCTACCTGCAATCAATTATTGTGCATCATTAGTTGGAATGGCATTTTAAAACATTAACTTAAACCACCTGAAATGGCTAATCCACAAGAAAATGGCCAGGCGCATCCCTTAATCTGAGAATTTTAACAAACGGAAGAGTTTTGACTAAGCCTCGAGCAGGAAATTTCTAAATCGAAAGTCGGAAGGATTTTACATCAGAAGCTAAATGAAGTTCCTAGCCGCAACGACGGAAGAAGAAAAGATACAGGCAAGTGATCAAAAGACCAATACGCATCGGCGGTCGGAGCGCTTTATGCTTTGGGTGCTAAGCCGCTTTGGGAGCCGCAACGAAGAAAAAGGAAATAACAAATCCTTTTGATGTAAACCAAAAGATCGGCTGATTTGAGAAAATGTGTTGGAGAAAACTTAGAAGCCAAGTCTGATTATTTTGCCGCAACGACGAGATTCAAAACGACTAGACGTCTGGAAAAGGAAAATCATTTCGTCGCCGCAACGGCGGAAGCTCGAGACTTACGGGGCCGGCAAAAACAACGAAGCGGGAGCAAAACCAAACAGTGATTGGGAGAAATTCCGATTTGTCGTCTGCAATGGTGGAAGGAGAAGTGATATGAGTTCCGATGCCAAAACACAAAAGTAGCCGATGTGAAAACAAACAAATTGGAAAGGAAGTCGAAGTCAATACTGATTATCCATCCATAACGGCGGGAGAGAAAGCAAATACTTTTCAATTCAGCCATAGATTCTGTCGATTAAAACCAACGTATTGGAAAGAAAATTCAAAGTCAAGACTCGCTATTTTTCCGCAACGACAGAAGCTTTAACCAAACAAATTTTCGATTCGAACAAGTTGAAAATGCATCCAAAGGCAGTGATAAAGTCTGATCAAACATTAGATTGCTTCAAGCATCAGAGGAAGAATAAAAACAATTGGTAGATCAATCCCAGCACTTAGAAATTCTTTCTAGAAAATCATTGAATTAACTCAAGGAAAAATAACTAATCCAAACAAAAGGAGGGTCCCAAATTTTTTGGAATTTGGGAAAAATGTTGCAGTTGCAACACCTACACATGTATTTATATATATTCTGGTTTTTAAATATATTATAATTTTTCCAAACCATGTGCATAGTGGTGCATTAACAAGATCTCTTTTACCCGATATTTCCCCACTGCCAGCGGGCCTGTTCAGTACCCCGACGATTTTATCTTGGTACCATGTGTTATAGAGAGAAATTCCTATGGATTGGGGTACCACAACAGATAGCTTGACTCCAGAAATCAATCCTTTCCTATATGCAATAGAAATTAAATGTCTAACACTAAAGGATCAGACCTCGTACCTTATTTCATACGGTTGAAGTAGATCCTCGTTGAGCTTTCCAACTTCAGCTTGAATTGATAGATTACTTCCTCAACAACAAGTAAACAATACAAGCATTCTATATATCATGGTGTTATATCTATTCTAGCATATATAATCAATAATGTATAAGAATTTGACATAATCCAATGGATAAAATATTCATTTAAACACACATTATTGGACAGGAAAAGATATTTCTATTAATATAAATTAGAGATTACAAGATACAACCTCTGTCGGCACGTCTGCGAACCGGAGAAACTGAATCCCCCACTTGGGCCTCCACCACTTCAATCCTCCATCACTAGATAGCAAGCTCACAAGAAAAAGGCAATCTTGGGAAGAACACAAAAGTGCTCCAAGGGACAAAGGGATGTAGACTCAAGCATAAGTTCTGGCAACAATGGACTATAGTTTCTTTGCTCTCAATTCTCTCTTATGCCTTCAATGTACCAAGGGGTTCCTTATATAGCTTTTCAAAGAGGTAATGAAAGGTCGAATCCAAGCGATCTCAAGGCATATGGAAGGCCAGGAGTCAAATGAGTCGGATCCATGTCAAGGAAAACTCCAAAAAGATTTGGATTTTGTACACATCCCGATGTATGCGGTTTTAGTGGTCAAACCCGCGTATATACATGCTTATAGGATTAAAATTCATGTGTATCATTTTTCACATGTTTTTAGGGATGGTCAAGGAAACATCAAAGGACAAAAAAAGGTCCATAGGGTCTAGGGAGTCTGCAGCTGGACAGGGGAAGGCCATACAAAGTGTGATTCACCTATAGTGGTGAAATAATCTATAACAGATGCCCCCTAATGTGTGAGGTCAGAGGAGTCATACGATGGCCGAAATACATTATATGTCCATCCCAGAAGTGGAGTGATGAAGGATCCCAAATGGAAGACCAGCCACCCAATCAACATAGTACAATAATACAACTCTGCACATAACTACAAATACATATAGCAGTCCCAGATACATAAGAGTACAATGTCCATGAATAGGCATGATACAAGATATCACATAAGTGGTCATCGCCACATACAATATACATAGATCAGAATCTCCATGATGAAGATATACAAAGGACCATAATCTTCATAATGGCTGAAGATATATAACAAATAAAAATCTCCATAGTGGCTGGAAATCTCTGACATATACTGGAATCAAGTCACGAGAGCTGAAATCTCATGAACATTGGCACGATCAAGGAGGTAGCATATAAGAGATGCCACCAATCTGGAAAGTCTTCTACACAAACCACTATGAGTACATGTCCTACTATGTGAATAGAGGTGTTGAGGTCAAACATAGTAGTCCATCGTCTGATTACCAGTCATTAATGTATACCGTTAACAGACGCGAGATCACCCGCTGATAATGAAAATGGGAATCAAGGTACTAGAGTGCAAACTAACAAGTGTGAATAAATGTGTTGAGGTCTAACACTTGAGAGGATCCATCGATCAGGGGACATTGATGTATTCCCAAAGACTGTCGATGGTGAGAGAACCTGCCACTGATGACTGCAAGTCTCAAGGCACTCAAAATGACTCTAGATTCCAATCCCAGAATAAATGATCTGAAGTCGATGGGATGAAATCCACTGGAAGGAGGGCATTAAGGCATCCCCCATCATCCAACACGAGGTACTCAACAAAGCTGTATAATGTGGAAGGACTCGATCATAAGGTGCACGAACCAGTAACTGTATCGAGAATGGCCGACATGCAAAGTCAAGATAATTGAGGAATGGCCGACTCAGGTTTCAACTTCCTTCAAACAAGAGCATAATGACGTATGGTGACTGAATGAAGGCAGCATAGACTCGATATACAAACTGGGACATCTCTACGACATAGGAGGCATCGACAGAGGCTCCATAGGGACTGGAAGCTTAACCAATTAGTGGAGATAAACTCAGATAAACGAGTACAGCTCCTAAAGTCAAACTATAACCCAACCAATGGATATGATATACAGTGCTCTGTTCGAAGGAGACATGACTCGACAGCTGCCATAGATAACATCTTTCCTTGTCTGGATTTTTGGTTTTTTTATTTTTTTGGACTTTTTCAATTATTTAAAAATCTTGAAAAAGAATAAAATGGCTTTATAGTTACAGACTAGGAGGAGACGAGTGTCATAAGGGAAAACAAACTAGTTCCAAGCAGTGGAACATACCTATTTTCAATGCAAGGATACATGTGTAGGATATTGACACTCGGGGGAAAGACCCTCTCGGTAAAAAGGGAAACAAGCTGCGAAGGATATAAAAAATGGCTCTGCATGGCTAGACATGAGACAAGCTCCGGCTATATGGCTGAAATGCAATGTCAGGAGAGTTGCCATAAAGCTCAATACAGCAGGAAAAGCTCATGAATACATTCACAACTTGATATGAGGGAATCCTGAGGGAAATAGGCCAGCATAAGATCAAGAGGAGTATGAGGCTCTTGCAAAATGTCATGGAAATACTATACAACGGACTCCCACACCCTAAAAGATAAAACGTCAGCATGGGCACCAAATGCAAATAAAACGCTAACTAGGGTACCCATGTAAGGTGAAGCTCTACCACTCATATCATGCCACTCCTAAAATAGCAAGAAGGTTCGGTGACATAACATAGTGGTTTTGTACCTAAGGTCATGATGATATGGTCATAAGGTCATGCAAAATGCAAATGGTGGTGAAACCTAACCTATATTCCAATTTAGACATGATACATAAGATCGATACGAACGGGTGAATCCAACGGCTGAAACGACACTGAAAAAGGTCCTCTACAACATGAATTATGTCAAAACGATCCAAAATGGTTAGAAAATGTCGAAACTATAGGAAAGGGGGTAAAATTTTTCAAATATTTGAAAAATTTCTATAAATAGTAAACAATTCAAAATATTATAAAACATTTGAAACTTTTACCCATTTGAGCTCTGATTTTCAACAGCGAATTCTAGGAGATCCAATCGGCGGAATCCACTACCGTTTCTTCTAGGTATTTACACATGCTCTTCTCTTTCATTTTGATTCAATTTTTATGAAATTCCATGGTTAAATAAGGTTTCTAGGCCAACCTAAAATGAGCACTATAGCCCACACGGAAATCGAGGTTTTTTCCACGTATAGGGCTGGATATACGCAAAAAATTCCCTCAAACCCGCGTACGTATGCGGCTGTTTTGAAAATAGTCATGCATAAGGTTTTTTCAATAATCTAATGGGTAATTTTGCAATTTCTTGTGCATGATGGTCCTAGAGTGGACAGAGCGTGAACATGGTGAAGTAGAGGAAGTAGTAAGGGCTGATCTAATGGCTCAACAAGCTCTACATGCATGTGGACTCTACTAGTTTTGGTGTCTTGTTGGTTTGAGGGCCAAACCAAGACTATTACAGATGCTGGTGGATTAATAGGATCCAAACTCGGAGTCCTTCCAGATCGATGGGATTTCTCTCACCATAGAGGTGGAGGACATATACTTCATTACTGGGCTTTCTAGACGAGGGGAAGTGGTGAACCTTTGTTCTCATGGTGGGCCAGGAGGTGGCCTAACTATTGACGAGTACATTACAGTATACTGCTATCCAGACACAGAGAAAGTGGGGAGTCAGGTCCCTACCAACGCTATAAAAGTGCTGGGCCTAAAGGCCATACTCTTGACATTGGGGAGGATAGCAGGCTTGGCATCACTCCACCAAGCCTTGCGGCCTTTGATGTTCTATGCGATGGAGTGCATGAGACCCACAATTTACGACTGGAGCACTACACTACTGAGCAACATGAAACACTAGCTCAGTGAGTGTAAGTCAGGTAGAGTGCAGAACTTTGGGTTCAGTAGTATTTTGAGCACATTTTTCTTCGAGCGTGTTCCAGGATTGAGCCCTAGAGTGGACGTTCCTCTCCACAGGGTTCGAGATCCGGCCCAATGGTGTTGGGTAGATTCTATGTGCAAACTGGCGGGTGGTAGGGTGGCCAACCCATATCCAGCTGACTTCTTTCCATGGTGGCGACGACAGATAGTTTCCATTGATGACTACCCCTATGTAGGGATAGATTTTCGAGGAGACCCGGACATGCCGCTACCACCAGGATCGGCATATGGCAATATAGGTAACAAATCTCGACCCTCTCTTGTTAAATTTTTTTGAGTTATTTAATTTTTTTGTGTTTTCTCTATTATTTAGAATCAAAAAGACATGTTTTTGCGTGACAATACATAGTGACATCTACCAATTGTGTGCCTATGTGGGACCACGACGGCCAGAAGGCTTCCCTTGTCATAGACGAAGGGGAAGAGGAGATGAAATCACGGGTGTGGATGCGGAGCGAACGCTCCAGAGAATTCATACCAATTTTGTGAGACTGACACATAGATTTCCCATGGTGCAAGTCGAGGAATTGCCTGAGGCTATGCAGCGGCAGGTGGTGGGTGTACCACGTGCATGGGTGTGATTATTCCAACGGCTAGCTAGAGCCATAGTGACCTTCCAAGATCACAACCCTCCTCCTCCTCCATAGGATTAGACACCTGGGAGTGTATACATTTTGTACTACCATGTATTATATGTTGGTGGCTTTGAAAGCCCCAATTTTGTATCATGGCACTATGTATTATCACATTTTTGGATGTATATATAAATTTTTTTATGGTGATCGGTTTATTTATTTACATGAGTAAAAATTGTGTTTGTGATTAATTTATTATGAATGAAACAAATTCCAATCTAACACGTAGTTAGCATATGAGTTAGCAACTTGATTATTATTTCTTGGAATGTGCATATATGTTATATTGTCAAATTGTCATTCTAACAATCTCACACGTAAGAATCTTCTCAATAATGTCGGATCTCTAACATGCTACAAACCATTGAGCTATGATACTACTAAATCTGAATCAAGACGTACCTCAAGAGAGAGAATGCCATGTAAAATGGCATCTCGTAGAAGCTCAATAACGGCACTATATTCAACAACATTGTTGGAAGATGGCCGTAGACATACGCCTCCCAAAAACAGTACCTGACCCATAGGAGTATAAATCACCCAAGCAGCAGAGGTCGAGTGTTGAGTGTGATGGCTTGCACCATCCGCGAATCCTATGTAGATGGAAGACTCCCTTGACATCTGCCAAAAGAAACAAAAACTAATCACAAACATGATCACGATAAGAAGAAGACCTAACTATGCAAAATTGTACAATAATATACAATGAGCAGCCTTGGCTGAAGATCATGCATAGTATTTTTTAATATAGATCCCATTTCTAGACTCCGCCAAGGCTGTCCCTTTGTAATCCACTAACTCATAGGCACCTTTCTCTAACACGCGCTTGACTATGTAAGGGCCACGCCACATAGGATTAAATTTCCCTGCCCCCAAGGGTTCTTTCAGTTGATGCCACAAAAGGACCAAGTCTCCTTCACTAAACATCCTTGGATGAACAAACTTATTGTATTGGGCCTTTACGCGATGCTCATTAAATTCTAGAGCCACCAAGGCATCCCGACGCTGCTCATCAAGTTGCTCAAGGTGAACCAAATGCTCCTCCAATGGTGAAGTGTCCGGTAAGAGTTCTACAGCTAGCTTCAACGAAGGAATCTCACATTCAATCGGCAATACCAAATCCACTCCATGTATAAGTTGATATGGAGAAAAACCAGTGGCAGTCTTAACAGTGGTTTGATATGCCCACAAAGCAAGATATAACATGATGTGCCAATTGTTCTTGCTTTGTGCAATGGTTCATTGGAGAATGGATTTGAGTGATTTTTTCACTGCCTCTACTTTTCCATTCACTTGAGGGTAGTAAGAAGAGGAATGCTCTTTCTTATACCCTAACTTCGATGCCAACTCTTCCATCATACAGTTCTGAAAGTGCGAGCCATGGTCAGTGACAAGCTCTTTTGGAATCCCGAACCGAGTAATAATTTGGTTGAATACAAAGTGGGTGGTTGTCTCACCGTCAGATTTTACTGTAGGCATAGCCTCATCCCATTTCATGAATTAATCAACAGCCACTATAATATGATGGTGCCCCCCAGCCGAAGCTGGTTTGCAATCCATAAAATTGATCCCTCGCTTAGTGAAGGGACCGGCGGTGATAATGGGATGTAACGGGGCAAGTTTCGAGCGCATATTATGTGCAAACACCTGGAAAGGGTGGCACCTCTTTACCGCATCAAAACAATCCTTAAAGATCGAAGGCCAGAAATAACCTGCTCTTAAAATATTTTGAGCTATAGAAATCCCAGATAAATGACCACCACACGCCCCTCCATGGCAATCATTTAGCACTACCTCAGCCTCCTCATGAGTTAAACAATGTCGTAAAATGGAATCTATCCCACGGCAGTACAAAGTGTTATCCACTATGAGGTAGTTCTTAGAGACGTGACGTAATCGTTGTCGTTCATCTCGTGAGAGGTGAGTAGGGGTCTTCAGTGTTTGTAAATATATTATGATATCCCCATACCATGGGTCTAACGTTGAGATTAAGAAGATGTTTTCATCGAAAAACGTATCTTCACAAACCAAATCCTCGGCCTCGCTCGAGAAATCCAATATAAGCTTTGCAAAAATTAAAGACTTCAATTTTGCTGAAACAAACTCGAGATCGAATTCTTGCAGAATAACAATCCATTTATTATATTTTCCCCCAATCATCCTTCTGGTGAGGATGAATTGAAACGGATTGACATGGGCTACAACAAAGGTCTGGCGAAGGAGAATATAATGTCTCAACCGCTAAACCACATGTACGGTAGCTAAATCAAGCTTCTCGACATGAGAATAAATAATCTCTGTGTCAATAAGGTTCTGGCTCAGATAATATATGACATACTCTTGGAGCTCCTCATCCTCCTGAACCAAAACCATACCAATCATCTCTAAGGACATGGCCAGATATAATATAAAATCATGGCTATATTCCGGGGGACTAATCACCAGGGCCGATGCTAGGGCTCACTTGAGTGCATCGAACGAATCCTAGGCTCGCTCATCCCAATAAAAGGGGGTGTCCTTCTTCAAGAGACGCATGAATCCGCTAGTCATATTGGAAAATTTGACAACAAATATTCATAAGAAGTTTGGCATGCCTTTCAAACACTAAAGATGACGAATATTCTTCGGGGGAGACAACTGAAGTATTGCCTCAACATTCAAAGGGTCGAATCTTATACCCTCTTTAGAAACGATGAATCCTAACAAATGACCTGACTTCACACAAAAGATGCACTTATGAGGATTTAATCTAACTGAATAGTGCCGGCATATTTCAAATACTAATCTCAAGTGATAGGGATGACGCATTCTCATACGAGACTGAGCAGTGAGGTCATCCAAAAATACTTCAATAATTGACTTAAGATCGTGGAAAATCAAGGTCATCATCCGCTATCATGCCAGGATTGCGAGAGATGTTGATAGGAATCATTGAAGATATGTTTGCCATGTTTCCATCAACCATCGGACTAGGAGAGCTTAATGGAACGATAGGACTACCAACTCTCTGACTAAGAACTGCCCTAAAATCCTCATGCTCCAAGTGGTCAAGCTCTGGAAAAAAGTATGATCTGTGATGGAGCTCCTCCCATGGTGGCTCAACTCCCAACATAGCCTCGATAATCGCTTCATCTGAAGGGAAAACCATATCAAGGCAGTTGTGTGAGTGAGAAGACTATACTTCCCATGCTGGCAGCACATAAGGGTCCTCCTCTTCCGTCCGTGAAGAGGAAGGACTAGGCTCTGCAGCACACTTGAGATTAGCTTGATAAGCTATCATAGTTGCAGGCAACGACACGTCCATTACAACGGGCTCACTCGAAGTACTCGGTGCAGGAAGAATCCAAGGATCTTCCATATGACTCGTGCGAAAAGACATCGATCTCGTAGTTGTCGAAGCCTCATCAAAACTAGATCCTATCATGAGGATCGGTGTAGGACAAATAAAGCTTCCCATGAGGGATGGGTACATTCCTACACCCACACTCCCAGTTGCCGACTGAGAATGTTCAACGATTGGGATCGAAGCTCCCGAAGATGCGGTAACAGATGGATTCTTGAATGTCGTTTGATCAATCATTACAATCTTCCCGTTATGTGGAAAGCATACAACGCGGAACAAGGAAGAAGCAACATCTTGCATACTGTACATCCAGTTCCTACCCGACAATATATTATAGTCAAGGGGTGCATCAACCACCTCGACCTCTATCGCAACGGTCTTCCCTCCCAAACAGACTTTAAGGGAAGGAAGGATGCCATGTGGCCTAAAAGAGCTCCCATCAAATGCAGTTAACATAGTCACTGATTTAGATAGCTCAAGTGAACCCAGACCCTTCCAGTAGGACAAAGACATCATAGAAGTAGCAGCGCCCTCGTCAATTACAGTGCACTTGACAATCATATTAAGACATTCTACATGAATTAGAAGAGACACATAGTAGGGCAAGTGAGGCTAAAGTCCTGAGGTTTCAAATTTTATCACGGAGGAAGAATCATCATCGTTCACACCAAGGGAAGAAAGTAACTCCTTCCTTTGCGAAGGACAACTCTGAAGCACTTCCAATGCAGACATCGCACAAGGAGTGTGTCCCAAATCCTCAACAACTGAATAGTTCTAGGCGGCTCGGGCATTTGGATTATGCCCTAAATGCTTAAGGACTCCCTTAGGAATGCGAGGTGTAGCCTCAAGTTTATCCATAGGTTTCTCAATATGCAAAGAAGACCCTGGTGGATCAGGTTCTTTGCCTACACTGGTTGTGACAAACTATAATCTTTTGCATGGGTCACAACTTTCGCAGCACGGACCATGTTAATGCACCCATGACCACTAGTCTCCGGTGGATCATGATGATCACCAGACTGGTCATGGAACTTCAAGTTCATATTTTGATTATGCGGTAAAGGGTTAATTAGCACAGCTGGGCCCTGTGCCAAGAATCTCGAAGCTTCCTCAATATGAGGGCACAAGTAAGTGAGGTGATCGTCCTTACATAACTTGCAAGGGAACTTAACATTACATTTAGCTTGCTTGTCCTCCCTAGCATTCCAATAGTTATTGTCATTATTATTAGCATTCTCATTCTTATTCCCACCCTTATGATTATTTTTACCCTTTTTTCTATTCCGTCCGGGCTGGTTACCCTTCTAGTCCGATAATTGCATAGAAAGTACATTCACCGTTTGGGCGGGTTGAGATGAAGTCGTAGCTTGTCCCAAAGTAGATTGGTTGATTGACAACTGGATAAATTGTTTTACAACTGAATCCACAGGTTTCGTACTTGCACAACCAACAATGCCATCGGCATGTGGTCTAGGTTTGACTTTGGGGTCGAAACTAGAACGCGAAGCGTTGGGAATAATCTCATACAACAAACCGGACTAAGCATAGATCAAGTCCAGTTCCTGCACCCTAAAAATCACTTGTTCCTCATTCTGCACTCCAAATGTAGAAACATCCTTCGCTATATATGGTAATAACAACTTGAGGAACCACTCGAGGAGCAACTCGGGAGGTATAAAGGCTGTAATTAACCTCTTCCATCTATGCCACTCTTGAATATGATCAGATATATGTGTGGCTTTATCTTGCTGAAATGTTGACAAGAGTTCAGTACCAACGTCATAATGCACGGGTAGCTGGAAGTGATTAAGAAAAGTCATCGCAAGGTCGTCGAACAAAGCAAAATCTCCCCTCGGTAACTCTATATACCATTTCATGGGAGGCCCTGTGAGGGTGTGCTGAAATAGTCTCAAATGGATGGAGTCCTGATGTAAGGATTTCGAAGAGCACCATAGGTGAAATGTAGTAACCTGTTCACTCGGATCCTCTCTCAGTGTTCCCTCAGACTTAGGTTTGTCTGAAGGAAGCTTGGTAGGGACAGCCGGCCAAGCCGGGTCATGATCCACAGGATCATTCGTCAATCTCGACAAGTCAGGAAGATTGAGCGTTGTGAGGAAAGGGAGCCTAGGATGATGAGGTCGATGGACCGCTCCCTGATTCATATAGGTTTGATTACCACCATGGCCTTGGCCATAGTGCCCTCCTCCTGTATAACCCGTATAGGGTGGCATGGAAGCACCATAGTGTGGTGGAACTTGACTAGTAGGAGCTACAAATCCGTAATTAGGAGAGTAAGTAGGTTGTTGATACCCTCCCCCATAAGGTCAAGAACCCTGTCTATACTGCGTCCCATAATAGGGTCCATAGGTCATCGCATGCGATGCCCCATGAGACACTCTGTAGCTAGGAATATATGCTCCGGAAGTAGGAATATACATACTGGAAGTAGGGATATATGCCCCGAAAGTAGTAGCATGACCTCTAGAAGCATGAACATAACCTCCCGAAGCAACGGGTGGTATGTATACTTGAGACACAATCGGTCTAGTAACCGCAATATGGACCTAACTCGTAGCCATGTGTTGACTCGAAGGACCACGTGAATAAGGTGGAGGGTGTAAATTTGAAGAACTAGGGATAGAGGATGAAGGGAGCTGAGTAATCAAGTATGTACTATTCCCTATCATCACTCGTCTCGGGTCTGGTATCCTAATAGGATCACTAACCCTAGACCTAGGAGGAATATGTGATGTAACTTCCACCATTGGGATGGAAGGTGCAATGTGACTGGTGCTCCCAAGCCTCTCCGCATGGTAAGGAATGAGAGTGCCTCCAGGCATAGTGTTAGGCTCGAAGTCATATTCAACATGAAATGCCAAATCATGTGTAGAAAAACCAGTCATACCATAACTACCATAGCTAGTGCTGGCGGGTTAAAAATGAGTCTCGGCGTCCTCCGACATTCCATACTGGTAACGCATCAATGGGGAATCAACCCTAGAGTGAGTAGGTCTATCATGCATGGTTCCTATCTCAGAAATCACAGGACCTAACTCAGCCAAGTCGGTTGAAGGATCGTAAGTAGGAGTAAACTCCCCATTGTCTACACGAATGGGAGAAGGCGGTTCAAGAATACCTTCTAAATGGTCTCCCATGGTGTGTGAATCAATGTGCGCCATAGTCTACCTGGACTGTCTAGGTCTCTCTCCCAAAGGAGGAGGAAAAGTAGAAGGTGGAAGTCCTGCTAAATGACAAGAATGGCGAGGATCCACTTTCGAATCCATAATGAATCAAAAAAATAGAAAAGACTCTCTATTTACGTAAACCGTAGGCCAACTATCGTGCACAGAGCAATCACTAACAAAATCTAAAGCCAAATGCAAGCAAACCAGGGATGGATAAGTGAGCTCCCGAATGAAGTAGGTATGTCTCACCTAGGAGAGGCTTGAGACTCCTATACACAACAAGCTAAGGTACGTAACCAATTATTGTGGCTCTCAGCTTCAACATGTAAAGTGACTGTGCTATCCAACCCCAACCTGGCTGAGACACTTGTAAAATAACCCCTACAAAGTACCCCCTAGATATCCTAGGTAAAGCCACTAAGGTCACCTCAATATAATCAATGCTCAGGCAGATAATCGCAGGCGGTATTGACCGTATGGGCAGGCTACCAAAGCCCAAAACTCTCGAAGGAGCCCCTAGATATGAATACAATCCTAGAAATATCTCTGGTGCTACTCAATTATGACTAGGGGTCATCCCAATAAATAACCAC
The DNA here is from genome assembly GCA_001517045.1 of Pseudotsuga menziesii. Classification (NCBI taxonomy): domain Eukaryota; kingdom Viridiplantae; phylum Streptophyta; class Pinopsida; order Pinales; family Pinaceae; genus Pseudotsuga; species Pseudotsuga menziesii. Next base: position 386,555 of record LPNX010211289.1, read on the forward strand.
TCACACTGGCTCGTGCTTAACTCCCTTTTGAGAGGAGGATCCTGAGAAACACTGGTTATACCAAGGATTTCACACACTCACCTGGACAGACACATACATGTTGTTGTTTAGTGATCTTGGAGAATTGACTTACAATGAACTATTCCAAGATCCTAAAACCTAAGCTTGTTGGTGCACCCTATAAAAGAAAAGAGTGTAGTTCATTTTAATTTATCGTTGATTTTAATTGGTTTTATTACTCAAAAACAGGATATGGTCGTGCAACTAATGGTGTTATGATGCAACATGAAGTAAAATGCACACCTAACAATTAATGCAAATGCATTGTGTCCATGAAAACAGGGTATGCTACTACATGAAATGCACAATTTTTCTTCAAATGATGAATGCAAGCTTTCCTATATGAAGTCCTAACTAATACTCCAAAGCAAATCTAGTGCAAGTACAATGCAAAATGCAAAGTGCAATGCATGATGATAAGCAAATGTTTTTGGATTTTTTGAAATAAAATGAGATGCAAAAAGAAAAAGAATGATTCTACAACCCCTAGACTCTACAAGCACACATAATCAGCACTCAAGCAAAGCACTAAGGTAAAAGAACTCTAATGCACTAATCTCAAACAAAAAATCGAAAATGCCATGACAAGAACCTTCTTAAAAAGAAAAAAAAAATAGCCTAAAAAAACGTTTCTGGTCAGAAACATAGGTATAAATAGACTCAGGCAGTGCCAAAGGAGACTCAGCAAATATCAAAATTCACCTAGCAACCATTTAACTTCCACAAAAAGGCAAAAACAAGGGCATACACAACTGTTTGCAGTAAACCTACGTGTATATGCGGCAATCTAAGAGAAACCCACGTGTATATGCGACTGTGAGTTAAAAACTCGCATACAGGAAGAAAGGTGCATAAAATCAAGGCAAATAGATAGGCTGAGACAAAATTCACACCAATCAGACTCTACCAGGCATACATGCCCCCAGACCCGACACAGAAACAAGAGAGAAAGAGCAATTCAAAATCATTGAATGCTGAGAAAACAACCCCCAAAGGACAACTACTAGGAAATTCCCAGTGGAGTCACCAATTCTATTACAGAGAGATATTCCTATGGCTTGCGGAACCACAATAGACACCTTGACTCCAGAAATCAATCCTTTCCTATATGCAATAGAAATTAAATGTCTAACACTAAAGGATCAGACCTCGTACCTTATTCCGGATGGTGAAGTAGATCCCTGTTGAGCTTTCCAACTTCAGCTTGAATTGATAAATTACTTCCTCAACAAAAAGTAAAAAATACAAGCATTCTATATATCATGGTGTTAGATCTATTCTAGCATATATAATCAATAATGTATAAGCATTTGACATAATCCAATGGATAAAATATTCATTCAAACACACATTATTGGACAGGAAAAGATATTTCTATTAATATAAATCAGAGATTACAAGATACAACCTCTGTCGGCACGTCTGCGAACCAGAGAAACTGAATCCCCCACTTGGGCCTCCACCACTTCAATCCTCCATCACTAGATAGCAATCTCACAAGAAAAAGGCAAGCTTGGGAAGAACACAAAAGTGCTCCAAGGGACAAAGGGATGTAGACTCAAGCATAAGTTCCAGCAACAATGGACTATAGTTTCTTTGCTCTCAATTCTCTCTTATGCCTTCAATGTACCAAGGGGTTCCTTATATATCTTTTCAAAGAGGTAATGAAAGGTCGAATTCGAGCGATCTCAAGGCATATGGAAGGCCAAGATTCAAATGAGTCAGATCCATGTCAAGGAAAACTCCAAAAGGATTTGGATTTTGTACACATCCCGATGTACGCGGTTTTAGTGTTCAAACCTGCGTATATACGTGCTTATAGGTTTAAAAGTCGCGTGTATCATTTTTCACATGTTTTTAGGGATTGTCAAGGAAACATCAAAGGACAAAAAATGGTCCATGGGGTCTAAGGAGTCTACAGCGGGATAGGGGAAGGCCATACAAAGTGTGATTCACCTGGAGTGGTGAAATCAGCTATAACACCATGCAAGCATAATCGAGCTGCTTGTGATCCTGTTTAGTACCCCGATGGGTTTACTTTCATTTATCGAGCCTCCTCGTTTTAATTTTTTACTTAGCATTGACCCGATGCCAGTAAGCCTGTTCAGTACCCCAGTGGGTTTGCCTTGTATAATGATATTAAATATATGGAAGCCGATTGGTAGTAGAGCGTGTTAAGTCCTTCTAAACACATAATTCAATTTTGTAAAATAAATTTATAAGTAATTTCATAATGGCCTTAATCGTATGTCATGTCAAAAGAGAATAAATTAAAGCTGTTATTTGTCCTTACAGTCCTTCTTCTTCGTAAAAGATAAGTAATGTTCCCCACAAGTAGAAATTCCACTTACTCTCAATTTATCACCAAAATACTTGAGAGACAAGTTTTGATAACAAGTATAGGATGAACAAGTTAATCCATAGGCATAAGGTGAGATTTGAAAAAGATGATAATGAGAGTAGGTCTATCAAGCAACTGTTCAAAATAGAAAATCAGAAATATACATTTCTGAATCAAAATACCAACAAATATCTAAATGACAGTATGAAAACACATTAAAAACACTAAAAACAGAACTATGGGCTGAATGACAAACTGAACTGCAGATCTACAAAACAGACTAGAAGGAAGGTCACAATGACAGGCTGAATAGGTTGTCTGAATGACAGTATCTATAAAGAAGACAGTATAACATAACCTAAATGATCTACTTCTTAGCTTATTTTATGCATATGAAGATGCAATGCATAAGGAACAGTAAATAAACCTATTTAATCATCAAATTTAGCATTAAAATAAACTTAAACAAATTCATGAACATCAAGAATCATTGCTTATTAATAAACAAACTGAAATGCAAATTGCATAATCTTATAACAGAGAAGAAATAAACAAAACTTAGTCTATTTAAATTGATACAGACAATCTACTCTATCTTCTTATGAACAAAACTAAATAATAAGCTGGAAATGAAATGACAAAAACAAATGGAAAACAACTATGTGCGCAATCTAGCTATTTAATTCTGGAAATAAAATGCATTGCAGAAAGAAAATGAAACAAACATTTACAGTAACTTAATGAAATAAACAAACTAGAAATCAAAACTGAATTAGCTACAAAGAAAAATAACGAAAACAAGAAAAGAAAACCTCTGGTTGATGAGGGGCCCTCTCAACAATCAGGGGTGACTCCCGGCTAGCACTTACACAAACAAAATCATGTATAGTGTAATGTATAACTTCTATTAAAAATACTGAAAAATATTATAGTGTTCTTCTCTCAAAAAACTGACCATCTAACTAATGAAAATGATCCACACCCAACACTCACATAGAGGCTGGTATTTATATTGTTTACAAGAGATGAGCAAGTCGACCCTTTAGTGGTTGACTGCTCTCTAAATTTAGTCAATCATAAATGCTGTTAACAAATCAAATCCTAGCGCATAGGTATCTTCCTTCTCTTTCGTGAGTTTGGTTCTCTTCATCGTGATATGGCATGCGTGATCCTTCCTTATCGTGGCTAATGGAATGGTGTCAAGCAAATGCAGCATACACAGTAGGTCTTCTAGAATGGAGACGTTCCATCCTTTAAACACCAGGGCAGTAGGTAGGTTACAAATCCATTCCATCGTTTAATGCATGATATTGGTTATTAACAGCACACAAACTGATTAGCGATTTGGATGGAAAGCTGGACATCGAGATGGAAGGTGAGCTACGTTGTGAGCTGGATCGGGAGTTGGACAACGAGCTGGATCATGAGATGGATAGTGAGCTATGTCATAAGCTAGATAGTGAGCTGGATCCATTGTCTTTTTGTTTGTTTGTTTGTGTACTTGTTATTAATTCACCCAAACATACTATATAACCTGCAAACGAATATACACATTAAGTAACATATCACGTATGATTTAAATAATGTTAATTTAAATCAATAAAATCATAAAATGACAATAATAAATGGATTATATATAAACCTTTAATTCATTCATACCTTGGGCTAAATGGTGATCTACGTGGTAGAAAATACATAAAAATATAACAAAACATACGTTTAAATGAGTAATTTAATTTCCAAACAAGATAATAAATCTGGGCTCAACAAGTCATGAGAGTTGAACTTTTGGGGGTGTTTTTAAAACACCTTCCCCCAAAATTCTAATTCTCATATCTTGTGGTGGAGGTTTTATAACAACTGCCCCCAAAAGTCTAATTCTCATTACCTTTTTGGGGGTTGGGGTTAAATCAACCGATGTTAGGATTATAATCCTCCCTTGTCCAATTTGGTCAATTATATCTAAATCCGGAGTCATTTTAGTCTATTTTTAGTCACTAACACCATTGGGTCTACTTGGCCTAATTGGGGCACATGTACCAGTTACTAAAGTGTGGGGAAGAATAATTGAGGCCAACTACCACTGATTTCACTTGCATGCATTGGTTTAGGAGCCTCCTAGATCAATCCCTACAAATTAGGATCCATTGGGAGTGTCGATACCAACCTCCATCAGTTGAGTTGAGTTGGTGACTAGTCAAGCTCAGTTAGGAGTCAATTACATTCAGTTCTACTCAGTTAGTGCTAAAATTACATGGCTGCATGAAGGTGAGGCACATTTACTCAACTACCTCACTTAGTTAGACTAGTTATCACTGAATTAGACACTTGATTTTGGATTTTTAACTCCGATGAACTCCAATAATGATTTAGACAAGGTCAGTTAACCATTTAGTCAAGTAGAGTCAAACCAATTCGAATTTCCTCACATGGATTCTAAATGCATGAGTCTATTTAGCCATTGTACTTCATTGTAATTAATTATCTAATTAATTTTTATTAATGAAAGCATTCACAGTTGCAAGTCATTTTTGCATTGTTTCATTCTTCAATTTCTAAGTAAATTGTGTAATCTATCTCATGAGTTGTGTCTTGGTCCACAGATCTGTGTGATCAATTTAATACAGTATCAGATCCTCAGTAAGACAAGGAACTTCTCCTACTACATATTCATACTTGTATCAAAAAAAAAATTGATCAAAATTTCTCCTTCCAGTACTGCACCAGAAGCGGAGAATTTACCACTTAATATCCCAAGTAAAGGAATTATTGATCAAGCTTGCTTGATCAACTATGTTGGGTGTGATGAAAATTCCAAAAGTGCAGGCTGTTGACCTCATTTTGTCTATTTGATTGTATGATTTATAGGTTTATCAGTCTCCTTCACTGCATTCACTACAAGAAGCTCAATCTCCTTCACTGCATTCTCTACAGTAGCTCGGTCCCCTTCACTTCATTTAGAATGGCCCCTCCAATAGAGCTTCTCAGTCCTTTGAACTACCACTAGTGTAAGGAGGACATGGAAACACAACTACGCTCCAAAAGACTATTGAAACTCACAATGGAGACAAAGGCAAGTCCAGTTCATTATGTTGACAAAGAAAAGTACTGGAATAGGATTGATGAAGCATATGGATTCTTGTGCCTCTCAATCTCTTGAGATCTTCTCTTCCACATCAATATATTGAAGACTCCCAAGCATTTTTGGGATAATATTTCTTCCTTATTTGATAAGCATGATGATTTGAGGATCTATCAGCTAGAGAATGAGCTTATTTCTCTTCATCCAGCCAATTTTGAAACACTAAATGACTTCTTCACCAAATTCAAGCATCTAGTGTTCCTATTGAAGCTATCTAAGGTTGAGAAGGAGGTGTAGACTACTCATTCTTTGTATAAACATTTCATTCAATGAAGCTCACTACTCCAAATTGGAGGATACCTACTCTTAACTCCTTCATTGAATCTCTCACTCAAGAGCATGACAAGTTGATCCAAATGGGGATCATTCGATCTTCTAGAGATCAAGCACTGGTTGCAGGAGGACCTAAGGTATCAAATGATAAAGGGAATTAAAAGGATGAGTCTCGTGTGGAGAAAGAGCAGTCAAATGAGCCTTCAGGTTCGAAGAGAACCAAGAAGAATGGCAAAGGAAAGACCCTCTATTCTTATTGTGGAAGGGGACTTCATCCATAAATCTACTGTATGAGAAAAACAATTGATGAGCTGGCTCTTATTCAGAAGAAACATAACATTACTATACATGCTATCACAAACAAGGATGACCATAGAGAAGAAATTGAAGAACATGAAGATACATACCATGCACTGAAGTCTAGTTGTTTAGTAGCACATGCCTTCCTGATTGATTCTAGAGCTTCCAATCATATGGTTTCATCCATAGAATCATTCTATTCCTTGTAGTATTTTGATGGTCCTAGTATTCATATGGATAATAACAGTAAAATTCAATCCAAAGGGAAGAGGTCTATCAATCTTGAGCATGGAAAGTTCAAAGATGTGTTGTGTGTTCCCTCCTTAGCTGCAAATCTTTTATCTGTATACCAGATGACTCATATTGGTTCTCCAAAGCGAGTGATATTTGGTCCTGAATTAGTGGAGACCACATATATCTCTATTGGGAACATTATAGTGAAGGGTGCTGCAAATCATGCCTCCAAGGCATATGAGTTCTCACACTTCATGCCATTTACACAACCAGTGCCCTCTCAGCAGCCACTTGCAAGGGAAGGTAAAAACATTCCATCTACTTCTTTTGAAGTTTCCACTAGTATTTCAAAACTAGCTGTATCAGTTTATGAGATTGAGATTTAGGGTGATTCAGATCTAGATCTAGTCCCTACTCCCAATAGGTAAGTTAGGTAGATGACTGGAAATCCATCTGACACTCAAAAGACAAAGAACCTTGTGTTATGTCATGCAATCTTACCTCCTTCAGAGAGATGCAACAAACTCCATCTAAGATGCTACATGGTAAGGGCTGATCAGTTACACTATCTTCAGCAGAATAGAGTGGATCATACACCTCCTCATCCAAAAAGAGGCAAATGTTACATTCCTCCTTTCATCCATCATCAATTTGGGAGAATATGGAGAAATCTACATGTCAAGACATAGGATACTTGTGCACAAAAGATCATGATGTTTCTTTGACACATCACAGAGATGAAGGTTTCAGCAACATATTTTCAAGTTTTTGAAACTTGAATCCTGATTCTATATGCTTAGTTAGAGGGGGGGATTTTTTCCCATGTGGTTTTCTCCCTAGCTCCTTGTATTGACTAGTTACTTTAATTGTTGTAATGGGTGACCTATGGTCTTAGTTACCAAGGCCCAAAAATTGTCCAAGTTATAATTTAGGGGGGATGTTAGGATTATAATCCTCCCTTGTCCAATAGTTCAATTATGTCTAAATCTGGAGTCATTTCAGTCTATTTTTAGACACTAACACCATTGGGTCCACTTGGCCTAATTGGGAAACATCTACCAGCTACTAAAGTGTGGGAAACACTAATTGAGGCCAAGTTCCACTGATTGGACTTGCATGCATCACTTTAGGATCCTCCTAGATAAATCCATAAAAATTATTAGCCATTGTGAGTGCGAATACCAACCTCCATCAGTTGAGTTGAGTTGGTGACTAGTCAAGCTCAGTTAGGAGTTGATTACATCAGTTCTATTTTGTTACATTCAGTTCTACTCAGCTAGCGCTAGGATTTCATGGTTGTAGGAAGGCGAGGCGGATTTACTCACCTACCTCAGTTAGTTAGAATAGATAGCACTGAATTAGACACTTGATTTTTGATTTTGAACTCCAATGAACTCCAATAATGATTTAGACAATGCCAGTTAACCATTCAGTCAAGCAGAGTCAAACCAATTCAAATTTCCTCGCATGTATTTGAATTTCATGAGGCTATTTAGCAACTGTACTTCATTGTAATTAATTATCTAATTACTTTTGATTAATGAAATTATTCACAGTTGCAAGCCATTTTTGCACTATTTCATTCTTCAATTTCTGAGTAAATTGTGTGATCTATCTTGTGATTTGTGTGGTTGTCCACATATCTATGTGCTCAATTTAATAACCGCCCCAAAAATTCTAATTCTCATTACTTTTTTTTTGAGGGGGGGGGGGGGGGGG
>LPNX010211289.1:402310-501053 GCA_001517045.1 Pseudotsuga menziesii
AGAGATGGTAGTTGACTGTTCCTACCATGCTGGTGAATGTGAGTGCTGGGCCTTTCTGATGGGATTGTAGTTTACTACATGATCAGATATAAGTGCTGGGCGTGCCTTTCTGACGAGCAGGTCAGATGTAAGTGTTGGGCGAAGACCTACATGAAGGTAGGCCTACATCCAGCATGAAAAAGGGCTGGCTCTGTAGAACTTCCTATGACGAGATAGTACACACCTGATGATGACTAGAGGAGATCCAGATCGAGTGATGATCCAGATCTAGTTATGATGACTCCGAGAGATCCAGATTGAGAGATGATCCAGATCCAGCAGTGATGATCTAGATCGAGAGATGATCCAGATCCTATCCAGAGAGATGATGATCCAGATCCAGTCTAGTGATGATGATCCAGATCGAGTGATGATCCAGATCCAGTCTAGTGATGTTGATCCAGATTGAGTGATGATCTAGATCCAGTGATGCCATTTTATGATGATCCATATCGAGAGATGATCCAGATCCAGTCTAGTGATGTTGATCCAGATTGAGTGATGATCTAGATCCAGTGATGCCATTTTATGATGATCCATATCGAGAGATGATCCAGATCCAGATGACTTGAAGATGAAGATGACTCAGATGATCCAGCTGACGCAGAGAAGAAGACCAGTGCTGAAAAATTGTGTCGAAAGAATACCTTCCTAGTTAAGACGGAGTGTTGATGTATATGTAACTTCGGAATGTATTCTTCTTTGTATTTTATATTATTGTAACCCGATGTTTATTCCGGGATGTTTCTATTATGTATTTGAGTCATGTGGTCATGCCCCGATGTTCCGATCGGGAGGATTATAATGTAAACAAGTCATATCAAGTCATTGGGTTAGTCCCCACTGTTTATGGGGCACTTGAGTTATTATACACTAATTAAGGTGTAGGCTCGAGTAGTAATTATTAGGTTGAGTGCACTTCAAGTCAACGGAAGAATATAAATAGAGAGTGAGAGTCTCTCTATTTATCACTTGTGACTTAGCTCTCTTGCTCTCTCAAGTATGGCGCACCTTTGGACAAGGAAATTCTTTGGCTTGACAGAAGACAGAAGGCTGCTATTGTGTTGGGAGGTCATCTTACTGTTTTGGGATCACATCTTGTGGTGATACTATATTAGAGGAAGTTGAGGGGTTTTCTCCATTTATGGTTTCCCCTCCTAAAATATTTGTGTCTCTTGTCTCTTGTGATGTGCTTATGTGATTGATGTGCTTGTTATTCTCTCAGTGAAAAGATCTTATCATAATGCTAGCTTAAATGTTGAAAAACTAACATAATAATATGGGTTCATCCATCAATTTCTAGAATTTAAGTTTTAAATTGATCGAGGTCTTAGTTGCAAAGGCAACAATATTGCTTGTTGAAAGGGGTTTTTGGTTCAAAAAACATCCTTTTGAATTAGACCTGAACTTGTATTTGTTGCATCGGTATGAGTATTTGGATTGGAGTAAAGGCATACATTTGAGCAATGTAAAAGAATGGAGAGATGTTCTAAGTATCATACATCCCTATGCCAACCACAAGGGATAGTTCACAACAATTTATAGGTATCACTTGGTATTTTTCCTTCATGTGAATAGGAAATATAAATTAAATTTACCCTATTATCTATTCAACAGTAGTGAAAACATGGTTACTAGAGTTAATAATCATCCTAATCACACAAGCTAGTCAATTTTCCATCATGGGTTAGTAAAGTTGATGGTGTTAAATCAACTCAGAAAACATAACTATTCTCGGCATCGTTTTCCATTTTGGTTAGGATTTGGACTAGAGAAGCCTAAAGACCAAGAAAATCTGGATACTTAAATCAGTAAGGAAGAGACAAAAACTTTTGCCAATAAGCTGAAAACCCTTCATATCAAACATGATATTCAAGAGGGACACGGTACTTCTAGAGGACAGAAGAGAAAGGTGTTGGAGGAAGCAAAAAAAGAATAAAAGGAGTTCAATTTGAAGGATGAGCCTATCCTAGAAACAGATCAAGAGAATTTGCAAGAGGAATATCCTTTTATGTCACAAAATGAATTTATATATGCCCCAAATACTCCTAATGAAATAAAAGAATAATCAATAGTTGAAATGTATGACTAAAGACACTTCTTCCAACATTGAAATTCTTATTACTTCCTCTTTGGAATTGTTTCTGCCTTTCACACACCTTGTGGGGTTAGGTTGTCGTGGCTAAAATATTCAACCCACTAAGTGCATCCTTGGGGGAAAGTCTCGAGTCAAGTAGTGACACTTGATCTTGACTCCTCCCTTTAGGAAAACTCCTAACGAAGCCAAGGAGGGAAGACCCTAACAGTTACTAAGGTTGATTAAGCATTAGATGAAGTTTATGATTAATTTGTTTAGGATTTTTTATGAAAGTGACGCAAGAGATTGCAATGGTGATTAATACAACAACATGAATTTCAAATTAATCCATCCACATAATATTCACTTTAAGAAAAATGATTGTATGTTGTAGACCAGTGATGAAAATGGAGTCTGAAATGGAGTCTAAAATGGAGTGTTGTTGGAGTGATGAATGTATTGCAATTGTTCTTGGTCTATTTTAAGTTTATGAATTAATGAATGGATTATGAGGGAGGGGTATTGTTTCCACCTTTCACAAACTTGGTGGAATTAGCACAGCATAAATCTTCAAGCTGCTAAGTGCGTCCTTGGGGGGGAATTCTCGAGTCAAGTGTTGTCACTAGATCCTGAATTCTCTGTTTATGCCACTCCTAATGGAGCCAAGGGGGGTAGTCCATATGAAAGAGTTTCTAAGGCTCTTAATTTTATTTAGTTATGAATGGATTGTTTTTGTTAGGAGTTTTGATAAATCAATACTAAAACAAACTACTTGCAAGTAAAATTAATATAACAACAACATGAAAATAGATATGGCAATTATAAAATAAATGACTTGAAAGAAAAATATGAAATTGATGATAGTGCCTATGTTCAATGGATTCAAATTATGTTGAAAGTAGAAAATTTATTGCAAGTGGAGTCTTGGTTAGTTTTAAAGTTATTAAGGATGAATTAAGTTATGGGGAAGGGGATTCTTGATATACTGTGAAGTACTGATAATATGTCCGGATTTTTAGAAGAATGACTTGACACAGAAAAATGTGGGATAGATGGAGTCACGTGGTGGTTTTCAATACAACACCAACAAGGATGTAGCCTAGTGGGACCCCACGGTCACTTTGTAATTTTTCTCGCTTTCCCTGAAGAAGTTTCCCACTATTTCTCAGGCTTGTTATGCCGGATTTCCGTAATGTTTTGAGTTTGTGAATGTTATTAGTGTGAGTTTGATTAATTAGATGTTAGGAAATAGTGAATGCAGAATACCTCTTTTGAAATCCCCAATTATCAGACTAAGCTGCAAAGGGTAGATCATACATGGTATAGGAAAATGTTTGTTCTAATTTAGTGAAAGGAAGTATCAAATGTACTAATCTATGCATCCCTTTAAGGAAGGATTGTGTGCTTGTGATTTATTCTAAGCAGTGCATTGGTTTTTCATATAAGGAAACTATAATCCAGGATCTCTTTCAGGAAAAAGCCTTACTCGAGAGGTCAAGACTAGGTTATATCTACAAATATATACATATATATAAACTAAAGATTCTAAAGTAACCTTTGAAATAGAATCTAACTAGATAACGAATGCAAAACTAATCTAAAACGTTTAATGGAAAGAAGGAAAGAAAAAAACAATCACATCAAAGGACGATACAAATTTACCCCAAATTGGGAAAGAGGGGTGTGGGATCTGTTATCACACTTTCTCTTTTATTATTTGTTACAATCAAACTTCTTGAAAAATAAGGCACTTTTTGACCCTTGAAAATGGGTCAAAAGGGATTAAAACTGTTGTCAGGAAGAAGAGGAATGAAGAGGGGGGAGGTAGGATTAAGTATGGGTGCTCTAGATGGATTAGTATTTAAAATGTTGGCATCATTTCTCTCTCCTTTTCCATAGACCTGCTAAAAAACAACAAGATTGAGATGCCAAATTAGTGGGCTAGATGCAAAAATACACTAAAAAATTATACTACTTCGTACTTGCAAAAATTTGGAAAAAATTGGTATTTCAAATAATACAAAAATGATGCTATATCTATAAGCCTTTTGATGCTAAATAAGTGACTTTTAGATCTATGTCATGCACAAGTTTTTTAGAAATGAAAAAAATTAACTTTGAGGATTAAATGGATGCTTGCAACTTTTCAAAATAAAGGTAACCAGAAAAAGATAGTAGTTTTTAATGAGGTCGAAGGCCTCATCCCCATCTGCCGAATATTTTTGTTTTGAGAAAAAAAGAGTGCTTGAAATTGCAAGATTATTTAGATCCACAAAAATGTATTGAAGGAGAGAAATATGCAACCAAGCTCAAGATCTCCTTCAACCTAGATGACCTGTCAAGCTAAAATCACCCTCAACAAAAGAGATTAATATAGTATATTATGTTAGGAGAAATAAAAAGAGCATAAGTATTTCTGACTAAAGTCTACTACTCTCAATATCAAATAACACAACATAAACAAACAACTTGGGCCTTCAAATGATTTCCCAATGGACTAGAAATAGCCTTCTATGCTAGAAAATATCTACAATTTGAAGAAAGCAAAATTACAGCTAGTTAGATTTGACCTCGATAATACATGCACAAAATCACATCCATGAAATTTCATGCATAGTTAGGACCTCCAAAGTCTCAATTTTATTCATAAAAAATACAACAATAGTACACACAGGACCATAGGTTCCTTCCATCTGTTTGAATGAGGAAGAAGGCCTCACTTAAATAAAAACTACAAACCCCTAGGGGGTGCTACCTACACTGAAGATTGAGTTGAAGTATGATTTAAAATGAGTTAAACTGGAGAGTAAAATGACACCTCTCCTACCAAACTCTATCAATCCACTCAATGGTTGTCACTTCCCACACCTACCACTCGCAATCCACAAAGAAGTTGGCATCAATCCTCCTCACATGTGAGTCTCTACGAACCACTCACTTTCATGAATGAAATATATCAAAGCCTATAACATACCAAAGGTTTTAATAAAATTTAAACATAGAGAATGGTCTACCCTCATCCCAACGCAATATTCACATGGTGCTAGCATAAGTCATATGATGGTTGATGTCATCCCTTCAACTTGAAACCATTCGTAATCTTTACTTCCTTTGATTTTTATCCAAAGTTCAAGTTGCCTTCATGTTGGAGAGCGGTTTCATACCAATATGGCCCACATGCCAAATCACTTTCACATTTTAAAATATTAATTTTTGACTTTTCTAAAAGATTTTACTTTGGCACATTTCGTCAAAATTTAGCATTTTTCTGCCATTTGTCGCACAGGTAGATAAATAATGCCATATGGGACAATTTATTCCCTAGGAGCATGAGAAACGTAGGTCCCATGGTAAAATAGGTTCTTTGAGCTTGAAAACGATCCCATCCACACCTAAAATGGACTTTGGATCACATTTTTTTTTCAATTTTGAAAATTTTCAATTAAACCATTCAAAAATGGCTTTAAAAACGAGAAAAAATGCTTTTCTCAAAATCAAACAAAACTATAGGGGGACCTAGTACAAGTCCATGTGAATCAATATTGATTCCTAACACACTTATATACATCAACACATGAACTTTAATAACCTCCTAAGGCCCCCAAGACGACCATTCCATCTTTGGAGGAGTGGTGAAAAAATAAAAAAGTATACATCGCTTATTCAGCATTGCATAATTGACAGGGGAAAAAACACCTTGGAATGATCAGATTGATGGACAATTCCTAGGAATCCAATTCCTTTACAAAAAAAAATTGTGTTAGAGTATTTATTATAGCTACCCCAAGGGGTATGAACATGCATTTTATTAAAAAAGGGACCACAACTAGTCATGATGAACGTTGAACCTTCTAAGCACTGACAATGAACAACTAGCTTGTTCATGACTTCGACGGCTCACTGGAAATACACTAAGTTCAGAATTAGTGGATAGCATGGATTCTCGATATACCATGAAGGTACAGGGAATATGTCCAAACTCACTAAGTTTGGTATCACATGAGAAAATGTGGACTAAATGGAGTCACAGGGGGATGTCCAACACTACACCAACAAGGATGTAGCCTTGTGGGGCCCCGTAGTCACTTTTTAGTTGTTCCATCTTCCTCTGTACAATTTTTCTCATACAAAGAAAAATGAAACGTTGGATTTTCGGTGTTGGTAGGTTAATTGAAAATGAGACTAATTTAAGCTAGTCACCCACATTGCTTTCGATGCATCCAATTGGTCGTTCGAACCGCAGCGGTGCAAAGCATACACAACGAAGGCCTTGTTAATTTTAAAACAATGTTTGCTTGTTCATTAAATCCCCAAGATTCTCTTTCATGTTATAAACCCTAATCAGGAGAGAAAGGGGATTAAATTACTATAAATAAATAAAATCAATACAAACACAAGGTTTTATAATTAATCCTACCACGCACCTCTTTCCCATTTCAGGTAACTCAAGAATTTTTGAGGTTAGTTTCTGTATTACTTTGGAATAAATATGAATATTGAAATATGAAAGTATACTGATATATAAAGAAAAACTACACTAACAAAATAAAAATCATGAAAAAAGTGCATGTACGCAAAACCCCCCAAGGGGGAGGGGGAGTGGGATCTTAAGGAGCCTACTCAAAATAATTTGTTAGGGTATTTACAATGATTGAGGTGGATCGAAATGGTCCTTATAAATATGGATCCAAAGTCTTACAGGTTTTTAGAAATCAATAAATAAAGAGGAATGTTGATCTGAAAGGCCCTTGATTTCCTAAATCTTCAAATTTTTGGAGCACTTCTCCTTGTCATGTCAATAAAAGACAAAATCCAGCCACCTATTGTTATGGAGAGAAATTCCTATGGTTTGGGGTACCACAACAGACAGCTTGACTCTAGAAATCAATATTTCCCAATATCCAATAGAAATTAAATGTATAACACTAAAGGATCAGACCTCGTACTTTATTCTGGACGGTTGAAGTAGATCCCCATTGAGCTTTCCAATCTTTAGCTTGAATTGCTATATTACTTCCTCAACAACAAGTAAAAAATACAAGCATTCTATATATCATGGTGTTAGATCTATTCTAGCATATATAATCAATAATGTAAAAGCATTTGACATAATCCCATGGATAAAATATTCATTCAAATACACATCATTGGCCAGGAAAAGATATTTCTATTAATATAAATCAGAGATTACAAGATACAACCTCTGACGGCACATCTGCGAACCAGAGAAACTGAATCCCCCACTTGGGCCTCCACCACTTCAATCCTCCATCTCTCAATAGCAAGCTCACAAGCAAAAGGCAAGCTTGGGAAGAACACAAAAGTGCTCCAAGGGACAAAGGGATGCAGACTCAAGCATAAGTTCCGGCAACAATGGACTATAGTTTAGTTGCTCTCAATTCTCTCTTATGCCTTCAATGTACCAAGGGGTTCCTTATATAGCTTTTCAAATGGGTAATGAAAGGTCGAATCCAAGCGATCTTAAGGCATATGGAAGACCAGGAGTCAAATGAGTCAGATCCACGTCAAGGACAACTCCAAAAGCATTTGGATTATTTACACATCCTGACTTATGCGGTTTTAATGTTCAAACCATGTATATACGCGTTTATAAGGTTAAAAGTCACGTATATCATTTTTCATGTGTTTTTAGGGATGATTAAGGAAACATCAAAGGACAAAAAGTGGTCCATAGGGTCTAAGGAGTCTGCAGCGGGACAGGGGAAGGCCATACAAAGTGTGATTCACCTAGAGTGGTGAAATACACTATAACATATGCCCCCTAATGTATGAGATCAAAGGGGTTATATGATGGCTGAAATACATTATAAGTCCATCCTAGAAGTGGAGTGATGAAGGATCCGGCCAAATGGAAGACCAGCCACCCAAACATAGTACAATAATACAACTCTGCATATAACTGCAAATACATATAGCAGTCACGGATACATAAGAGTACAATGGCTATGAATAGGCATGATACATCATGTCACATATGTGGTCATCGCCATGTACAATATACATAGATCAGAATCTCCATGATGAATATATACAAAGGACCATGATCTCCAAAATGGCTGAAGATATATAACAGATCAAGATCTCCATAGTGGCTAGAAATGTCTGACATATATTGGAATCAAGTCATGAGAACTGAAATCTCATGAACACTGGCACAATCAAGGAGGTAGCATATAAGAGATGTCACCAATCTGGAAAGTCTTATACACAAACTGCTACGAGTACATGTCCTACTATGCGAATAAAGGTGTCGAGGTCGAACATAGTAGTCCATCGTCTAATTACCGGTCATTAATGTATACCATTAACAGACGCGAGATCACCCACCAATAATGAAAATGGTAATCAAGGTACTAGAGTGCAAACTAACAAGTGTGAATAAATGTGTTGAGGTCGAACACTAGAGAGGATCCATCGATCAGGGGACATTGATGTATTCCCAAGAAACTGTCGATGGCGAGAAAACCTGCCACTAATGACTGTAAGTCTCAACGCACTCAACATGACTCTGGATTCCAATCCCATAATAAATGATATGAAGTCGATGGGATGAAATCTGCTGGAAGGAGCGCATTAACGCATCCCCCATCATCCAACATGAGGTACTCAGCAAGGCTGTATAATGTGGAAGGACGGGATCATAAAGTGCGCGAACCAGTAACTGTACTGGGAATGGCCGACATGAAAAGTCAATATAACTGAGGAATGGCCGACACAAGTTTCAACTTCCTTTGAACAAGAGCATAACGGCTTATGGTGACTGAATAAAGGTAGCATAGACTCGATATACAAACTGGGACATCTCTGTGACACAGGAGGCATCAACAAAGGCTCCATAGGGACTGGAAGCTTAACCAGTCGAGGGAGAAAAACTCAGATAAACGAGTACAGATCCTAAATTCAAACTATAACCCAACCAATGGATGTGATATACACTTCTCTATTCGAAGGCAACACGACTCGACAGCTACCAAAGATAACATCTTTCCTTGTCTGGCTTTTTGGCTTTTTGATTTTTTTGGACTTTTTCAGTTATTTGGAAAGCTTGAAAAAAGAATAAACTAGCTTTATAGTTACAAAGTAGGAGGAGACGAGTGTCATAAGGTAAGACAAACTAGTTCCAAGTAGTGGAACATACCTATGCTCAATGCAAGGATACATGTGTAGGATATCGACACTCGGGGGAAAATCCTCTCCCGGTAAAAAGGGAATCAAGCTGCGAAGGATATAAAAAAAATGGCTATGCATGGCTAAACATGAGACAAGCTCAGGCTATATGGCCGAAACGCAATGTCAGGGGAGTTGACATAAAGCTCAATAAGGTAGGCAAATCTCATGATAATGCATTCACAACTTGACATGAGGGAGTCCTGAGGGAAATAGGCCAGAATAAGATCAAGAGGAGTATGAGGCTCTTACAAAATGTCATGGCAGTACTATACAATGGACTCCCACACCCTAAAGGAGAAAACATCAGCATGGGCACCAAATGAAAATAAGGCACTAACTAGGGTACCCATGTAAGGTGAAGCTCTACCACTCACATCATGTCACTTCTAAAGCAACAAGAAGGTTCCATGACATAATAGAGTGGGTTCATACCTAAGGTCATGGTGATATGGTCATAAGGTCATGCAAAATGCAAATGGTGGTGAAACCTAACCTATATGCCAATTTAGTCATAATACCTGTGACACGCACGAATGGGTCGAAAGCTCAGAGAGAGTGTACAAAACTCGACCCTACATGGTAACCATATTAGTGCAAAACAACCCAAAATAGTCAATAAAGAATCCAAACTATAGGATATAGGGAGGAATGATCATGACGAATGCACCCGAAGGAAACAATGCAGTGAACAATGAGACATAAAAAGGAAAGTAAGGTGTAGACTCAATGTTCACACATCCACTACCACCCCCGTGAGGGTGACCACCGGTGTAAAGTCCGAGAGAAGGGAGTCAACATCCTCCATAAATGGAGTAGAGGGCAGAATGTTACCCCTCCCAAATCTATGAGCATGGTAAGGGGCTGTGATGCCCCCAAGTCTAACACCAGAGTCTGTACTAGGACCAAGGATGGGTGATAAGATACCAGGCATGCTAAAAATAAAAGGACCCGAACTCAAGAGAGCATAAATATACTCAAGTCATCACGATCCCAAAGGCCAACTAGCGCACAAAGAGCACACTCCTAAGAAAATATACAACCAAAATACAAGCAAACCAAGGGGATGATATGTGAGGTCCCGAATGCAGCAGGTATGTCTCGCCTAGGAGAGGCTCGAAACTCCCATACACTACAAGCAGAGGTACATAACCAATTATAGTGGCCCTCAGCCTCAATGCATATAGCGACTGTGCTGTCCGACCTCTACCTGGCCAGGACACCTGCAGAATAACCTCTGCAAAGTACCCTCTCGATAACCTAGGTAAGGAAACTAAGGTCACCTCAATATAATCAATGCTCAGGCGGACAGTCGCAGGCGGGATTGACCATATGGGCAGGGTAGCAAAGCTCGAAACTCTCGAAAGAGCCCCTTGATATGAATACAATCTTGGAAATATCTCTGGTGCTACTCAGTTATGACTAGGGGTCATCCCAATCAATAACCACTCACACTGCCTCGTGCTTAACTCCCTTTTGAGAGGAGGATCCTGAGAACACTAGTTATACCAAATATTTCACACACTCACCTGGACAGACACCTAGATGTTGTTGTTTAGTGATCTTGGAGAATTTACTTACAATGAACTATTCCAAGATCCTAAAACCTAAGCTTGTTGGTGCACCCTAGAAAAGAAAAGAGTGTAATTCATTTTAATTTAGCATTGATTTTAGTTGGTTGTAATTACTCAAAGGGAAATGTCCATGCAACTAGTGATATGAAGACTCAGCAAAAAAATAAAAGTGCACACCATAACAAACAATGCTAAGTGCAATCTTTTTCAAATGAAAAATAGGGTATGCCACTACATGAGATGCATAAATATATATTCCTTTCCGAATGCCAATGCAATCCTTCCTATATGAAAGCCTAAACACAAATCTCATCCAAGGAATCCAATGCAAGTACCTCCTCAAATCCATATCTAAGATGCAACTAAGAGTGTAACTACTTTGTATTTTTCAATATAAAAGAATGAAAAATGCAATAAAAGTCATCTAAAACTCTCAGTCTCTGTAGCAAGTATAAAAGACAAGCCCATCAAGACACCAAGACAAAAAGAATAATGCACTAATGGCAAAACAAAAAGGGAAAATGACTAAAACTACTTTCAAAGAAAAATCAATGAAAAAGCGGTCTCTGGTCACGAAAGAAGCATCCAACAGACAACATCAGACCCAAGGAAGACCCAACCACACTCACAACCCACCCAGCAACTTCCCATAACATCAAACTCACCAAAAGGGAGGATGTACGCGACTGTTTAAAGAACAACTGCGTATATACGTGACTTTTGGCCAAAAACCCACGTGTATGGGCATATGTACGCAAATTTTGGCCAAAAACCTGCGTATACAAAGAAGGCAGTGGTAAAAAGCAGGCCAAGGGTCAAACAAATAAAGGGGAGTGTCAATGGATGAACATACTATAACATGCAACACAGAAACAGGGAGAAATAGAGAGCAAGTCAAGAATATCAAGCCCATTATGCCCCCAACCCCAAAGAAAAACAAGGAACATCCCCAGCGGAGTCGCCAATTCTGTTACGGAGAGAAATTCCTATGGTTTGGGGTACCACAACAGACAGCTTGACTCCAGAAATCAATCTTTCCCAATATGCAATAGAAATTAAATGTCTAACACTAAAGGATCAAACCTCGTACCTTATTTAGGACAGTTGAAGTAGATCCCCATTGGGCTTTCCAATCTTCAGCTTGAATTGCTATATTACTTCCTCAACAACAAGTAAACAATACAAGCATTCTATATATCATGGTGTTAGATCTATTCTAGCATATATAATCAATAATGTAAAATCATTTGACATAATCCCATGGATAAAATATTCATTCAAATACACATCATTGGACAGGAAAAGATATTTCTATTAATATAAATCAGAGATTACAAGATACAACCTCTGACGGCACGTCTACGAACCGGAGAAACTGAATCCCCCACTTGGGCCTCCACCACTTCAATCCTCCATCTCTCAATAGCAAGCTCACAAGCAAAAGGAAAGCTTGGGAAGAACACAAAAGTGCTCCAAGGGACAAAGGGATGCAAACTCAAGCATAAGTTCCGTCAACAATGGACTATAGTTTCGTTGCTCTCAATTCTCTCTTATGCCTTCAATGTACCAAGGGGTTCCTTATATAGCTTTTCAAAGGGGTAATGAAAGGTCGAATCCAAGCGATCTCAAGGCATATGGAAGGCCAAGAGTCAAATGAGTTGGATCCATGTCAAGGAAAACTCCAAAAGGATTTGGATTATTTACACATCCCGACGTACGCGGTATTAATGGTCAAACCCGCATATATACACGCTTGTAAGGTTAAAAGTCATGTATATCATTTTTCATGTGTTTTTAGGGATGATCAAGGAAACATCAAAGGAAAAAAAGTGGTCCATAGGGTCTAAGGAGTCTGCAGCGGGACAGGCGAAGGCCATACAAAGTGTGATTCACCTAGAGTGGTAAAATTTGCTATAAAACCTATCCTGCACCAAATATGATAAATATAACATTAAAATCATAAAATAATTAAGTATTGAATGATTGAAAAATATGCATAAGTACTTAACAATACTAGATCTATTCTAAGAATGATGCTTTACAATTCTAGATCTAGAAACATTCTTAAAAGAGATCGGTCTTTAGATATTCTTTGAAAGAGATACTAAAATACTTATGAATGTGAGTAACCAAAGGGGAAATTTTGATTTAAAATTGAGAGAGAGAGAGAGAGAGAAAAGGAAACAGCTCAATCTTGGGAATTCTTGGGATATGTATTTTGTTCGTGGAGAGCGAAGGGATTATGCCTCTTCAAAAATGAGTTCTTGGAGAGTGAGAGAAGTGTTGCCTCCTAATTCGCACCTCGAGTCACGTGTCATAAATCTTCAAGGCATTGGATGTGAACTTGGGGGCAAGCAAGAGTCAAGTAATTTCACTTGATCTTAACTCCTCCGTCTATGATACCTCATAGCGAAGAAAAGGGGGGGTGGTCCCTAGTAAAATAATCTAAGGTTGTTTTAATCTATGAAAATAAAACAACTAATCTAGGAGATGTAATGATATAAAATATAGAAACTAAGATGAACTACAAATTATTTAAATAACTAGCATATAAAATAACATTCCATACAACACATTGATTAACTTAAAAATCAACAATAAATAAGAATGCTAGATAGACCAATGCTAATGGAGTGCTTGTGTAAATGAGGGTAGCTAGTGATTTCTTAATAAGTATTGCAGTTGTCTCAGTTGGTTCCTTTAAAATTAATTATATGAGTGATTAAGGAGTGGGTTGATTGTTGGTCAATTTTATTAAAATGTGGTAATGGTCTAATTATTAAAGGGAAAGGGGATTCCAAATATACCCGAGGGGTACAAGGAATATTTCTGGATTTACTAGGAAGTGGCTCTCACATTAACGTGTGGTCTAGATGGAGTCATGGAGTTGTCTTCAGCACTACACCAACAAGGGTGTAGCCTAACGGTGCCCCACAGACACTTTCTAGTATTTCTCGCTTCACTTGAATAATTTACCCACTAGTGAGTAATTTCGAGTAAGTGTTAGATTTTCACTTTTGGGATTAATTTGGATGTTATACTAATTACTAGTCACTTGAATCCCTTTATGATTTTCCCACCGATCCAGCCAATGGCCTGCAGTGTTCACAAGAGCATACGCGAATTTAAGCCTTGTTTATTTTAAGGATTTTAAACTTAAATGCGAGTTGTTTAAATCACAATATCGATACTCTCGTTTCTGAGAACATGGTCAGATTTGTTAATTTTAATGCAATCAAGTAAAAACTTGAGAAAATTGAAAATTTTGAAAAAGAAAAAAAAAGATGCGAATCCCCCATGGGGGAATGGGATGTGGGCACATGGTTTCCCACTTTCCTCTATTTTTTAGAATGATTACAATGAATAATATTTGTGTTCCTTTTGTAGGATAGGAAACAGAATTTTACAAGTTTTAAGGCCTCATAAAAAAAGACCACAAAAGAAAGATTGAGAAGAGGGGTCTCTAGATGGCTTAAATCTTCATAATTTCGCCAAAGTGCCTCTATAATGGATCACCCTTTGCTGCAAAACGATTAAATATGAGCCAAATATTCTACATAATCATTTAAAAGCATAAAAGTTTAACAAATTTTCAAGTACTTTAAAGATAGAAAATTTTAAATGCCAAATTAGTATTTTTTAGAAGCTAGATCTTAGAAAATATTACTTTTTGAAATCAGATCTGAACCTTCAAGTGCATATGTAAGCATATTTATAATATATTCTCTAATATATTAATGATATTTAACTATGCACTAAGAACTAGTAACCGAAAAGAAGCTTGAAATTTATGTTGGAAAGGTATCACCAAGATTGAATGATAAACAAAGAAAGGAAAAGAGATTTCCACAACTTGTTTCCATTGGGATGAAGTCTTTTCTTCAAGAAATACTAAAGAATAAGTAGAGCTAACATTCTCATCCAAACCTCCAGCTTAGGCAACCTGTAAAAAATCTATGAAATTTGCAATGGAGATCAAATGTCGGTTTTAACCCCAATAACATATACTTAACGAAAATATGAATTCAATAAAGAATAATCATAAATTCATAAGAATTCTATTACAAATAACAATAAAAAACAAACATGAAAGTATTACTTCCTATCTTACTAGAACACAGTTCCCTTCAAAATCGGGTAATCTCGAAAATATACAAGCTTGGGAAAAATATACAGATTACCTCAATATTGCAAAAAAAAAACATACACACGAACACCATAGGCCACACTTGCATCAGTCTCCAAAGTATTTTATTAATCAATGATGAAAATATTACAACAGAGTACAAGCAAAGGTTCCACACTTCCTGATCTCGAAATGAAGAGAACTTGCTCTCTTAAATAGAAAAACTCAGCATGAGAGGGCACACTTGCTAAAGGATGAGCTTGATATCTTGGTATGATTTGTATGTGAGTTTGATCCCCATGCTTTGGGGCATAAATAAGTATATTACCAAAATTCCAAAAGCTTAACCTCAAACCAAATCTTTCTTTCTTGGGAAAAGTGCCCCTCTCTTGGAAAAAAATCCAATTTGATATTTAGCAACCATTTCTTTCATTTTGGTGACTTGTAACTCTTTAGAAATAATTATATTTACCTTTTTCAACTCATAGAATCAATTTTCGTCAAGTTTCCAATTTTTTATGAGTTGCCGAATTTCTCATTCTTTTCCAATTTTTTGGTCTTTTTTTTGGGTTTTTTAAGTAATAATTAATTTTGGGGATAAATAATTACTCCAAAACTTAGGAAAGTGGGTTGAAGGGTTAAGTGGGTTCTATGAGTTATAAAATGAGCATCCCCATGGAAAAAACAACCTCCTAGCCCCACTTTTATTACTTTTTTTAACTTTTACAATCAACTTATTAAAAATAAGTCTGTAAAAACAAAAAACTATGGGGGGTATTAGTACATGTTCATAATGACTCAAAATAATGATTATAATGGTAATATACATTTACACTTAGGTTTTAATAACCTCCCAAGGCCTAACCACCAAAACAATTATTCTAGCTTTGGAGGCTTGAGTGAATAATGCATTTATTAATAAGTCCTTGTAAGCCAAACCCATTACATAAATTCATCATGCTAAGTCATTTTATTACGATTCCCCGTAGGGTATGAACATGTTAAAAAAAACTAAAAAGGGCCTAGGAAGGCCTGCATGGACTTCTGAACTCGGAATTTGAACAAGTAATTATTCATATTTGGCGGCTCACTTAAAATTCCAACTAAGTGCAACTCAGGTGGTAACAAGAAGAAAGAAAAATATCACACAAATCCAAGAGAGGCACTTGTAAAACACCTTCACACTTGCCAAGAGACTTATCAAATCCAATAAAAACTCATGCTAAAGATAAAAAGAGCATACCCATAAGAAAATAAACATGAAAATTATAATTTTGAACATAAAGTAATTAAGAAATAAAAGAAACTACTTCACTCACTCCTGCCGATTAGTACTAATCCTTCAATGAGGCTAGATTGGACAAGGAATAGCAAATGCATAAAATAAATTCTACAAATTACCTCAGCAACAACATAAGACAATGATCATCCAGCACTTGAGACATGCACCACATGATACCTACAAAGCATTTTATTATTCCAAAAATAATACAATGCAACACAACGAGAGAAGACCTTCAATCCTCTGACCATGAGAAACAATGAACCGGGATCCCGCTTAAATAGCCAAATGAGAGAGGGAGATCCATAAGTGCCAGTGAAGTGGAGTTCATGTTGAGTTCCATGAGTGATTTGAGCGACAAGTTTGAGTTTTTTTGGAGTGATATCATAGAGGAGGCCCCACCTCCCATGTGATAGGTGACCTCACTCTACCTATTCGCCATCACACACAAACTCCAATCCAACCACCCAACAATTCGCTATCTCCAGGCGTGATCTCCCACGTGAGTTATGGCGTCATCTCTTTACCAAAATCATATGCTACATCAAAAATTTATCCAAATTTTGAATCCTTATTCACATGAATGAATTCTCTAACTATGGGGGGGATATTTTCCAACTTACATGGTCCATGCAAATTTAATATAGGAAGGGAGAAAAACTCAAGTGCGAGTTCACTCTAACTTCATGTGGTGGGGTCAAACCAATATTAAAATTAAACTCATACATGTGTTACATGTGTTACAAAATTTTTGAAAAATCTCCAAGAAAAAGGCATGGCAAACTTCTGAACTCTAAAGAATGAACAATAATACTTATTCTACTTTGCTGGATCGCTTGAAAAATCCACCAAGTACAACCTAGGTAGAAATAGGAACCTCAAAATACTAAATAGAGACAAAAACAGACCTAAAAATAATATAAGGATGCACATGAAAGCTATTGTGGATCCTAAATTTAAAAGGGACATGGTTGCCACTATTGAAGATTATTTAAGTGAAGAGGATCTGAAAATCAGGAATACGGAGTAGACATTGGTACATACTTTAAAAAATATTGAAAAGAGCCTTTAAAACTTTCTAGAAATGCTTGAAGGAAATCATAGAGATAAGGGCAAACAAAAAGTTCAGAAATTTGAAATTGGCATGAGCTCAAAACCTATCAATATGGAAACTCAGGAAAGGAGAATTTATTTAAATCCCAAGAAACTTTAATTATTGAAGAGCAGGTTGAGGTTTCTCCAAGCCTAAATGTAGAAATCCCTACACATCAAACACCAATGGAGACGATGTCAGAAATTGAAGTTCTTAAAAGATCATTGCAACATTATAAGTCTCAGAATGGATACCTCAACGACTCCAATGATAAGTTAATGAAATCAAATAGAAGGTTGAGGGAATATTTGGAATAAACTAATGTCAATTATCAAGAATTACTAGTAGCTGCAAAAGAAGTCATGAGAAGAAATAAAATTACCCAGCAACAAAATGAAGAGATGACGAGAGAAAATAGAGAACTTCAAGATAGAGTCCAAGTAATGGAGGTAGAATATACTCGATTGCAAAGGATATCCTAAAAACTAAATGGACTTACTATATTGGTTGATGCAGCTAGACACATCTAACATATCGTATTTCAACAAACTTCACTCCCAACTATCTATATGATGTGATGATCAACAAAGGATTGAGATCGAGACTCCCATATGACTCATCATCCTCATCTATCAATTAATAAGTGATAAATAGGTTTAGGTGGCATATTTTGCACATTATAGTTTAAATTAATATAGAATGTAAATATTCAATGTAATATATCTTTTATATTTTGATTCAAGTCGATCCCTCTTAAAATGGATTTGAAAGTGTTCATGTTTTGAATAGAATTGTAAATGTGTGTAATAGAATGAAGAAAGGGTTGTTTTTTTAGGGGATTAGGAGACATGATGTTTGTTATGCAATAAGAACATTTTGGTATTTTGTAAGCATATTTGGAGACTGTATTTTGGGATGATGTGCAATACATAATATGATCCATCTTTATTCGTTATTTTAGTAAATGCATAAGATCAGATTGGTTACCCTTCTTATGATTCTATGTTTTGATAAAGTATTTATCTCTAAATGCGCATGAGTTGGTGTGCATTTACTATATTTTTGTCTAGAAAGTGTTTTTGTTCTTGATATTTGGAGGTAGGATGTCTATCATGTGTTAGGTTTTAAATATGGTTTTGCTATTTTTGAATTCATGTTCATACAATCCCTCAAATGGTTTACTCATTGTATCATTACTTGTTGTTGATTATTTTCCTTAATAACTTATTACCTTGATCCTTATTGTTTTTTTTGACAGAAGCATAGGGGTAGATTATATTAGAGCCGGTATTTAGCTACCGAATGCTTGATACATAGATAATCAGCTACAAATATGCAAAAGCAAGTCAACAGTAGGGCAGGTGTGCCTTCCATCGGTCTGAAACTTTTATTTAATAGTGCTAAAGAAAGGAGTCCAGAGCGTGGAAAAGAGAGCTTGTAGCACGGTTCATTTTTCTATCTTGGACCTCAGTTTGGCCACTTCAATTTCTAGAGCAGAGATTCTGTTTCTGAAATCACCATGAGTATTGGCTTCATCTTTGAAGTTTGTTCGAGTTTCTTCCTTGAAATCATTCAGATTACCGGTGAGATCAGCGCGCAGCTATCTCAGCTCATTGTTCAGAAGATCCCATGACTTTTCTCCAGCTTTGGAGACCACATATAGTTTCTTGTCATTGTCATCCAGCTTTAATCGTAGTCGACCCATTGCTGCTTCCAGAGAGCCGATTCTTGTCTCTGCATTGACTCCTGAGCTTGAAGAATCATCAGACGCCATTTGCTTAGTTGAAGGTGGAGACCGCGTGAATCTTGAGGAGCTTGAGCGCAGAAATATCAGGGACTGAGACACAGGGCCACTTGCGAAGGGATCTGGGTTCATGAAGGAGAGGTAGCTTCTTTAATAACTTGCAAGAGGAATCCCAATGGGCGAGAAGGACAGGAGTGCTGCCAGAATGCAGGGCATCTCTGCCAAGGGAGAGGAAAACGTGGGTTGCCCAGGCCGAATGAGGAAGCTGAATGAAGATCCTGTATCCCCAACAGCTATGGAATGTCGCATCTTTGATAATCTCCATCAGTACATAAGATTCTTTGGTCCAGCGCAACTCCTTTATTAGCTTCTTTATCAGCTTGCATATTCAGCGCACGGATCACATGGAAATACTTGATGTTTTGGAAGTATTTTCTCAGATGTAGGATTTTATGAAAGATATGACTCAGTTTTATATGAGGGGGGATCTTTTTGGTGATGAGGGCGTGGATAAGAAGCCTGGAATCCCTGAAGACTAAAATTTTGTCAATTCCTTTAGCCCGCGCAATTTTTAAACCTTGCCATAAGCCACAGAACTCAGCCACATTGTTAGATTCTATACCTAGCCCCCAGGCGAACCTGCTGAGCGTGGTCCCATTGGCTGAACTGATTATTCCTCCAGCACCTGCAAGGCTTGGATTTCCCTTCGAAGCGCCATTGAAGAAGAGGCTAGGTTCATTCAGGGATGACTTCCAGCGCCTGAAAGTAGTGTCTTCAAGTCTAATTTCCCACTGCTCTGTCTAAGGAGTGGGACGAGAGGTGCCAGGGTGGATGCTGGAAGTTAACGAGCTTAACCATCGTAGCTCATTTTGCTGGAGCTGGGTGGAGATTTTTAGAGAACTATTACTTTCCAGAGCTTCCCCTAGAATGGCTCTAGCCTGTGCTGCAATTCTTCGAGGAGTGGAATCTTGATTTCTGAAAATTCGGTTATTTCTCTCAAGCCAGATCTTCCAGCTTGTGGCTTTTGGCAGCCAATCCCAGGCAGATTGAAGTAGAGCCTTTTTGGTCAGATTGAAGGGAGATAGAGACTTCCAGGAGGAGAAGAGCTCATGAACAGAGTGAGGTAGGTGGATGGCATGGTCTAGGTTCAAGGCTTGGAGCCAAACTTCTTTGGCAAAGGGACAGTCCAAAATGATGTGATCCATAGTTTCTTCATGGAGCTTGCAGAGAGGGCAGCGGGATGGTCCTTCCATTCCTTTTTTCTTCAGGTTATCTCCTGTGAGGATGCTTTTGTGGGATAAAGACCAGCAGAAGATATCAATTTTAGGGATGAAAGGATTGGTCCAAATAAACTTCCAGATGGTTGGATTGGGAGCAACGTAGGGGATGGCTTGAATATCCTTGTAGCCTTCAGACATTGTGTATCTTCCAGAAATCCCCCAACCTCTTTTATCATTGGAGGATTTTTTGAGAGGGGACTTGCCTTGGGGTAGAAAAATCAAGGCATCAGCTTCAGAGTTCAAATCGGGAGGGATGAGGCCTAATTCCCAGCCTGTCCAGTAATTTCCATCCCAGGCAGAAATATCCCATAGCGATGTGGCTCCTTTGTCCAGAAACCACCTTTGAATGTTGCTGACTTCCAAATTTGAACCAATGGGGGGGTCTCCAAGAATGGAATCCTCCCAAACATTAATAGATTTCCCATTTCCAGGAATCCAGTAAAGCTTGTTTTTGAAGGGGGTCAAAGCTTTATTGCAAAGTTTATAGATTGGGGATCCCTTCCTTAGAGGGGGTTGTAAGTCCAGACATCTTTTCCTAGGTCCTGGGAAGTATTTTTTCCGGATTACTTCTTTGCTCCAGCTGTTTTTCCTGAGATCAACTGCCAGAGCAACTTGGCTCCCAAAGCAAGGTTTTGGATGGTTAGACTTCTCACCTGGAGACCGCCTTCATTGCAGGGTTTTTTTATCTTTTCCCAGCTGACCAGATGGATTTTTTTGTTATTTCCTTTACCTCCTTCCCATATGAATTTCTTGAGCAGTCCTTCAATCTTGTTAACAACCGAGCAAGGGGCAAGTAAAATAGAAGACTAATAAATCGGCATACTATTGAGGACAGATTTTATGAGAATAGTTTTACCAGCTAAATTGAGCCAATTGGCCCCCCAATTTTGAATTTTGCTTTTGATCTTGTCAACAATAGGGTCCCAATCTGCATCTTTGATGTTGTTTTTACAGATGGGAATACCAAGATAAGTGAAGTTTTCCCAGTCTTTGGTTCCTTCCATCCCTAGCGGTCTGGTGATATTCCTTAGATCTCTTGTTGTACAATTCCAGGTCTAGATTTTTCTTTTGTGGAAATTTATTTTTCTTCCGGATATCTTTTGGTATAAATCCAACTCTTTTTTGAACTGTTCAGCAGAGTGAACAGAGGCTCCTCCTAGCAGCAGCGTATCATCAGTGAACTGGGCGTGGTTGATGTTCCTGACATCGTTCACCATTTTGAGCCCTGGGAGCATGTGGATTTCCTGACTTAGGTTGAGTTGGAGGCTAAGCATAAAGTCCTGAATGGCATAGAGGAGGGGAGAGAGCGGGCATCCCTGCCTTAACCCTCTGGAGGCTTTGAAGAAGCTAGTGGGCCTTCCATTTACGAGAGGGGCTATCCACGGATCTCCGACACAGCCTTTGATCCAGCTTATGAAATTGGGGGAGAAGCCCAATTTTCCCATTATTTCAAATAAGAAATCATGCCTAACTCGATCAAAGGCGTTGGCTAAGTCGAGTTTGATGACCATACCTCTTTCTTTACGCTGGAAGCTAGAGTGGATAGCTTCTTGGACAAGAATGATATTGTCCAGGATTTTTCTACCTTTGATGAATCCTCCTTGGTTTTCTGGGATGATCCGAGGGAGAATTCTTTTCAGCCTGGAAGTGATGATCTTTGTTATAAGCTTGTAACCAGTATTGCACAGCGAGATAGGCCTGAATCGCTCGAAGGAGGTGGCTCCTTTTTCTTTCGGAATCTGGGCTAGGAATGAGGAGTTAGTGCTGCCTCCCAATTTGCTGGTTTTCTGAGAGTACCGGATCATTCTTAGGAGATCATATTTTATTATTTCCCAGCAGTAGGTGAAGAATCTGGTTGTAAAGCCATCCGGACCAGGCGCGCTATCAGGTTTCATATTTGAGAGAGCTTGTTTAACCTCATCCATGGTGATGGGCGCTGTCATAAAATTATTATCCTCCATAGAAATAAGATGAGGGATAAGATCAAAGGGGTGGGAGGTGACGTCTATAGGGTCTTCCATTGGAGCGGTGAAGAGATATGAGAAAGTTTCCACTGCTGCCTTTTTTATACCTTCAGGATCTTGGATCAAAACTCCTTCAAACTGAATTTTCGAGACAGCTTTGTAATTCTTACGTGCTTCTGCTTGCTTATGAAAATA
This sequence comes from Pseudotsuga menziesii, assembly GCA_001517045.1. Taxonomy (NCBI): domain Eukaryota; kingdom Viridiplantae; phylum Streptophyta; class Pinopsida; order Pinales; family Pinaceae; genus Pseudotsuga; species Pseudotsuga menziesii. Next base: position 424,873 of record LPNX010211289.1, read on the forward strand.
TTTGGTATTTTTGTCTCCACTTAGAAGCCAGAGGTTACGTGAATTTTGACGCTGATACTCTTCTTCTTTTCTGCGGGCGGAGAAGAACTTCTTTTGCAGGGTTTCTTCCTTTATGGGGCGCTGGTCATTCGCTGAAGAGGAATCCAGGCTGACTTGGAGCGATTCCAACTCGGCTTGGGCGATTTCTCTGGTAGCAATCGGTGATGGGATGAGCTTGGCCCAGGCTTTGAGGGAGATTTTGAGTCTTTTTAACTTGGATTCCCAGATGAAGGAAGGTGATCCAGAGAGAATGGCGTTCCAGGAGTCAGAAACAATTTGTGAAAAGTCAGCGTGCTGGGTCCAGAGTGGGCTGAACCTGAAGGGGATAGGCCCGAGATTTTGGTCAAGATCTAGAGCGAGAAGGATAGGTTTATGGTCGGACGTGCAGTGAGGAAGGATTTTGGAGGAGACTAACAGGCCCAGATCAAGAAAGGAGGAGTGAACAAGAAAGCGATCTAGCCGGGCTGCGACATGGCCAGGGCCAATTCTTTTGTTTGTCCAAGTGAATTTACCTTTGATAGGTTTGATGTCGATCAGGTCCCAATCAGAGATTAAGTATTCAACCCATTCCCTTGAAGGGTCTCTAACCAGATTGCCTCCTTTCTTTTCACAAGCTGCCAGGGTTACATTTAGATCTCCAGCAACAATAATATTTTCTCTATTCTGCACCTGGAGAAAGGAATCAAGAGTATTCCAGCACTCTTTTTTTTCGGCGTGCAAAACAGGAACATAAAGATTGAAGAGGCTTACCATCCATCTAGATTGCTTGTGGATGAGTTTGGTGAAAACCCAATGCATAGTTCGTTCTTCAGCTTCAATGTCATACAGGGAGGGGTCCCAAAAGGTGGCTATTCCCCCGGAAGCGCCTCTGGAGTTGTTGCCAATACAAGTACCTTTTTTCCAGAAATTTTTCTTGATTTGGAGGACAGCAGACTCCTCCATTTTAGTTTCTTGGAGTAGTAGAATCTCCGGCTTGTGAATTCGGATTAGATCTCTCAAATCATCTTCCTTCAAGGTAGATCCTAGACCTCTGCAATTCCAAGAAATGTATTTCATTAACAATAATGGGAGGAGGGGTTGGCCTCTTTGGAGGCCTGAGTAGTACCTTTTTTTGATCGAGTGTTCATTATCCCTTTTAGTGTTTTTTGAGAGCCTTCTAAGACTGCGAGATGGGTTGCTTCTTCTCTTTGTTTCTTCTTGGATTTCCTACCTCTTGGAAATTTGAAAGGAATAGAGTACAGACCGCTTGAGGAGGCGCCTTCATCCGAATCTTCACCTGGATCTGAATCTAGCATCAGGAGGTCTTCATTTACTTCTTTGGGGGAACCTGGAATAGCAGCCCCCACCAGAGGTTGGTTTATTTCCCCAGGCTCCAACTGATCAGCGTTTTGGCTTCCAGACTCTTTTCTATTGGTTTTCTTGGATGATTGGGGTTCATCGCTCCCTGTGATTTGATTTTTCCCATTCGGGATGGGATCCTGGTGCTCATTATGGATCGCGATAGGATCCTCTTTTGAGCCATCTTTGGAGGGCTTGTTTGTGCTTGCATGCAGGTTTTGCATGTTCATTGTGGCCCTCTTTTCTGGGTTCTTAGGATTTGATTTGCCTCTCTTGACCTTTTTCCATCCTTCTCCTTCTTCTGAGCTCTGGTTTTTCGGGTAGTTTCTTTGGAAGTGGCCATGTTCATGACATTGACGACATTTGAATGGCAGCTGTTCGTAGTCGAGCTTTTGGTAGTATAGCCAGTCTCCAACTTTGAGCTTGACAGCTTTCGGCAGGCCTGCTTCAAGGTCAACCTCGACACAAATTCGGGCACACGAGTATTGACCTTTATTATCAGCTTTATCAATGTATTTTCCTAGTGCGTTCCCAATTTTTTCCAGGGTTGGGGTGTTCCAGCAATGGACTGGGAGATTGGGGAGCCTAACCCATACTGGAACTTCCTTCGGCACATCTACTTCTGCATTGAAGTCTGGGGTCCATCTGTTTAGGTACAGTCCTTGAGGTCCCATGAAGTATGGACCATTTCTGAATATCAGATCTCGATCTTCTTTGGCAATAAACTCAAAAATGAAGAAGCCACGCCCTACAAGGTAGCAGGTGACACGATTCTTGAGCTGGGGTCTCCAGTTCCGTTGGATCTAGTTGTCAGTGGTTTTGGTTGATGGCCAGAGCCCCATGAACTGGCCAACCAAACCCCGATCTGACAGTGCTAGGGTGACCTTGATGGGAATTTCGCTTGGAAGATCAATTTCCAGAATTGAATCTAGCTTTCTAATGAATTTCGGGATGGCTGGGGCAATAGGAATGGCTCCATGAGGACGGAGCAGCTGATTGAAGGCGTCCGTGGCTGAAGAATATGAGGGAGGGGGAAGCCCTCCCTCAGGCGAAGCCATGAGCGGCTTGGAGAAGACCAGGATGGCGGCAGCTAATGGCTAGGGCAGCCTGGCTCCAGTGCAGCTGTTAATAATGTCTAATTTTTCCCTTGATCCTTATTGTTGTTGTTGATTATTTGCCTTAATATTTTACAAAATGAAACCACTTATTAGCTTTTAGTTCCATTTGTTTAAGATGTTTGGTATTTGCACCTCTGTAGTCTAGATACAAACTCCAGTACAAACATATTCTTTTGTTTTTTATTGCGACAGAAGTGTTTAATTTAGCAAATCTTAGTATCCTTAGGCATGAATGAATTCACTGTGAAAGAAGGTTGTAGGAGAGAGAAGAAATTTAGTGTACACTGATCAAACATTCATGGTGAAAATTGAACAACCAAGAGACAAAATTATTCAACTTAACATTACATCAATTATCATTAACCTCTGTGTAATGCAATGATGATACAATAGGGAGAATTCGAATACACTAGGTAGGATTCAAATTCACCAACTTGGACTGACTCCATTGCTAACTCAATATGAGAAAATCACCACTAAGAACTCACTAATCTAACTCAGGACCACTAAATCAATTCACAGTCAATTAATTCAATAAGGTAGGTAGGAAAAGGTGCCTAACCCCCTTGAATAAGGTAAAAGTGGCGCTAGACTAACTAGATATGAACTAACCGATGCCCATATGAGGATAACTCAACACATACTAGGGTAAACTAATGGTCATACTCCCATGACTTAGTGTGGGTTCCTAAATTATATGGATTGTCCTTTGGAGATCATAAACTCATGCAAATTAGCACATAAATTGGTAGGTGGGCCCCAGAAGAGCTCCCCATGGCACTAGTGAGGTGGCAACATACTCCTAAGCTAGGAAATAAAATTTATACTATGGTGGTCAAGGGAGGATCATTAATTAATCCTAACAGCCCCCTTAATCCTAAATTGGATAGCCTAGGCCCAAGAAACGAAGACCAAAGGTCACCCATAAAATCTAATACAAAAATAACTACTCAATGAACTAAAGAAATGGGGAAAACCTCATGGGAAACCCCCACTAAAAATAAATAGTGGAACCAAGATCAAGCTTTCACACCAAGATATTTCCTCCTGGGTCAAAAAAGTTGTGAAAAAATTATGCAGTCTACATCTCTATGGAGCAGTAATGCAGTGTGATGGTCCTTGTGTGCACTTGTTACCTGGTACATTGCATGTGAACCTCTCCACCTTTTTCCAATCTAATGATAGATAGGAGAAGAAATGTTGTTTCTTTTGCATCCAATATTGCATCTTTCAAACCTCTTTGACAGTATGGAAGAGATGAAATTTAGATGCCATGCCCTGGGGCCTTGCATGAGCCCATTCAATGGATTCCTTAGCTTGCATGTCAAGAGAGAATCGGTGTAACCCTTAGGATTTTCAATTTATATTTTACCTTCCAAATTGTCATGTAGAAAGTTACTTTTGTCTCGTATTTTTATAGGAAGAGTTACATGATCCAATGTATCATTGTTCTTCAGTGAGTGTTTCTAGGAATTTCATACCTTCTGTGGACAGAAGTTCTTCCTCTGGTCTGAATGGTTCAGATCCAGAACAAATGGTTCACAATAAGGTTGGAAGACTTTCCCTAGAAGATATAGAAACCTGCAATACAATCTTTGATAGAGTGATATGGTTCTTCTCTTATGACAAAAGGTCTCCAAGAAAATACTTGTATAAACACATCAAACACACAAGAGATCAAAGATACCAGAACATCATCTATAGATCTATGTCAGTGACTAAGAAATCTGAAAATAACATGCAAGATTATAACATAACAAGTATATGGGAAAGGAGCCAACTTTACATTAATAAAATGAAGAAAGAGTTTACAACCTATGCCTTAGTGTTGATATGATCTCTCACAAAGACAACATATTGTCCCCTATAGCTCCAACATGCTCCTTCAAGCTCTCTTGAATGACTTAGGCCAGAATATCAAAGAAACAGCATAACACTACTCTCTCCTCAACCATGGAGATTGAGCCTACTTTTATAGGCTTGCAATGGATAGGCATGGTTGAGAAATTGATGGGTGAGGTGGCTAGGATATCCTACAAGGATGGATCTCGATCCCAAATGACCCTAGTGATCAGGGATAAGGGTGCCATGAAGCCTTCTTTCAAGAATATTCATGAGAACCTCTCTTTTTCAAAGTTTTACCAAGGGCACCGCTCTTTGTTCACCATGACAGAGCGGTTCTGGGTAGAACCGCGCCTTTCTTAAAGGGTAAAAGCAATGCCACCGCTTACTGGCAACATATCATAGGTGGTGTTGAAGAAGGTACCATTTTTTTATAAAGGGGAGAAGCGGTGTTGGATTTTCATATACAAATTTGATGTCTGGACCAATGTTCTTGGCTTCACAATTTGGGATTGAGGGAAACACTAAAGTTTGGGATCTTATCACATGTTGATGAAGAGATTTACGTATAACAGAATACCCCCCAAAGCATGAGGCTAGAGGGATATGATAGGTGGGATATTTGAAAGAGAAATTTATCACTTCGAGGAAAGAATCAGCTTGATCAGAGATCATCAACATGGTATTTGCAATACATCAATACTTTTGACTCATAAGCAAATGTGTCTTCATCATGGCTGCAGACTAATACAAGGCAGATCCATGAGAGAGATAAACAAGCATGACTACTATAATACAACGTAGATCCATGTGATAGAGGACTCAAACTTGGACAAAGCTACTAGAAATACAATGTATATCTATGTCATACAGATGCAAATTTGAGCATAGCCATGACCATAAAAATGTGGATCCATGCTAGTACTTCATGCAATACATCCCATCGCAACCTTGGGAGAAATATATGAGTGCTTTCAAATAGACACCCAAGGTCTTCATCTCATCTTCCACAAAGTACGATTCTATCCATGTGATTACAATGATTTGAAATCGAACATGGTAGAAACCACTTGATTATTGGTCAATGATGTGAATCGTTAACAAGTGCGAGGGAGATCACCATTAATGTCGATGATTCCCAAGGTACTCTAGTACAATATAATAAGTGTGAATATATGTTTTGATTTCGAACACTTAGTCGAATCTCTTGATCAAAGGTCAATAATGTGAACCTATGTCGAGAGCGAGAGAATCTGTCATTGAGGCATACAGATCTCAAGGTACTAAACTTGTTTCTAAGACTAATTTCTGGATGATGAGCTAATGTCGATAGGAATAGTCTCATTGAAGGAGGGCCATAATGAATCCCACATCGATGACACAAAACTAATAACAATGTTCTGGAATCTTGTATATAATGTAACCATCAGAATGACTCAAAAGGTACTAAAACAAAGGTTGTTTTAACTGTAGAGGTAAACTTCTAACTTCCCTTTGAACATCGGGCAGCATGACAAAAGACTTGGTAGCATTGACTCAACAAGGCGGAACACAATACGACATTGGACAATGCATTCTTTGAAGACTCAAAGGGGTGACATGACCCATGAAAGTGGATCAACTTATAGACAAGCTGATTTACCCAATCGACTGAATGAAATGTAGACAAGTGTCATGATCAAAGGTGACGAGACACAACCATTTTATTTGCAAAATGAATTGATTCCCTTCCCTTAATTTACCCATCATGATTGATGAGTGCCTCTTTTTGTTTTTTACGAGTTAAAAGATAGTAACAAACACTCATTGTAGCTTATCCAAAGACAAGTCCATTCTCATATGTTTTACGAACCTAAGAAAGGAAGGGTTCATTCCCAAAAAAGGGTCTCTCAAAGTTTAGTTTAATGAGTCCAATGAAATTTAACTCGGTATCGTTCATGTTTAGAGAGTCTAAATGAAGACAAGAGAAGACTCCAAAGGGTCCTTTTTCATATGATTTAGTCTCTAGGGCCCCAAAAAGTGTAAAACAATACCCAAGATAACTCTTCCAGTCATGATTAGCTGGAGTGTTCCTTTTTTGCAAATAGTCCATCCGAACCAAAAAAGAGATAACCTACAGTCAGAGAGACGACTCTTCAAATTCTTTTATGAGTATGAAGAAGACAAGTATTCGACACTCTTTTCATATTTAGGGAGTCCGAAAAGAGTTTAAAGGAGACTCCATTAGGTATTTTTTCACGATGCATAGTTTTACGAGTCCGAAAAGAATCAGAAAAGGACTCAGAACTTTGATACTAGTTTTTGAGAGCATGATCAAAGTATCAAAATGAACGCTCGAGGGATTTTTCCATTTTCAAAAGTATGAAAAAGTCAAAAACAAACTTCCCAATAGACTGTACCGCTTATTTTTATCCCTGCAAGACTTAAACGACCTTTCGTTTCCCAAAATATTCGAAAAAATGACTTTCATGAACTATATAAAAGGGAATTTCTATAAAAATTATTTTCACAAGATAAAAAACCCTAAAAATAGGCTATAAAAGTCTAAGTAAATAGTAAAAACCATTCATTACACTATTTACCAACCTTGGAGAAAATTTTGGGTAGTTTGGAGCCAAAACTTCAGCTAAATATTATACAAGCATCCATCGTCCATTTTTCATACCGTCAGTTCCATGTAACATCTAAATCCATCTTCTTTCCTTTCATGGTTTCCAATTTTTAGTTTTCATGGTTTTTTGAGCTCATGGGCCGAACCTAAAATCAAAAATGTGGGCACCGCTCCTAGCCCTTACAGGAAAGGAGGTGCTCGATAGGAACCGCATTTCTTTAGTTCTACACAGGTTGTGGAACCTCTCTGTTTGAACTGGACAGAGGCGATGTCGGCCATGGGAATCAAAAAACTAATAGAATGACCAAGATAAAAGTTTAAAATCAATTTCAATAATGATAAATGTTTCTAAATGGCTCTTAAATTGTTTTTGGAAGGTTTGTTGGATCAGAAAATGGTTATCTGGAAAGAAAGGAAACATGAAATAGATGATGGTGCTGCCACAGGAAATGCAGGTTGTGTGGCTTGCCTACGATTTTGTGGACTTCTGAAGTGATTCAAGACCCCGAGCATGATTTTCTGTCCCCTCTTACTAGAACATATCTTACAAATGTGGAACCCAGAGTTGCAATATTTTGAGGTATGGATTCATGTTTTGACCATAGAGGTAGAGGACATCTACTTCTTGATAGGGTTATCCAGACGGGGGGACCCTATCTCTCTTACTAGTTCCCGAGGACATACTGTGATTACTCAGGAGTTGATCAATCGTCATTGTCATCCTAGCATGAAAATGTCAGGTAAGAAGATTCCAATTAGTGTTGTGATGGATATGCCACTTCACACAGTTTTTTTCATCATGCAGAGGTTGGATGGAAACCAAGGACCTCATCAAGAATCCTGAGCACACATTCTATATTCCTTGGAAGCTATGGCTCCTACAGTTTACAACTGGGTAGAAGCACTTATTACTGTCTTCAAAGATCAGCTGACAAAATGTCGGCAGGGAGAGCTAAAGCAGTTTGGTTTTGGGTCCATCTTAGCCTGTTTATTTTTTGAGAGGGTGCCTCTCATGAGACCCCAAAGTATCTTCACTGAGCTTAGGGATAGAGACCCATGCATGCTGAGGTGGGTTGAGATCATGGCTCGCATAGGTGGCGGCAGAGCCAAGGTGAAATTTGAGGCTGCTTTCTTCTGTTGGCTGCGAGATCAGATCCTCATGATAGAGGATTATGCCTATGCATGGACATATTTCATTAGAGAAAATTTGAGGTCTAAAATGGGCCTCCTAAGAAAAATAATAAAATAATAGTTAAAAAAATAAAATAATAGTTATTAATTTTGCGGGAAGAATGAAAAAAACTACTTTTTTTGTTCGTATTTTTGACATATCTCCCTATTTTTTTACTCATATTCTGAGCGGGAGAGATCATTGGATGTGGAATTTAATTCCACATCTAATGATTTCCCACACTGCATACTTTTGAAATACCTCGCTACCCCAAAAACAAGAAATACCTTAAAAAATGTGATGATGACATCATCATGTTTTTTCAGTTATTTCTTGTTTTTGGGGTTGTGGGCTTATCAAAACTATGCAGTGTGGGTACTCGTTGGATGCGAAATTAACTTTTGCATCCAACAATCTCTCCCTCTCATAATTTGAGTAAAAACACAGGGAGATATCTTGAAAATATGAACAAAAAAACTAGTTTTCTTTTATGACAAATATGTCAATTCATCCATTATGGTTGACTCATTTTATTAAAATTCTATTGGTTCTTGAATTCCAACTCACAAAATTTATTTTTGGCGCATTTTCTTATAAGTCCCATTTTAGACCCCAAATTTCCTCTAATGAGGGGTGACCTTGACCTACCACTACCACCTAGTGCTCAATGGGGGGACATTGGCAAGAAAAAAAACCCTAAAATGGTGATCATGTTTTTATGTTTTTTATGTGTAGTAACAAGACCTAATGTTTACATGCAAATGTTGGTGGTACACAACCTGGAGGATCTTCTCCTATGGATAGACGAGCTGGGGCTCAATTTGTTCATAGGGGTGATGATCACCTTACTGATTTGGAGAAATTAGAACAGTTGAATCTTGATATTCCTGACACAGTGATAGATGACCTCCCCATGAGGTATCAGAGACATACTCCAAGGGTTCCAAGTCATTTCAGTTGACTTCTTCACAGGGTAGCACCTACTATCATGTGCTATCATGAGCACCACTATATAGCAGACCGCATGATGTATTAATGAAAGCTGACTAGCTTTGGGATTTTTGTATGATTTTGTATTTCCTGAAATCCACAATGCTTCAGACAAGGTATCATGACCACATTTTAAAAAAAAAACACTTTATATATGTATAGAGAGAGAGAGAGGGAGAGAGACTTAGTACTGGTGTTTATATGTCTCAAATGGAAATCATATTTACATGAGTTGTATGTTCCATTTACATTTTATTTTACAATAAACCATGTTTATTTTACAAGTTATGAATGGGAAATATTCTAGTCTAGGATGTAGTTTGCTAATGAATCAGCAATCGTATTATCTGACCTAGGGATGCTCTTATAAGTGATACACTCGAATTACCTTTCTAATAAATGCACTCTCTGAAATAAACAGAGTATAGGGTTTCTGATGGTATAAACATGGTTTAGATGACAAACCACCAATTGTGAATCCATAAACACTACCAAGTCATAAATATTTCAAGATGCAGCCTCAGTTAGTAGACCTATTACCACCTGGTACTCGGCTATGTTGTTGGTAGTGGGACCAATGCAAACCACTCTTGAACTGATCAGGTCATGATATAGGAAATAGAGAACCTAAGCAGCTGAAGCAAGGTTCAGGGTATGATGGCAAGCACCATCAGTGAAACCGTAAAAAGGCATCCGATCTACATAACCAAAACATGGTATAAATAGTTTGGACACTAAACTCAACACCATACTGAATCAAGACACAAAAAATAATATATACATATATTAATATACATATTAATATACATATATACAAGGTATCATAAAAAAATGATTTAAGCATAGTACCTCTTCAAGTACAACCCATTGTGAGATTTCCCGAAGGGTATCCCATCATAATCTATGAGCTCATAAGCTCCTTTCTCTAAAACATTGCTGACGACAAAGGGACCATACCACATTGACTCAAACTTCCCTTTACCTAGTTTATTGTGTCTCTGATCATAGGTCAGAACTACATCACCTTCATTTAAAACTTGAGGCTAAACAGATTTATCGTACTGGCCCTTGACGCGTTTCTTATGTGCCTCATTAGCTAAGGAGGCATCTCTTCTAGTTTCGTCAAGATTATTTAGGTATAGAAATCTCTTTTCCTCGGTGGACGTGTTTTGTATAAGTTCTATTTCAAGTTCTAGTGACGAAATCTGGCATTTGATAGGAAGGACAACTTCTAGTATGTAAACTAACTGGAATGGTGTGAAACCAGTCGTTGTTTTTATTGAAGTATTGTAATGCCAAAGGGCAGAAAAGAAAGTAAGGTATTAGTGGGATTTATGATCTCCAACCATCCTCCACGGCATGGTTTTTAAAACTTTGTTAATGGCCTCTACTTGACCATTAGCCTGCGGATAGTAAGGTATTGAGTCTTCATGGAAAAAACCTAACTTGGTACTCAACTCAGTCATCATATGATTCCGGAAATGTGATCCATGGCCAGTGACAATAGACTATGGGACTCCAAACCTAGATATCACGTGATTAAATAAGAAGAGGTTGGTAGTGTTACCATCCTTTGTATACGTAGGCATAGCCTTAGCCCATTTTGTGAAATAATCAATGGCTATGATGATGTAACCATGCCCCTTGGCTGAGGTAGGCTTACAATGCATAAATTCAATTCCCCATTTGGAAAAAGGGCCAACTGCAATGAAGGGGTGTAAAGGAGCAGGATGGATGTGCTTTTTCGGATAGAAATGTCAACATGGTGGGCATTTCTTAATAGCCTCGTGACAATATTTGAAGATTCAAGGCCAGAAATAGGAAATGAGAAGGATTTTTTGGGCCGTAGCCATCCTAGAAATATGACCGCCACACGCTCTAGAGTGGCAATCATTAAGGACTTGTTCAGCCTCTTCATGCATAAGGCATTATTGGAGAATGGAATCGATACCACATCTATACAATGTATCATTTAAGATAAGGTAGTAATTTGCATGGTGACGGATACATTGATGATCATCACAAGATATATTGGGCTGAAATCTTTGAGTTTGGAGATAAATGATTAAATATTTATACCATGGGTCGGTTGTGCTTATCAAGAATAGGAATTCATCTAGAAATGAATCATTGGGATCAGTATCCATCAAAGCATAGGGAAGGTCACACATCAGCTCTGCAAGGACCAAGTATTTCTTTGAAGTGACCTTAGCAAACTCAAGGTTGAATTCCTATAGGATGACAATCCAACAGGAATATTTCCCCCCTAGCACCTGACAAGTCAAGATGTAGTACATAGGGTTCTGATCTTCAAGTACCGTGGTAGTATGAAGCAGTATGTAATGACATAATTTCTGAACAACAATGACAATAGCCAATGCTAACTTCTCCACACACGAGTATCAGGTTTCAGAATCAATAATATTCTTACTAGCATAATATATCATGTGTTCCTGACTTTTGGGATCTTCCTACACTAAAACCATTCCAATGGTAGTAGTGGAGGTAGCAACATACAAGATAAATTCCTTTAAATAATCCAGGGGGTGTATCATGGGTTAATGGGTCAAAGCATGCTTGAGATTATCAAAGGCTCGCTTGGCCTGGTCATCCCAGAAGAATGGAGTGTTCTTCTTTAGGAGATGCATATAACCATGCGTTTTCTTAATGAAATTGCAAACAAAACGACGGATAAAGTTTGCCTTCCCTTGCAAACTTTGGAGTTCAACAAGATTTGTTGGGGCAGGTAGGGCCAATATAGAAGCAATCTTCAATGGATCGATTCGGATGCCATCCTTAGAAACCACATAGCTAAGGAGACGTCCTGTCTCAATACAAAAAACACATTTGTGCAGATTGAGCCATATGTTATAATGACGACATCTCATAAAAATGTCTCTAAGATTCCCAGGGTGGTCTTCCCATTGTTGTGAATGCGTTGGGAGATCATCAAGGTATGGCTCCACAATGTTTTTAATATCATGAAATGCATAGGACATCGCATGATGGAATGTAGCTCTAGCATTCTTGAGGCCAAACGATAACTTCTTATAGGAAAAATTTCCCCACGGGAATATAAATGTCGTTTTGTGCTGATTGGTGGGAAATATCTCAATTTGATTATATCCAGAAAATCCATCCATGAACGAGAAGATGACATTTCAAGCACAATTGTCGATAATCTTATCAATATACGGAGTTGGAAAATTGTCTTTGGGACAAGCTTTTTTCAGGTCTCGAAAATCAATGCAGACTCTGATGGTGCCATGCTTTTTGTTCATAGGGACAATGTTAGATACCCATTTGTTGGCCCAAGAAAGGGGCATAAGAAGTAACTTCACACGTGCAGCCAAGGAAGATGCACACACACACGATGGAAGTAAAGGAAGAGCACAAAGGGTGAAAAGGGACCATGAGGGCAGAACAGAGGAGTGCGTGGCAAAGGAAAGGAAAGCATGGACGTGTGCAAGGAGGAAATAGCCGGAAAGTGACAGATACGAGATCCAGATCATGGTCATATAAGACGGCGTAATCCTATAGCTACACATGTACAAGAATATATTTGTAATTCAGGCCAATAGTGCCTTGTGTCAAGTCATGATCACCACAGCTATAACTAGAGGGGTGGCTAATGGTGACGGCTAACAAACTGCTGAGATGCAGTTGCCCCTACGTGGCCATGTAAATTAGTATATATAGGAAGGATGCAATAGTTAGAGGGTTAGATTTTTGTTAATTGTGAGTACAGAATGAGTTAATAGATGAGAGTTGTATACAATTGCAGAGAGCAGGTATAAGAGAGGGTAATTAGAATAATGGAAGGAGAAAATCTCTGCTAGAGTGGTGTGGACGCGAGGTGAGTCGATCCAGGATATGTGCAGATATGTAGGTAGTAGCAGTAGATTAGGAGGAATAAGACAGAGAGCATGAGAACTATGAGTCTGAACTTAAAGACATATCTCAAGACCAGTCTGCATCCTGCAGACTGCAAGGTGCTATACCATTTCTCATGCCAGATGAAGAGCACCTTGGTGGTTTTTCCCAGATGGGTTTCCATGTTATTTCATGTGTCCAAATGAATGACTGATGTGGTGAATGGTTATATGATTGATTCGTAGTTGCTTTCTGTATAATTTTGATGTATTCTGGTCCTGAATAATTCCCACCATAGGTAAATGAATGAATAAAATGCATTGTAGATTGAACCAACACATGTGTATTCGGTGCGATTCGTGTTATGCATTTTGACTTAGGTTGTAGAGTCAATTGAAGTAAATGCAGCTACGCCACACCAGTTGCACCAGCTGTGAGGAAGAGTAGAAGACCAAGTCATGCGCGATGACATACAGTTGTGCTCATTCGCGCAGGACTGAATCCACTATCCAGTCAACCTGCTTCCTTTATTGAGCCCTTGGTTGCAAACCAAGGGACTATACTTCCTCAACAATCATGAAAACTTGGTTCCAATGGCTTCCCATCTATGATATATCTCGAGTGATACTGCACCTTCTTCATAGGTGTTGTCGATGGGGCTTGCTCTATTGGGTCGGTATCTCGGGTAGTTGTTGGATCGACGAGCTTTGCAGGACCTAGGTCATGCAAGTGGGGAAAAGTGGCCAACACCATTCCTTCAGGGGCACAAGATAAATCAATCCTACCTTCATAAGTTTTTCTACTTCGGCTTTGATAGCCACAGCCTTCCGAGGATGGACTTGATGCAATTTCTGCCTGATAGGTTTTGCTATGGGATAGGTTTTATTTTCATGAACCACAATAGATGGGTCTATCCCAAGCATCTCTTCATAAGTTTGGGAAAAAATATCTCAAAATTTTTTCAATAATTCTCTATATGATTCAGTTTCTTCCATTGAGCAGTTCTTCCCTACATGAACATGCTCAATGGTTCCAGGTTTGACTGATATGTCAATTGGGGTTGTTTTAGTAATGTTGCATAGGTTTCCTTTGGATTTTGTATTTTGCAACAATACAAGCATTTGCGAATGGGTGAAAATATCAGTACCGATAAGTGATTCAAGGTCAAAACCTACCAAAGTGGCATTGGGAAGAAAAGAATATCAATGATGATGATATTCCCATACAATTTCTCTCTTACTCATAATCTCCGTGATGGACTCATATGAAGGAAAAGTTTGTGTAAGATAATCTAGAGTGGGAAGAGAAGGTTCCAACCAATAAGGCAGGTGTTAAGGATCCAAAGCCACGAGATGAAGGTCATCAACATGGTCATCGGAAATGGATTGGATAGAATCATACATTGCTTCATGTGGGCCAAGTGAGGATGACTCAACAATTTCTTTGCCCTTGGTACTAAATCCAGTTGTGGAAATCATATTTACTGTCACCACTTTTGTACTAGGAGTGGATGATGGAAACACACCCATGAGGGTGAAGCCTTTCAGCATACCTATCCCAATTGATTGGTAAGGAGGAGGGGACTGACCTAGCATAGGGATGTTATTCGCCATGGGGACTGTAACATCCAGCGTGCAATAATCAAGTTGATCAATAGTCACAATATTCCCCATATGTGGAAATTAGAGAGTTCTAAATACCATCAAATAGACAATGTTCATAGTGTAAAACCAATTCCTCCCCAATAGAAGATTGTAATCTAAAGGGGCATCACCTACATCCACCTGAATGTAAACAACCTTTCCCCCAAGCTTGATAGAAAGTGCTGGAAATAGACCATGGGGCTGAAAACCTCATCCATCAAAATATTTCAAGGTATTAGGTTATTTCATAACTTCAGGGGAACCAATGGCTCTCCAATAGGCTATAGAAAATACTGATGTCGAAGCTCCTTCATCCAGAATGGTCCAATGGACCTTTCTCCCAACTACTTTAGAAGAAATCTAAAATGTGATTTAGTGAGGCAGTATGGATTTATAGTTCTCTACATTGAAATGGATCAAATTGGTATTATTTGGGTATAATTCCCCCAAAGTTGTTAGCAGGATTTTACGTTGCATTGGAAAACTTTGGAGTACCTCTAGAGTAGACATCACACTAGGTTCCTGAGCTAGATCTTCAGCAACATTATAGAATTGTGTAGCTCAGACATTGGGATTGAAAACAAAATTCTTGAGAGTAGCCTTAGGTGCTCATAAAATTAAATCAAGATTAGGTTTTTTGATCACTAGAGGGCCATTAGATGAAGATGGGGGAGAACTAGTAGAAGAAGATTTGTCAAAAGAAGGATTTTCGTCCTTTTTCTCTACTAGCTTGTCATAAGATTAACTACGAGTACTAAAACTAACAATCTCGGAAGACATCATTCTGATTTCTTTCATGGAATTGGAGGTTTCCTGATTAGACATATGGTGTATCAGTTGTTGTTGAGAGGGAAAAGGATTAGTAAGAACTACTAGTGTGGGTTTACTTTTCAAAAATTTATTGATCTCGTCACGATGAGGACATTCTTTTGTGAAGTGATCTCCTCCACACAATAAGTAGGGATATTTGGCTTTCATCTTCCCTTTATCATTCTCGTTGGTCGTTGGTGTAGGATTCTCCTACTGGTTCCCAGTTTTCTTATTTTTACCTTTTCCCTTTTTCTTATTGTTGGCTGACTGTGGAATTTGAATAGAATTCACCTCATTGGAAACCATAGGAGTCGAAGAAGTGGTGGTAGAATCATTTCTTTGCTTGGCAGGTTTGGTTGTCGATGAGGGATGGATTGAACCAACCACTCCATCAATAGGAGTCTCTGCTGGTGGATTAGCGGGATCTATTATGGGTCGAGGAGCTTGCAAGATTAAGTCATACAGTGTTCCATATTGGGAATAGAACAAATCCAGATACTGAGCATGACTGATAGCCTTCTCTTCAATAACAACATCACCCATAGCCACATCTCAGGCAATAGGAGGAAACAATTACTTAGTGAACCAGTCAGTTAGCAGTTGCTCTGGGATGGGAGCTTTAATGAGTCTTCTCCACCTTCTCCACTCATGGATATGATCCGATATGTTCCTGGAGGTGCTTTGATGAAGTGAAGTTAAAATATTCGTAACCATTTCATAACGAATGGTTAGCTGAAAGTGCGTAAGGAAGACAGTTGCCATAGAGCTAAAGTCCAGAAACGAATGTTGTGGAAGTTCAATGTACCATTTCACAGCCGTACCGGTCAATGTGCACTGGAAGAGTCTTAAATGAACAAAATCATCCATCAGGTATTTCGAGGAACACCATAGATGAAAATTCATAGCATGGTTTTTGGGATCATCTCCCTGCTTTCCATCGAATTTTGGAATGTATGATGGCAACTTTACCCGAATTATGGGCCACGAAGGTTTGTGTCGAATGGGATCATTTATCAATTTGGACAAATCAAGTAAGTCCAAAGTTGCTAGGAAAGGTAGCTGATGATTGGGTTCCACAGACTGGTAGTATTGATAAGGCATGTATCCACCAGTGGAACCATATGTTGACTAGTATACAAGTTGTTGAAATGGCTGATGAGATGATGAACTTCCTGAATATCCACCTGAAGGGGGTTGACCGCTAGGGTTGGGACCTCCAGCACCACCAGGACCACTTGGCCCTCCTGGACCTCTGGGACCACCTGGCCCACCGGGACCACCAGGAGCACTAGGAGGAGGACCCCCAGGACCACCAAGACCTCGAGGAGGAGGACCGCCAATACCTCCAGGACCTATAGAACCACTAGGAGGAGGGTCGTGAGGACCTCCAGGTCCACTAGAAGGAGGACCACTAGGAGGAGGGTCGTGAGGACCTCCAGGTCCACTAGAAGGAGGACCACCAGGAACTCTAGTGCCACCAGGAGGAGGACCGCCAGGCCCTCCAGGGGGAGGACCTCTGTAAGGTGGTCCCCCTATGCCTCCAGAAGTATGAATGGGTATTCCTCCTATTGCTGGCATGTAAGACCAGTTGGGTTGCCCCCATGGTGTAAATATATTCCTAGGGGAAGGAATTCCAGTGTAATGCATTCCTATAGGGGTAGGTTGATAATTCATATTTCCTACAGGTACTTGATTTTCTAGGTAACCATAACCCCATGAGGGTTGATTAACTACATGTTGTTCCTCTAAGGGCTAACCTGAACTTAAAGGAGGGTTTACCATATTTGTATTGGTGGGAGGAATATATACTACAGATTGTCCTACAATAGAGGTCTATCTATTATTAGTAATAATTCCACTAGTGGGTAACATAGGCTGCATTAGGGTTTCCCCCCAGCATTAGAAGGTACAGACACTACTGGAACTCAAGGTTTCCCCCTAGCCATAGAAAGTATAGGGTGACTAGAGACAGACCTAGAATTGAAATATGCATGAGTGGAATCAAAGGTTTGACCTGGATGATGAGAAGTCTCACCATGTTTTGGATAACCATCAGTGGAAGCTCTAATTTTAGCCACAAGCCAAGGATTTGTATTACGGGGTAATCTAGTTGATATAGATTCATTATGTGGTGCAGGTGAAGCCAAAAATCTGTCTATCCTGTGCATTCTCTCTTGAAAATCATGTGCACGGTGAATAGATGATTGTATTTGTCTATATTCTTCTTCACTTAGAGAAGTTTGTTTAGGAAAGGTTCTATTAACCCCAAATGAGGAAATGCCCTGACCCATGGAAGTTCTACAAAATGGAGCATCAGGGCCATACTCAGGTGCATTAGGACTATCGGTATGACCTTCCATAAGATGAAAGGAAGTATCAGCCATAGGAGGCTGTTGAACCAAGGGATTAATATAAGAAGTGAATTGATATCCACTTTCTACAACCATATTTTCTTCCTCATGGGAACTAGTTGCAACTCCTTTGTCGATGGCTTCCATTGGGATTTCTCCCGTAACAGGAGAAAAATTGGGTGGTAAGCCCTGATTCCTTATAGATCATCTCAACTGAAACTCAGCCAGATTGTATCAGTCACTAAACTAACCTAGGGTATCAAAAGTAAGAAAAATCACACAAAAATTTCTCCTACTCAAGCTACAGGCCACAAGAAAACTTAAGTGATAAGATGAGCTCAAAATAGTTGGTCTCTCACCAGGATTGTCAAGCAGGTGCAAATCGCGATATACTCAAGGTACGTGCGTAGTAATCTCCTTGAGTGATGTTCTCAGTGTATTGCTCCAAACAAGATGGCCAAATGGTTTTTCTTAGTTGTATAAGGAATCCTAGTAGGGTCTCCCGATATACACAAGGTATGTTGGAGCTCAAATCGGTAGTAGTGTTGTCTAATGCACAACCGTTCACAAGGGGCATTTTGATATACAATCGAGTACGTGAAAGGCCGTTTGATATACCAACGGTACATGGAAGAACCGTGTGAGTCCTGGGTTGTAGTGTAGACAAATTAATGGAAACTCCTATGTTTTACGATGCTCGAACACGTCACTAACTTATCACTCGAATTTCTATACAATTTTATATCTATAGCTACTGTTAATTTTATCTTGAGCGGTTAGGTGAATGCATGATATTTTGACATAGATGTAAAGCCATGCAAATATGAAATGTAGATAATTTCACTTTACTTTTCAACACATGCCTACCCATGGGAGGGAGAGAGTATTTTTCTTTTCAATTTTTGTTTTGAGACCAAAAATTTCCCAAACAACTACACTAAACCAAACTTTTTTCTAAGAAAGAGAACAAGAAACAAACTTCAAATCAATTTTGAAAGCAAGCAAAGGAGGGTAAGATCTCTTTTTCTAGGAAGAAACAAAAAACACAATCAAAGGTATAATCAACATTTTTTCAATTTTTTCTTCAAAACTAGAAAGATCTAACTTAAAATCACTAATATTTTTCTTTTGATGAGATCAACCTATAAAGAAAGAGAAGAAATATGGAAATCTGAAAGCTGATAAGGCTAATCAGAGGTCCAATAGTTTGTCCTCCAACAAAAATATAAACAACTCTCAACAAAAAATAAGTCCTTCACAAACTTTTAATGAAAAATGAAACAAGCTATCAATCAAGCAAGTCTTTCTTTTCAGATTTTTCTAACAATAAGACAGAGATCTAACCAATTCTAAGTTCTCAAACACACTCCTTTCAAATAAATTTAAAACCAAGCATACAAGGCAATGAAAATATGGACTTATCCTAGCTCTTTGATTTCAACACAACAAGCCTTTTACCACACCAAATTTAACACTCAAGAACTCATATTTCTTCAATACAAACCTAGACACTCAGAACTGAAAGCAAGAGAACCAAAATTTTTGCAAAAAACTCTGAAGAAATAAGTTTGGAAAGACCTACCTGGCACCGCTTCTAGAGGGTCACTGACAAAGTGGTTTTTCTCAAGCACTGCTTCTAGAGGGTCACTAACAGAGTGGTTTTGCTCGAGCACTACTTCTAGAGGGTCATTGAAAGAGCGGTTTTGCTCAAGCATCGCTTCTTTATTTATGCTTATAGGTGGTGGCATCGCTCTCTGCTAACTGAGTTCAGGCGATGGCACTAATTCTTTCCTACTATCCATGCATGGTTCCCTGTAGATGTACAAAACAAAAAAAATGGCAAAAAATCAAATTTAAATCACTGTGCAACTAGCATTAAAATCAGAAATTAACAGTATTTAAGAGCACAGAAATTCAGGAAACTCAGATCTAAAAAGATCTGAAGATACCAAACCAATAACCACTAGATCAGCTAGTGGATCTGATTGAACTGATGAAGAACATGAGCTTGGATTTTGACCAAGTGTTTTGAAAAGACTATGAAAGATTAGATCAGCTGAAGCTCTTCCCCAGTGGAGTCACCATATTTGTTGCTACGAATTTTGCACCTTCTGTGGCATAAGTTGTTCCTCTAGTCTGAATGGTTCAGATCTAGATCAAATGGTTCACAATAAGGTTGGAAGACTTTCCCTAGAATATATAGACACCTGGAATACACTATTTAATAGAGTGATATGGTTCTTCTCTTATGAAAAAAGGTCTCCAAGAAAATACCTGCATAAACATATCAAACACACTAGAGATCAAAGATACCAGAACATCATCTATAGATCTATGTCAGTGACTAAGGAATCTGACAATAATATGCAAGATTATAACATAAAAATTATATGGGAAAGGAACCAAATTTAAATTAATAAAATGAAGAAAGAGTTTACAACCTATTCCTTAGTGTTTATATGATCTCTCACAATGTGAGGAACCTGCAGCAAACAAGTAATCAAAACACATGATATAGCAGCAGAACTCAAAATCACTTTTATATTAATCGCAAGCCACTTCGAGGGGGCAACTGTCAAAACCCCAAATTTTCAAAAAAAATTAAACTTTTATAAATAGCGTAAACTCATACTAATGCAATAATTAAATATTGATTAGTTAATGCTATTAGTTTTATATCTAAATAATCTTTATTTGTGTTTAGAAATAAAGTTGAGTTTTCTTGTCAGTTTTCTGATTATTTTCTGAATGCAACAGCAAGGGGATATGCTATGTTAGACTGGGCTTACTTAGCTACTAAGCTAGCGCACACAGTTCTCTTTCTCTTACAGATACCCAGGTAAAGTTTTGGGATTGCTGCTTAACAGATCTTTTAAAGTAATAGAATCATATTCTATACCAATTTCATTCAATAAAGAAAAATGTAGAAAAATAAGCATGTTAGCCAGACTATTCAGCTTCCTACAGGTAAGACTTTCCCTGTACTTCTTTTGATAAAGAAAAAGTTCAAAGATAGATAGTTTTTGAATTACTAAAGAAATAGATAGCCATTTTCATTTATACTAGCAACAATAGATATCTTTATGGAATACGGAATCTAATGAGTTTACTGTAGTGCACTCATTCTATTATTTTTCTAGTTCAACACTACAAACTAGATTATCATAATTGATCTTATTTCATTTTTACCTATTTACTGATTGACATGCTATGCCCAGTATACAAAATATAGAGTTCTTATAACTTCTATCAAGGCTCTTGATTTGTAATTGTCAAGACTCAACCACCATAATCCAATACAATTCTAAGGTTGATAAAGAACAAGCCATTCTAAATAAAATAGAAGGAGTATACAGTGTTATAACAAAACCCTCCTTTTATTATACAACTCTCTCTAAGTCCTATCATAAGTGAACAATACTCATCAATAATAAGAAATATTAGACTTATTACCTTGATGGTAGACTAAAGTAAAAGATCATAAGGCATTAAATCTTATGAACTATGTTAACTTAACTCTACACCCAATTTCTTATAACCTTGATAACACAAAGTTCTTTTTGTTATATTATTATATAAGGGTCTACCCTCAAGCAAGGTCTATACTAAGAACATCAAATTAGAGTTATCAATATCATAGACATGTTAAAGTTTATAGTTTTGCAAAGCATTGTTTTATATGATAGAGACTAACATTATCACGTATAAATTGTAATGCAGGAAAATGTCAAAGGTTCGACCTTATGAATGTCTCCATACCATGATTTGGTTTGCCATCCAAATGATTTGAAACATTAACAAATCAACCCACTCATTAGCAATTATTTAAAAGCTGTCGTGGCTTCCTCCTCGCCATGCACTGGAGGCTTATAAGGTTGACTCGACCTTTCATTTGCTTCAGTCTCTCCCTCGCCTTCGGGCTTGAATCTCTGCAAACCCTGCTGGTGGTTATGGTCGATTCTTGCTCTGGTACTGTTCAATTGTAGCTTCCATTCGTTGCATGCCTTACAGCACTATGCATAAGTTTGTGACTCCATCGATGGCAGCATTGTAGTCGTTGCTGGTTTAAGGGGTACTTCGTTGAGCTCTGGTGACTATTCGGTCACGGCATGTATGTGAGACTATCGATTTCTTACCAGCTGTGTCTCCATTTGGGAGGAGATCCTTGGTTCACTGCCAGCTCGTTCTTGCAGAATAGGAAAGGGTTTGGTACCCGGCTCTTGGTTACTCGGTTGCTTTCCAATGGCTGTTCGTTTTTAACCAATACTGGTAAGTTCAGTTCTGAACTCACGGCTTTGTAAATTCAGATTATACAAAATTATCTATACCAATGCTAGGGTTTCTAACCCTTCACTGTTTATTTAATGGCAGGTTTAACCTCCTCGATGCAGAATGGAACACCCAACACTTTGGCTTCTAGCTCCACCGGTAAGCCTGGCCTCCACCATGGCACACCTCCTTGCTGGTTGTGATGAATGGGTGCACTTCAGTGGTTACTTTGGTTCTCTGCTAGCATATGGCTGTAGGTTATTTGAATTGGTTTATGGCAGGGTTAACCCTTGTGCTGAACTTGTAAATTCTTTTGGTCGAGACTGAGTATACGTACTCGCCTTTAATTAAGATTTTTATTACGGCAAGCCCTATATAAAGAAGAAACTAAAATATAGTTTACGGCTGTGAGCCGAATGTAAAATGAAGTCACGACTTCACGATTTGCTTCTTGACAGTGCTTTTAAAAATGACTAGGGTTTTTACCCAAATTTTGTAATACTGCTTACATAAGCGTTTAATTCAGTTTTATGTTAAGTACGTTATCTCTTTCTTTACTGCTCTGTACAGAATAAATAGTTTATAGTTTTATGCTGCTTACTCTGTGGTTTTTGAGCTGTTAGTTTTAATGTTTAAGTTAAGGGTATAACCCTAACTCTGTAAAGAGTTTTTCGGCTTCGGCCGTGAATGTAAACTTGATTTTAAATACTGTAGGGTTTTCTTTCGTAAACAAAATTTACAGGCTAAGGCCTTTGCGTTACTACAGTGTAAAAATTTTTTTACAGGCTGCGAGCCTTACTTTTACTGTATTACGTTTCTTGTTCTTTTTACAGGCCCTGAGCCTCGCTTTTATAGCTATTTTTGTTTAATAAAATTAGAAGATGGGGACATTTGTTTCATTATGTTATTGCTTAGTTTTAGAATGCTTAAGCTCCATGATCAAGCGTTCTATGCTTGTATCTGTACTTCTGGTTCAGATATATACCTTTTGATTTAATTTAAGCATTATTATTTGTTTAGAACCTACAATATCTAGGTAACTTACAGGCTTTTAATACCGTTTAAATAATGCGGTTGTAGAGGTTAAATGTCTAAATTTTGGATTACTTATTACTTAGTCGCAAGGATTATAAGTTTAGGGTTTTAAAACCTGTTCTTCAGTTTGTAAAATTATTATTATTTTTTTTATATTATAATAATCATTATTATAATACTAATCTATTTGTGATTTTTTTTTAACAATACTAAGTCCTTTAATAACGTTTATTTACTTTATAAACATATTAAAAGACTAGTACATAAATATTATATTATTTACATTCTGTATTTTAATAAACTAGATTTCTATTTGTATGTTATTATATTACTTATATAACACCATGTTACATTGTAATTACTAAAATACAATACTACTCTTTGATGTTACTATGAGTATTGTTTTAATGTCATATACTTACTATTTCGTTCTGAAATTTGAATATTTATTATAGTACTTATATAGTAATTAAGTAAACTTTATATAATAACAATATAAACAATTGAATATAAAATAGCATCTATTTAAAAAGTAACAGTTACGAAAATATGCTTTAACCGAGCTGAAAACAACATGAGTGTACAGAAATTCTGGGTAAATGCATTCTCTGCTATAATACAGACTACTACGAAATACTGTAATTGTGTTATCTTAATTGATAAATACTTATAATCTTCTATCAGTAATGTATTGTTGAAATAGAAGAAACAATTATAACTTATACTGCAAGCATACTTATTCTATCTTTTCCTTTTACTGTTAATATTTCCTGAGAAACAGAGTTACAGTTCTAGATTAATTTAAAGCTGTAGAACGATAGCTAATAAATTAAACAGATAGACATTTGTGATAGCTGTAAGTAAATTAGGGAACTCAGTTCAGAAGAATACTTCTTCTAAACACTGAGATACTGTGCTAGAGTACTATCTGGTGATACCAGATGTGGAAAAACACAGTGATACTAACAGGTTTTGCTACTAACATACCAAGATACTAATTTTACAGATACTAAACAATTACTCAGACATGTAAATAATTATAACATTTACCCATTTATACTCAGAAAGACTTAAAGAAATGAATGAAGAACCTGTTTAATGCTGTGGACAACAACAGCAATGGGAGGACGTTCCTCCCTACCAATTCCTGGAGAGCGCTCAGACAACGACTTCTCAGGACCCCCGAGTTTGCTCTGGACTCCCTGGCTTGGAAATAGGTGCAGCAATTCAAATACCAATCTTCAACTCAGTATTAACTCAGAACTATCAGTCAGTTCTCTCAGCCCAAATAGCTGCAAATAAGAATCAAGTTTCTGCAGCAATTCACTCAAACACTTCCTTACTGTTTCTCCCTATTTCCTCAAATGAAATTCCTGAATAACATTCAGCTGAATGAATTCTTTCTGGAATAAAAACTGAGCAGCCTGAGCTCTCTTCATTGAGTACTTTTAAATATTGCCTAGGTCTTAGTTGGGTTAACTGTCATTTAATGAGCCACCTGCTCACATTCCACTTTCTTGGGGAATCATGACCCCAAATATAGGGAAGTTGCCACCTGCAACTTAGGAAGTGTTTGAGGATGCTGCCACTTGTCTTTTGCCTTTCCACCTAGTTCCATCCACCAGTTTGACCAGTAACCTCTTTTAACAGCTCTCCCATGCTGTTGTCTCCATAATTTATTTATTATTAATAAAATATTTTGAATTACACTCCAATACTGTTGACTCTGCTGAGTCATCAATCCCTACTTAGGATTAAGTTTAACATAATGTCTCAAAATATAATAAAACAAATTACATAATTTTACAAAATTGGGGTATGTGACAGCAACCTCCTTTGAGCAAGCTCAATACAAAATAACTTCACGGTGCCTTCCTTGGCCTCAACACACACTTATATACCAAAATAGGTGCCAATACTATGGGTCAAAACCACGGGCCAATATAAACTATGGGCGCCAATACTATGGGTCAAAACCATGGGCCAATATAAACTATGGGTCAACAAATACTACAGGCGGCTTACAAAGCATATGCGCCTCATAACAATAACACAAACTATGGATCAACAATTACTATGGGATGACTTACAAAGCATATGCGTCCAACAACAATATACTAACATAGTAAAGAGAGGGATTGACATGGGTTCCTAACATCCCCTCCCCCTTAGAAAAAGCTTATTCCTCAAAGCTTTAGATGTGGAAATTGTCACTGTATTTGGAGGAGTGGTTCCCACGTAGCATCCTCAGGCTGCATTCCGTGCCATTGAATTAAGACCTCTGTGATAGATCGAGGCGAAGCTGATGAGTGCGCTTATTGAGGACAACCTCCGGCTCCAAAAAGATGGATCCTTCATTATCCAGTTCTGGTAAAATAGTTTGGCCTTTGATGTTGGTGCCAAGAAATTTCTTCAGACAAGAGACATGAAATACTGGATGAATGTGGGAAGAAGGCGGAAGTTCCAATTTAGAAGCAACAGACCCAATATTCTAAAGAATCCTATATGGCCCATAGAACTTTGGGGTGAGCTGATGGCGCCCTTTGAGTTTTAGTGAGGATTGCTTGTAAGGATGGAGACGAAGAAAAATCATATCACCGGCTTCAAAAGTGCGCTCAGAATGGTGTTGATAAGCTTGTTGCTTCATGCGATTGCCTGCCATGTGAAGGTTTTCGCGCAAAATGCGAAGGACCGCGTCAACTGCCTGAACTGGATAACTGCTGGGGGTGTAAGGAAGAAGAACTGGTGGTGCCTGAACATAAACTGCTTCATATGGAGTCATTTTAGAGGCAGTGCGGTAAGAGGTATTGTACCACCATTATGTAGTTGCTCAGAGGAGAAGCAACGAAGATAAGGTTCCAAGCATTTATTGATAATTTCAGTCTGACCATCCGTTTGGGGGTGATAACCTGAACACATATTCAGTTTAGTGCCAGTGTGGTGAAAGAGTTCTGTCCAAAAATGACTGGTGAAAGTTGCATCACGATCCAAGACAATGGAAGAAGGCATTCCATGAAGATGAAAGATCTAGTCCAGGAAAATTTGAGCAATGGAAGAGGCTTTATAGGGATGGCTGAGAGCACAAAAATGACGATATTTGGAGAGGCGATGAACCACAACCAAAATCACAGTCTTCCCTCCAGAGTTAGGGAGCCCATCAATGAAATCCATAGAAATATATGTCCATATCTGGGGAGGTATGGGCAAGGGATCGAGCAATCCCGGAAGGGGTGTTGTTTCACCCTGATTGCACTGGCAGGTATCACCTTCAACCACCATCTGTTGAATTCTCCTTTTCATGCCCTGCCAAAAGAAGTTGCGCCATGCCCGTTCATACGTTTTGAGAAAACCAGGGTGCTCCGCTGACGGAGAAGCATGGAGTTCATAGAAGATAGCGTGTTGAAGAGCTGTGTTCTGGGGAAGCACCAGACGACCCTTGTGTCGCAGTGAAGCACCATCCCAAGAGTCATGTGGAACAGCAGAAGGGTTGTTTTCCAAGCATTGGATGATGTGAGATAATGAAGAGTCATTGACATAACCCTGCTGAACCGATTGCAACCAATTTGGAACAGGCATAGAAATAGCAGAAAGAGAACCTTGGTCATCAAATGTGAGAGAAAGGGCATCCGTCACAAGATGGTCCTTACCCTTCTTATAAGTGATCTCATAGTCATAACCCATGAGGTTGCTAACCCATTTCTGTTGTACTGGGGAGGATGCACGCTGTTCTAGGAAATATTTCAGACTCTGGTGATCAGTCTGGATGCAGAAATGAGTCCCTGAGAGGTAGGGTCGCCACTTTTGTACTGCATGCAAAATGACCGTCATTTCCTTCTCATATGTAGAGGCAGCTAAATTCTTACCGAAAAGGGCTTCGCGGGTGAACGCAATGGGGTGTTCATCTTGAAGGAGAACAGCACCAATTCCATTGCCGCAAGCATCACTCTCAATAGTGAAGGGCTTGGAAAAATCAGGCATAGCTAGAACGGGTGCAGTACACATAGCTTGTTGCAGCTTGTCAAATGCACGCTCAGTAACATGTGTCCATGTAAAAACATCATTTTTCAACAGCGCAGTTAATGGAGCTGCAAGCTTCCCAGAATCCTTGACAAACTTGCGGTAGTAGCCAGTCAACCCCAAAAAACCACGAAGGCTCTGGAGTGTCTTAGGAGGTGGCCAATTTTTCATGGCAGCGATTTTGGCAGGAGCCACACGAACCCCTTGTGCTGAGATAATGTGCCCAAGATACTCAACTTCCTTTTGGCCAAAAACACATTTAGACTTTTTGGCATGGAGATGATGATCAGAGAAAAGTTGCATTACAAGAGCCAGATGCTGGAGATGTTCAGCCCATGTTTTACTGTAGATGAGGATATCATAAAAAAATACTAGAATGAATTTCCGCAAATAGGACCTGATGTTGGGAGGAATGCTACCAGGGAGGAGCTGAATACGATGGTCCTCTGCTCGTGAAGGTGGAAGTCCCACTGGTTCAGCAAAAACACCTGTATAGTGATCCAGAATTTGTTGGGGATCCAAAGGAGTAGTGGGGGCCGCTAAAGGTTGCATTTGAAGGGAATGGAGCTGAGCAATGACACCATGGGAATTCTTCTTAAGGATTTTTTCCAGGCAATGTGAACTGATGATGTTGAGAGACCCTGGTTGTAATCCCTTCAATGTGTGTTTTTGTCCATTGGGGGAGAACTGCATCCAAAGTTCAGCAAAATCCCATAATATGGGGCCAAGTGTGCGCAGCCATTGAGCGCCCAAAACCACATCACATTTGCCTAAGGTCAAGGCAAACATGTCAGAGTGGAGGTTATAATCTCCCATAGAGATACACACATTACGACACTTCCCTTTGCAAGGTAAGGTGCCTCCATTGGCAATCATGACTTCAAAGTTGGAGTAAGGATGGATAAAACAATCAGCTTGTTTGGCGATCCGAGGGTCAATGAAATTATGAGTGCTGCCAGAATCAATGAGTATCGTAAGAGGAAGCTTCTTGAAGTAACCACGTACCCGCATTCTTTGGGGGGCAGTGACTCCAGCTAAATCATGGAGGGATATCTCAGGTTGGTCGTCTTGAGATGGAGGGTCAGTAGGCAGCTCCTGAGTGTCAACCGGAGCATCCATTACATCGGCAACTTCTTCACCAATTTCAGAGGCAAGTGGAGAATCCACATCCAAGAGATAGATCTTTTGTTGAACACATCGATGTCCCCGACTAAATTTCTCATCACAATTATAACAAAGCCCTTTTTCTCTGCGTGTCTGCATCTATGTTTCAGACAAATGCTTGATTGGAGGTGAGCGAGGAGCGGGCGGAATGGGAGGTCGTTGAGAACCCATATTGCAGAAGGGAACAAAAGAGGATTTGGAGCGCTATTGGGCTGCCATCTTGTCTTCTGCCAACTTAGCCAACCCCAGGGCTTCCATCATTGTGTTGGGACTAAACATTTTGACCTCAGAGTGAATTGCATCCTTTAGACCACTGATAAAACAACTCCGGTAGAAGTCATCAGGTAATCCTTCAGTGTGATTAGCTAGTTTCTCAAATTTAGTTCGATACTCTTTCACAGTGCCAGTTTGGCGAAGTTTAGTGACAGCTCCTGTGAAGTCATCAAAAGCACTCGGACCAAATCGGTGCAAAAGGAGCTGGCAAAAAGCAGGCCATTTTGGCTCTTCATGAGCCTTGATGTACCAACGATACCATTGAAGAGCTTACTGTTCCAAATGAAAGGAGGCAAGTGGAAATTGGTGGACAGCAAAAGTATTATGAAGGCTGAAATATTGTTATGCACGATAGATCCATCCATTCGGATCAATACCATTGAAGCACGGAAAATCTAGCTTCGGACCGTGAAAATTGCTAGAAGAAGAGAACCCATTGGTTGATGAAGACTCGGACTGTCGTCTGGTGTTCATAGCTGAATGCTCAAGATGGAGACCGAGAAATTTTTCATCCAGTTCCTAGAGTTTGGATTGGATGGCTGCAAGTGCTTCCTCCATGATTTTTTCTCCTGTGTGGGTGACAACCATAAGCAGGAGATTTTTCAGGAAGGGATCTGCAACGACGCGGAAGTCATCGGCAACAGGTGGATCTACAACGGCACAGAACTGACCAGTAACAGTTCTGGACAGAGGAAATCTGCAATTGTGCAACTGAAAATAGATATGGACCCTAGGTATGTGTGGCTTCCTATTAGTTCAAGGGATTCACTCGGCCACCAATGTTGTCTGACGGCTTGCATATTGGGGCAGTACCACTCACTCCACGGCTCAGGTAAAAATGATAACCGCTTGGCCACAAACGACATCTCTTGGTTTACCTCACGGGTGGGAACTAGTCAATCAGGTAGGGGTCGTTGCCCTTTTCGCTGGCAGGTCCTCTCAATGGGCCAGCTACTTTGGGCTTCCTGTGGTACTCCTCATAATGATTTTTAGGGCTTATGCCCAAGTACTTCCCACAGTTAAGCGGAGAGGGATTATTCCCAGATCCGAACCTGCAACAGAAAAAAAATTTGGGCAGCAATTCCACCCAATGTTCAAAAACCGGATCTATATTGCTCAGAATTGCTATTATAGCATGTTTCCGAAACTGGAACAACCACTCTGCTTCTACCCTTGAAATCGGAATAGAAATCTGGGCACTCGGTCAAAAGATTTTCGCGCCGCAATTTCCACGGTCGTCACTGAAATTCTGATAAATTGCGGATTTTAAATCCGCGATATCTCCACTTTTAGAACTCCAAATGAGATGATTTTTTTTTTTGAAATTGCGTATTTTTGAAAGAGAAATTCAGATATGCAATCTGTTTCTTCTGATTTTGTGCAGAAAGTTTCAGAAATTGATCTGAAAGTCACCACCCAAAAAAAAAAAATTTCTCACGTGTGCCAAGGAAATTGCTCTAATACCAGATGTGAGGAACCTGCAGCAAACAAGTAATCAAAACACATGATATAACAGCAGAACTCAGAATCACTTTTATATTAATCGCAAGCCACTTCGAGGGGGCAACCTCCTTTGAGCAAGCTCAATACAAAATAACTTCATGGTGCCTTCCTTGGCCTCAACACACACTTATATACCAAAACAGGTGCCAATACTATGGGTCAAAACCATGGGCCAATATAAACTATGGGTCAACAAATACTACAGGTGGCTTACAAAGCATATGCGCCTCACAACAATAACACAAACTATGGATCAACAATTACTATGGGACGAATTACAAAGCATATGCGTCCAACAACAATATACTAACATAGTAAAGAGAGGGATTGACATGGGTTCCTAACACACAAAACTAACATCTTGTCCCCTACAACTCCAACTTGCTCCCTCAATCTCTCTTGAATGACTTAGGAAAGAATATCAAAGCAACAGCATAACATTACTCTCTCCTCGACCATGGAGATTGAGCCTGCTTTTATAGGCTTGCAATGGATAGGGATGGTTGAGAAATTGATGGGTGAGGTGGCTAGGAGATCCTACAAGGATGGATCTTGATTCCAACTGACCCTAGTGATTAGGGATAAGGGTGCCACGAATCATTCTTTCGAGAAGCTTCGTGAGAACCTCTCTTTTTCACTTTTTTCCAAGGGCACCACTCTTTGTTCACCATGACAGAGTGGTTCTAGGTAGAACCATGCCTTTATTAAAGGTTAAAGGTGGTGCCACCACTTACTACCAACATATCATAGGTGGTGCTAAAGAAGGTACCACTTTTTGACTAAAGGGGAGAAGTGGTGCTAGATTTTCATATAGAAATTTGATGTTTGGACCAATTTTCTTGGCTTCACAATTTGGGATTGAGGGAAACACTAAATTTTGGGATCTTATCACATGTTGATGATGATATTTAGGTATAACATTGAGCATAACTATTTATCATACCTTACCATCATGTAGCCTCTCTCTAGGATTTTGTAGCACCTCTCTGGGAGAAGTGGATTTGCTTGACATAGTGCAAGGCTCTCATTTTGAAATCAAGATCCTGTTATCCTCTTGTTAGAATACTCTCTAATCATGTTCCCAACAGCCTCAATGAATTTTTCATCCCTTTTAGGCCTAGAATTTGGATTAGGGATTGGATCCAATTGAACTTCATCTTCAATACCAAAAACAGATTCAAATTGGTCCTCTACTTCGGATTCTGAATCTGAAACATTAATGGAAACATTATCATATGAAAATTTTTAGGAATTAATTTACCTTCCCTTTCAAATGGCAGTTGAGATTAGACTGGACCTGAGTATGGCAGAAAGTGTGAGAATTCATATGCCTTGGAGGCATGGTTTGCAACACCTTTCATTGCCAGCTTCCCAGTTGAGATATTTGAGATCTCCACTAAGTCAGGATCAAATACAACTTTCTTTGGTGAGCATGTATGAGTCATCTGATATACAGACAACAAATTTGCTGCTAAGGAGAGCACATAGAGGACATTCTTGAAGACTACATGCTCTATTTTGATTAAACCCCCCTTTATATTGGATTTGAGTTTCATATCCCATGTGAATACTTGGACCATCAGTAATTTTTAATGAAGATAATGATTCTTTGTATGCAACCATGTTATTGGAGGTTCCTAAATAAATTACGAAGGAATGAGATTTTGAAAATATAGCCTTCGCTGCATGGAATCTCTCATGATCTTTAGCCTTGTCTCCAAAATCAACCTTCCTTGTGCCTTTAGGGAGGGAAATATTTTGTTGTTCAAGGAGTCTTGACATCTAATCTATGGTCTTCTTCATAGAACCTTTCTCTGTATGGTTTCCTTTATTATAGTAGGAGCACTTCCCCTTTTCAAACATCTAATGTTTCTCCTTCTCAGATCCCATGGTTTCATCCTATGGATCAAAATATTCCTTAGGTTCCAATTCAATGTTCCTCTTATCCTTTCCTTTCTAATTCCTCCTTGCTTTCACATTCTTTGTATCCCAATCGAAGAGAGATTGATTTGTAGAGGGCTTGTCCTCTTCCCGAATAAGAGATTATGTGAAGGAATCGAGTAATAGAAATCACCGATTAGGATTTTTCAGTCTCATGGAGTGAAAGTTGGATACATACAATGAGAATTATGGGCCAATTTTTCTCAAAATAGAGAGCACCAATTGCTCATCCTTCTTGCCAATCCCATGATGCTTGCGTTGCATGACAATGAATTTTAATTTTGAGAATAATTACTGGATGGTTTGGAAGTTATCATGTTGCAAATCAATCAACTCATTATCTAGAATATGGATTCTCATCTCATCCTACTTTCCAAACAGAGATTCGAGCTTCTCCCATACTTACTTTGGATTTTTCAATACATTAATATGGAAGAGTAACTCCCTAGAGATATGAATGCACATTATGCCAAATGATTCATCCATCTTGTTCAGATACTTCGAATTCTCAAGAGCTTTCTGGGATTCAACCTCCTTGCCCATGGTAACCCTGAAAAGAACGTTGTTGTGGAATACTATCTTAATATTATCCCTCCAATCAAGATAGTTGAAGGGTGTGAGGATCATGGGTGTGAAGTATGTTGAATTCTCCATCTTGCAGCTTCAAGGAGAAACTAATTCTTCAAAATTATTCAATTTACCTGCAAAAAAAATTCAATTCGAAGTCAAACCTATTCAAACAATCTCCTCTTAAACATGTGCACTTTCTCTAGGTGCATCACACCTGGATAGAATTATCTGGAAAAAAATATAGAGGGAGCAAGGAAAGATTACCAGGAATTATTTAGAACCCAATTGCTTCTAGTGCATCAATGGAAGTTTCTGACGTTTGAAGTTGGCTTGATTACCTACTCTAATTCCATGTTTAATTTAGAAAAGCTTAGGATACTCAGGTATGAATTAATTCACTGTGAAAGAAGGTTGTAGGAGACAGAATCAATTCAATGTACAATTATCAAACATTAATCATGGTGAAAAATGAACAATCAGGAGAAAAAATTGGTCAACATAACATTACATCAATTATCATTAACCTCTATGTAATACAATGATGATACAATAAGGATGCTTTTAATACACTAGGTAGGATTCGAATTCACCAACTTGGACTGACTCTAGTGATAACTCAATGTGATAAAATCACAACTAAGAGCTCACTAATCTAACTTAGGACAACTAAATCAGTTCGGATTTAGTTAACTAATTAAGGTAGGTAGGAAAATTCACCTAACCTCCTTGAATCAAGGAAAAGTGGCACTAGAATAACCGGAGATGAACTAACCGATGCCCATATGAGGATAGCTCAACATAGACTAGGGTCAACTAATGTTCGGACTCCGATGACTTAGTGTGGGTTCTAAAATTATAGGGATTAGCTTGTGAATATTTTAAACACATTCAAAATAGTGCATCAAGTGGTAGTGGGCCCCACATGATTTCCCCATGGAACTAGTGAGGTGGAAACATACTCATAAGGTAGGAAATAACATTTAGACTATTGTGGTCAAGGAAATATTATTAATTAATCCTAATAGAAAGTGAAGTATTTTCCTTGGGATTAATTTCAGATGCTCTGATTTTGATGGTGAACAGAATCAGTATATCTTTAAAGACTACATTATTTGCCTTAGTTTGAAAAGCATTTATGGATTCCAAGGGGGTGGGAACTAGGGGTAATCCTCATTCACCTAATATTCCACCTAGATATGATCTAGAAAAAATTATTCAAGAGGCTAGAGCTCAACAGAAGGCAAGTTCTAGTTCTGTAGTGGGAAAACATAATGCAAAAGAAGAAATTAAACTAGTACCTCCTATTTTGATTCCTGATTTAGAAGTATTTTATTCTGAGGAAGAAGGAAAAATTAAAATAGAACCACCTCAACATCCTAAACTTATTGATCTTGAAACTATTCTTGATAAATCTAGAGCTCTTATTGAATCAACTTCTGCTAGAATCCCTATTTATCAGAAGTCTCCATATTTTGATTCTCCTCAAGAAGTTTCCTTGTCTTTTCAAAGTTTTCATCTTCTGATATCAGAAGAGGAAGGTGTAGTTCTTGATTGGAAGCAATTGCTGTCCATTACTATGTCTAAACATCAAGTTTCGGGTTCAAAATAAAAAACTGTAGGTGATAAAACCTTCTCAAATCCATTAGCAGCAGTACAAGACAATGAAGAATCTGAGTATATACCTTTTACCAGCAAATTCAAACTTTCAGTACCTTCTCAGACTCATCCTATTTCAACACAAACTATCCTTTCTTAATATATCTCAACACATATAGTATTTTTATCACATATACATTTGCAGTTGGGCAACCATTATGTAGTATACAGATTGATCTCTTTGTTTTTCAGAGCTATTAATTCACATGGGGTTTTAGCATGGATCATTACAACCTTGGCCATTTTAGAGCCTTGTTCAGCAGTGTTTCCTTATCGGGACTGAGATTCACTTGTCCATTGAGATGATTTCAGTGGTGACCTAGTTCATTGGAGCAGAGTAGCAAAGTACATATGGTACACACAGTTACAAAGGGGCTTATCAGATGGAGAGAGGTATATATGGTGAGATCATGTATATGTTTCCTTAGGTTTTTTGTGCTCTATTATGTATATTAAACACCTAGTCTTGTCTTGTTCGGATGATTATGGGGAATTATGCTTATATATATGCTTAAACTTGTGCTAATATCAATCAAAGAAGCTAAATGTTGAATACTATTTCCCATTCCATCATTTACACAAATGATTAAACCTCAGTGCTTGTTGGTTCCACGTGTCAATTGTCCCCATTCATCCAGTTCATCCATTGTTTGAACTTTGTCCCGTGACTTAGATTGATTGAGAGTTGTGATATTGAAGATATTTTCTCCATCCTGACCCCTATGCATGACTGAATCCATGTCGCTATGTGTCTTTGGCTATGAAGTATGTGGCTTGGACGGTGTGGTTGGGTTCACCGAGTAGTTCTCCTTTAGTCCTCAAAACAAGTGCTCCTCCAAACAGTGTTGCTAAACACTAAAGCATCATAACGCATAAGAGATATATATAAATGATGCAAAGTATAAATGTTTAAAAAGTAGACAATGTACAAGGGGTTGAGCACTCATTCTTTTTATAATGTAAGGCTCATCTTCCATTTATAGGGGAAACAGGGAGAGGAAAACCCATCAGGGCTATGGACTGCTCGCTGGCAGCGAGGCTAGGACTTAGTCATTTACTGGAGCCCAGAAGGCCTTCCAGGGAACCTGATATTTTAGGATTGTCTACTATACTATGTGAAAAAGATCAATGGTCGAAGGATGAGCACTCACTCTTTGTATGGTGTTCAACTCATTTACCCCCACAAGGAAACATGGTGAGCCTAGCCTACAAATTTTATGTCTTTGTCAGTACTGGAACCCAAAAGGTTTCCATGGAACCTACCTTTAACGGTTCACCTGTATTGAAAAGTAATGAAAAGGAAAATTTTGCTAGAATCTAAAGGAAACAAGCCCATGAACTTTATCCATTTGTGAGACACCGCCATTCCTTGTTACTATATGCCATGCATATGTCTTTTTTCTTGAGTGTATTGGTTATCATTCAAAGAGATCACATAGTCAAAGTTAGTCCTGATTCATTCCCCTTTACCTTAATCCTTGTTTTCCACCTCCACCCGACACTAGCAAACTATTTAAAGTTTGTAAGCATGGCATGCACAAGAGACTTCCAGAAAGTTCAATGATCTTTCAAAGGCACGTGTATATCTTACTTGTTATCATTATTATTGTCACCATTATTCTGAATAACATGACATAATTTGGGTTTTGATATACGCCATTGGATCATTTCTTCCCTTGGATACATGTAGGATCATATTGATATAGTATCTCACATTCAGTTTGGGTACTTTGACCTAGTCAACCCAGTTGACCAAGTCAAACATGGTTCTCAAGGCAATGACTCAAAAAACAGCAGTGTTTATATTTACTCCAGACATGCCCAGGACCAATAATGTGGTTTCAGTTTTCATATTTCGGCCTCAGATTGCACATTCAGTGACTATTATCACTTTATTATTGGCCATGTTTTATTATTATGGTAGTGATTTTGGTTTTCTTAGAGCATTGTAGTTTCTAGGGGATATGAGTATTCACTTTTACCATTCTTCTATGTCTCTAGATCATCTCGTATAGACAGTTTTCCCCAGTTCTTAGCATGGATGGAGTTATGATGATTTTATTTTGTTTTAGACGATGTACCACCAGAAATGAACTAGGAAATTCACTCAAAAAATTGATTTGGCATGTTGGGTAAAGGAAATGGTATGGAAACTTCTCAGATGATGTATTTTGGCTCCTCAAAGTGTTATTCAGTAGTTCTAGTCAGCATTGGGTTTGAGATTATTTTATTTTGGCTCATCCGGTGAGGACATCCCCCAAGGGGCACCCCTCAACTTGGCTAATTGATATGTTATATTGTTATCTCCTATGATAGGGGGTTGTAATGGGGAATACAGTGAAATAATCCCCTAGTATCCCCTTTTTAATGTAATATCATGTTATATCTTATGTTATGTTGTGATTTCCACCTGAGGGAAGCGTCCTTGAACAAAAGTGTGCTCCCCTTTGATATGGTCATCATGATCCATGTATTGATCCTTGTATTAATGATCTACATCATTGATGATGTTTTAATTTCAACTTTTGGATGATAGTTAGGTAAAATGTGGACACAATCTCAAGATATTTAAGAGAGGTGATCACCCCATTGTAAAAGTGCCCCTCTTAGTCTGGCAGTCAGTTCCCTGTGTGTGTTTTTCCAGTTTTTCTTGGATTTTCTCATATTGTTGAATATTTCATCCAATTAAGTGTGGTGAAATCCTTAGTTATTTGTATCAAACTCATCCTTGGGATTTTTCATCTTTCTACTTAAATGCCCCCAAGGTCCGAGGTTTGATCATTTGAACCAACACATTAATCCTAGATTTGATCTCAATTTCCATAAGTCATTGTGTTATATTAGTTGAGTAACATTACCAACATATTTAACCACCTCTACTCAAGCACTCCTTAATTTGTGGATTATCCCTTAAATCTAGTGTTTCAAGCATGCACCTTACGTATTCTCTTTCAAGGTTTGATCTGGTAATTTTCTCTAGGTATGTCCTTTCAATATAGGTATGGGTCTCTCCCATTGCCACTTGAGATTATTTAGTGTCATAAATCAAAGGAATTCCTAACCAGCATTACAACCATACATTTATTGGGGGTTAGGTTTTTCGTAGGTCGTGGCTTTAGTTGCATGTCCCCTCTGTCATCTTGTATAAGGTTACTCTACGAGGAAACTACAAGATCTGTGATAACATGTCCCTCCTTAGCCTACAATAATGCAATATTCTTCAATCATGGTAGCAACTCATACTAATGGGATGCAAGCTATTATTTTTGCTAGGTATGCCCCTTTAATGCTACCACAACCCCTTAATGAATTTCCTGGTGGTGACTACTTGAAGTATCTTCCAAGGTTCAATGGACAAAGTGAAACCTTAGATGAAGAACATTGGAATGCATATTATAGTTATGATGATAACCAAAACATTGAATATGGGGATGTATGGATGTGTTTGTTTGTGCAAATATTAGATGAGTAAGACAGAAAATGGTTTAGAGAATTGACAGTTGGGTGTATAAATGGAATTGAAGTTTTAGAGCAGGTTTTCATGAAATGGTGGGGGGATGTCAAATATCACTTGTATTACATAACATAGTTTGCATCATTGAAAAGGAAATCAGATCATCATTGAAAAGGAAATCAGATGAGTCAGTTACATACTTCACAAAATGTATTAATAATATGTATAGTGAAATTCCTACATAGATCAAACCAACAGAAACCTTAGCCAAGATTGCTTATGCCAATGATTTTGATGTAGAATTTTCATTATTATTAAGAGAGAGAAGACCTAACACCCTTATAAATATGCAAGAGGAAGCCCTAGAAGTAGAATCAAACATTGTAGCAGCAGATAAACATAGGGTTAAATCTTAGCATGAAGAGGGGGATAAGAGAAAGAAAAGTGAATTGAGACCTTCTTCTCCAAGTGCAAAAGTAACAGACAATAAGATTAATGAGATGACTAAGCTCATTAAAAGTTTGTATTCAAATATTTCTAATTTGGAAATGGAAAGTAAAAATAAGAACAAACAATTCAAGAAGAAGATAATTGAAACCCTAATCAATATAAAAGACCTTTCAAGCCCATATTTCTACCTAGAGATAGGATAATTAACGAATCTCAAAAGGTACTGCCTCCTTTTCAAAATAACATGGCTGAAAATGATGAATTAAATGAAATAGATGAATTTGAGATTGAAGATGTGGATCAAAATATTGATCAATTGGATGATAATCTTTCCACTAATATCTTGACTAAACCTTATTATCATTATGCAAGGGTTTCTAATTATGATATTGAGGATAATTTGAGCAAGGTATGTTAAATAATTCATGCACAACAAATATTCATTAGGTTGTTCCACAAAGAATCTATGGTCTTGTTAGTGCTGCAACAAATTCCCAAAAATTTTACATTTTTAGGGGCCCTCCTTATATTTTGACCTTAAGCTTCCTTAGACAAGTTTTCCTTCTTGAATATTTCCTCCCAACACTTAGTTTTCTCTTTGATTTCAGCAAGATGGTTATTTGACTAAGTTAAAAAACTCAGGTTTTTCTTTCGACATGTCGGAAGAACTCAGTGAGTTTTGTCGACACATCAAAGGAATTCAGTGAGTTGAGATGACAAATCGGGCCAACTAAGCCATATTTTCTGACACATTGGATCAACTCATGAAAAAATTTCGACGTGTGGGACGAACACAGCGAGTTCTGCTGACACAGTCGCATGTCCTTGGTGAGTTGCTTCCGATTTTTTGCCGAAGATGTTTTAGCTTTGGATTTTTGTAAGTCTTCCTCCAAGTCAGACTCATCGGAAAATTTATTTAATTTTTTCCGACGTTGGAGACTCCATTGACAATTCTCATTGTTTTTTACCGACACTATCGGCAAAACTCATCTTTTCTAGTTTATGCTATCATGAAAAAACTCAATCTTCACCTTCGATGTATCAGAAGACTTTGACGAGTTTTGCTGAGAATTATTTATAGGAAGAATTTGATGAGTTTTGTCAACTCTTCTTTTTCGGAATATTTTGATGATTTTCCACCGACGATGTTTGAGGAACTCAGCTTTTGTAGCCGACATTGTCGCGAAAACTCAGATTTCATCGCTGATGTATTCGCAAAATCAAAGAAGAGTACTAACAAGGGTTGGAGTTAGACGACAAGTTTTCAAAGTTGGCGCCAAAATGGTATTTTAACCCTATGACATTTATTGATCCCAACCACCGATTAATTATGATTTTGGAATTTATTATATATAAAACGGTGATTTGTTTATGGATTGGTACCGAAAACCATGTTTTCGAGAGCATCAAATCATAGAT
This sequence comes from Pseudotsuga menziesii, assembly GCA_001517045.1. Taxonomy (NCBI): domain Eukaryota; kingdom Viridiplantae; phylum Streptophyta; class Pinopsida; order Pinales; family Pinaceae; genus Pseudotsuga; species Pseudotsuga menziesii. The sequence goes on from LPNX010211289.1 coordinate 464,410, forward strand.
GAACATTTGGAGATTTGGCACCATTATGCTCAACATCGTACTCATATCAACAGTTGACAATTAGGAGCATGAACCCATCCTTTTGTCCTTTTTCTCTTCTAGAAGCTTAAAAAACTATTTATGGTGGAGGTTTAGGGTTTTAGAGAGTCACCACAGTTGGTTTTTCCTATCGGTTTTCATGGACCTTTCCCTAATGAAATAAAATCCATAGCCTGTAGGGTTTCTACTAAACGTACCCAGAGATTATGTTAAGGAGATCCTTGGCCTCATGGCTACTTTTATGTCTAGGCTGAGCACTCTCCAGCATGTTAGTCTGACCATCATGGAGTTTGTCTTAGCCTTTGTCATACAGTTTGGGTTAGTTGTCCAATATGCTAGTATAGTTATTTTAAACCTTGGGGATTTTGAGATAATATTACTCTGAGCCGGATGTTCCATTTCCTGCGTATTATTTGGTTTGATCACATCGAGAAATGAGTTTGCGATGAAGGGGAGACCCTTTGTGGATTTAGACTCTGAGTATTGTTGTGTTTTAGAGCTTTGGGATAGGTTTTTCCTATAATATTCCTTAGGGCTTGTGCCTTTGTGTAAAAGGTTTTTAAAAGGTCTTAAGTGCAAACCAAGGCTTACAGTTCCCCAAAGTTTCCTTGGTTTTGGGTTTATTGAGTCATTGTCATGTTTTACTTGGTTATTATTTTACCTTTGCGGAAATTAGTTGGAAGAAGTCTTGATGTTTTAATAATTCTGAGCTTAATGAATAAGAGGATGGAAGTAAAACTGGTGAACTCTATGGACTTGGATAAAAGTAGTTAACATTTATAAGAATTAGTGAAATGTTCATCCTTCAGTATGTTGACTTGTTTAGGAACATGAAAAATGGATATATAACAACATATGTGTGACTCACAAAATTATACATACACATACATTGAAAATTTTTCATTTAAGTTTTGTAAGCATACACCATTGCTGCAAGTATAAAATGACTAAGAAACCTCTGGGGAGTGATCTCTCTCCACCTCACAAGACTGTTTCTGAGTGGCTAATAATGGAATGGTAAATAAACCTATGTTTCCTTCTATCATATTAGACATTGATTGCAATCTCATTTTAAAAAAGAACAGTGATTCAGATATTTAAACAACTTTGCCTCATTTCGGGTTTTGCTTATTATTCTAATACAAAATGCATGTTGTTTTAAGTTATTCAAGGTAACCATTGTAATACTAATACCACGTTCATGTCATAGTTTCCATGCTCACCAAAGACAGTTAGGAAACAATAAACTCACATCATTCCTAAAAGGGGTGGCAAGAAGAAATCCAAAGTCTGTGAGGTCAATTCGAATGTAGAGATCATCTCCCAGACCAAGATCACACAAGGCCATCACAGGAGCTGACCAATAGTTTAAATGGGGGGAGATATATCAGATGATCAAATACCAGAATGTCCCTGATACTGGTATGTAAGATATTTCCTTATATGAAAATATAAGAAAATCAGGCGTTACCAAGGTAGATACACATCTAGAGTTGTCCCCGGGTGCTAAGGTCATCATAAGGATTCTACCCTGAACAGACCCTTCTACGATGATTATTTCCAATATAGATGGGGAATTTTTTGCTTCTTTCACTTTGGCTTACATATCCACGGCCTACAAACTACCAACCCCACAGGTTACGATGAATGATGAGTGGGTTAGCAAAGTAGATTTGGGTATTTTGGAATGTGACAAAAGAATCATGAGAGAAGGAAGACAATTGTGCTAGAAGGAAACTGGCGAATATGAGTCTGCAAGCTTACGCTCCCCTTACAGGGTCATAGCCTTAATGCTGAATAGGATTTTTGGTTTGGAAAATGGGAGATTGTATAAATTAAGTTGGATCCCATTAATATACTATGTGGCCTTTGAAGGCATAATTTTCAATTGAGCAGATATTATATCAAGTATCTTTTCATCATGTGTAGCTGTCGCACAGGGAGGGATGACTCAGAGAAGGTCATAATTCTACATGGTCTCTTACCTGATTGACTGCATCATGTGTAGAAACCCATTCCCCAAGCTCGGTTATGTGTGGAAACACACTGCTACCCCTATATATGTTGCTTATCAAATTATTTGGGTACATAAGTATTCAAGTTTCTACAAGATAATATGTGAAGAGTTTCTGATGCCTTTGTATGAGCTCATTTTCCTCAAAGAGCCTGACTGTTTGTCGAATAATTCCATGGAATTTATTTGTGAATATGGGGATTACTATTTTTCTTAGGAAGGAAAATACCTGAGGATGTATGGAGGTTCCAAAGCCCCATCAATACTTCCCAAATATGCCACAGACTATGTATTCCATAAGGAAGAAGTCATGTAATTATTCATAGATGGAGTAGGTAAATTCCTCTTTGACATGAAAAAATAAGGATTCCCTCCACTTCCCTTTTGCATAGGAAGTTACAAATTCACTAAGTTGAAAAGAGCCTCCAAATTTGTAAAAGATTTGGAAAATTTTTGCTTTGGGGAGAAGATTTTCTATAGAAATGACATGAATGGAAAAGTTGCAGAACATTGTACGACTATTGGAATATGATATGAATACTATGATCACTTCGATAAGGATAAATAGGTATACAGGAATGCCCATAACATGACTCCGTTGAGTAAGTGTTTCAAGAAGAAATTCAACACCAGCAGGGTTAAATATAGTAGCAGTCCAACAGGGAAGTAGTTGCACAAGAAAAAAGAAGAGGCCTTGAAGTTATAGCAGGAAGAAGCTGAAAGGAAATGAGTAGAAGAGGCTCAAAAACATAAAGAAGAAGAAGACAGGTTAAAGGAAGAATAAGCAAAGAGAAAACAAATGGAAGATGAGAAAGAAGTTGAAGAAAAAACTAAGAAGGAGGAATAGGACAAGCTTAGGGAACAGTTGGACCAAGAAGTAGTTCAAGACAACTTAATGGACCCTCCTAGTTCATCAAGTGGCACAATCATAGGTGGCCATGTTCATCTTGCATAACTTGGACTCATTCCTTTCACCCCATATAAGCATCACATAGTGGCATGCTTAGATACCATATTGTTTTATAAGGCAAAGAAAACTATCATCATAATATCAGAGAAATGATTAAAGATTGGCACCCAAGCTGACGTGGTCATAGTAACTAAAAATCCATTTTGGAAGGCACTAATGAAGACCCTAAATTATCAGCCTCTGTAAGCATAGCATCCGCGCAATCCAACGCTGATAATGTCGACAAGGTGGTGGAGGATGTTGCACATCATAAAGAAAATATGCTAAAAATGAAAGATACTCTAGTTAAGGAAAGAGGAGAAGGAATAGAGATAAAAAGAAAAAATGAGGCTACCCTATCAGAAAAAGAAAGGCTTCAGGGAGAATACCAAAATTTAGAAATAGATAAATATTCCTTAGAAGTACAAGTGGTGATTATGGAAGGAGAGAAGAAAGATTTTGAAGATCAGATCTCGGTGTTGGAATCAAGAGAGTCAACAATAAGTCAACATATGGGGGGGTTAAGAACCCAATTAGAGGATTTTATAGCGCAAAAGGTATCTCTTGAATCTCAACTTAAGGTAGTAAATGAGAGGCAGTTCACTTCACCCCTTGCTATGCCTAGGCTTGCACAATTCGGAGAAACATACACCAAGTTCAAATAAATCTCATGGGTGAAATTCATAAGGTGAAGACAATAGAGACAATATTGAAGGAGATTGTGGCAGGATCTCTTAGTTTCAGAACAAGACTCATGAAGGTTTCCAAACAAGTTCAAATCCAATTAACTTGGGTAGAATCCAACTCGACATTTCCTGAACACTTGCCACAAAAGACTGCGGGAGGCTTAAAATAAGAAATTGATCTCTTGGAATTTTGCAGAAAAGATTTGGTAAGATTGAGTAATGAAACTGAGAAGACCTTGGAAAAGTGTATAGTTTTCTATAAAAAGATGCGCCAGGTTCATGAGAGATTCCAACTTCCTTTGGCTGTAAAGATCAATGACTTCCCAAACAAAGATCATCTCGTGATGTATCTACAGGATAGATTACATGAGGATGAATAGTATATTCAAAAGATGGAATTGATCAGTGAATACGACATTAAAACTTGGATTGCACAAGCTTCGGTCAGCAATTACATCCTAGAAGACTTTTTTAGAACCACTCCAGAAAAGGTCACAAGCGTGGAATCTTAGCTGGTCATACACGAGGTGACAGTGCAAATAATGGAACCATTAGATTACCAAACTATTGTTAAGGAAGAATATGCATGGAGGGAATATATTGCAAGTTTAGTTGGGCCCACTTAAAGAACTTTGTCCTTTATGTATTTGTCATTTTTTGTCATTTTCTAGTGCAAAGCACTAAGAGACGATTTTTTTTGGAATTCCTAAGGTCAGGGAAGTCGATAAGTCATTGTAATTGTATTGTAAATAGAGGGAGAGGGTAGCATAGAAGAAGACTTTTCGTTGGCATAAGAAGTTTGGTTTATTTGTAAGAATAAATTATTTTTTCTACTAATAAAGAAGGACAATTTTGCTGGGAAAGGAATGCATGGGTTTTTACATGGATTATGTGGAATTTCAAATATGGAATTACTTCTATTGAGTTTCTGTATAACCATGAGATATTTATGACTTTTATAAACTATTTCTTTAATCATGAATGGTTTTTTTTTTTTCCGTATAAAATTATGTGTATAAATTGAGTGATGAATGTTTTCTTATTTCAAAGCTATTTGTGCTAATATTTCTATTGTGACTATTTGTATGGAATTGAAATAGTTATCTGCAAGATTAATTATGAATAATTACAATACATTACTCTCTCTCTTCTAATTTTTCTCCCCAAGGGGGATAGGGTAGATTACTTTAGAATAGACTAGAAAGTAATTAATTTGCTTAGAAGTGATTTAGGAGCAAGAGGGGTAAGATGGGTAGTAAGAACCTATGCATCACTTCTCGGGATTTTTTTATCACTCACCTACATTTAGCTTAGGCATTTGTATTTCACCCATTTAAATAAAATTACATAAATGGTGGGTCGGTCCATAACCGATAAATATTTGAATAACCTTAGATCTACGGTAGTCAGACCGTTAACCGGACGAGTTCACCATACCAAACGATGAATGATCTAGTTAGGATCGATTAATGGGGAGAATCCTTACTATCGGTACCTAGGAATTTTCCAAGCATCAACATTTTTGGTGCTACAAGGAGGGCCATCAGTGCATGGCTAGAAGAGGAAGTCCATTTGCTAGAAACTATTCCACTGGAAATACATATGAAACTACGTTTCCTGAAAATTCCGTTCTAGAAGAACAAGAAAAGGTAAGTTCTGAAGAAGAAGGTTTAGAACATTTGTATGATGTCTCGTTCAAAGAATTTGATCACTTTCGAAGACACACAATATCTTATGTTAAGAAATTTGGAGGATTGAAAGCAATCTCTGCATTACCAAGAAGGAAAGCTCCCAAGAAAGGAATTTCTTATTCTCAATATTCTATCCTTGTGGAAAATTTGGAAGATTTGGTGGATCTATCTATCCAAGAAATCATCCAACCTCTTGATCAGTTGGGACCAGAGTCTCCTACAGCTTAGTCTCCACCATAGTCTCCTCTTCGATTTATGGTTGTTGTTAATCAACCGGCATGGAGGGCCAAAACACCACTTAATATGGCTGCACCTTTGCATGATTTTCCTAAGCACTCATATAGAGTGCTACCTAATTTTGATCCTAGAAAAGGCATTTCTACAGAAGACCACTTGAAAAGTTTCTATCTAGCTCTGGAACTTTTAAATGTTGAACATGAGGATGTTGTATGCAGAATTTTTCCATATAATTTTGATCCTAAATCTTCTTCTTGGTTTTTTAGTCTACAATCCAATTCAATAACAAATTGGGACACCTTTTAAAGGGTATTTAAAAGCAAATTTGGTAGTCAAAAAATCGTCGCTACCCTTATGAAAGAATTACTGTCTTTGAAGATGGATAAGAAAGAAAAGGTTCAATATTTCAACCAGAGGTTTACTACTCTTCTAAGCAGTTTTAGTGCTGTAGCAAAACTAGCTGAAGAATCTTTGGTAGAATATTGTACTACAACACTATATCCCCCTATAGCAATGTTTGTGAAAAGAGCAGGAAAACTTACCTTATAGAAAATTATGATGAATCCAATAGGTTGGAGGCCGATCTTGATACTATAGCCAAGCACACTTTAGAACCAGAAGTAAAACCAGCCGCTAGTAAAAAACCTTTGTTATTATCCAGAACCAAGGAAGAACACTCGAACGAGTTGGAGAATGTAGTCAAAATGGTTAAGAAGTTATCAAATAAGATAATAGACTTGGAAAAAGACATAGGAACTAGTACGTCCATAAATACATTCAAACATTACTACAAGAAAATGGAAGAAAGGGGACAGTCTCAACTGCCTATATATAATTCTATTGTTTTGAATTTTAATGAAGTATGCATGGACCATTTATGTACTTTCCATTGGGAGCATCATTCTAAGAAAATCTACCCGTAGTGGATAAACTCAATGACTCTGGTTATGAATCAACTGTTAGATTCTCAATTTATAGAACCTAAGGTAGATGAAGATCAAACCAATGAGCCGAAAGAAGAAAATGAGGAAACCAAAATGGTGTTATGGTATTGGTTTCCCACATTAGGGGTGAACAAATAAGAACCTACTGAGCAGATTCAAGTATCATCAGTTAATGTCACTACTAGAAATAAAGGTCTAGTAGTGGATGAAAGTTTAGTACTTCCTAAAATACATAAGATAAAAGAAAACATGAAGAAAATTCTCAGTACTACTCAAACAACACCTAAGTCTAATCCAGTAAACATAAAAGAGACAAACTCAGTAGTCGACAAACCGGTAAAGACCATGGTAAATAAAACAAAAGGCACCAAGAAGGGTTTGGTATAACATGACATGGGATATGATATTGTAGAGTACATTAAGAAAACAAAAGAAAACATTTATCTATTTGAATTATGTAATTTTCCTCGGCAAAGAAACAAAATTTTGGAAGCTTTTAATCCAAAACCCAATAGTATCTTAGAAACCATTGAATCTGACACTGAAATTAATGAAGCAAGCATTGGAGGAAAATCTAAATCTAAGAAATTTCCTTTTCTTCTATCATTTGATATTTTTAATCATAATGTGTATAACTGTTTGGTACATTTTTCGGCCTCATCTAATGTTATGCCACTCTCGATATGTAAGAATATTAATGGTCAACCAACACCATCCCCTTGTAGGATCATTCAATTGGACAGACCTGTTGTTAAAGTAATAGGGGAAATTAAAATGTGTTAATTTGATTATCTATAGATGATAGAGTTTTCCAGTTCATAGATATCATGGTAGTAGATATACCATAGGCTTATGGATTAATATTGAGTAGGGACTGGTCCACAAAAATGAATGGTTACTTTGCAACTGATTGGTCTCACATGTGGTTGCCATATAAAAATAGTCAAAATCAGATTAAGATATTGAGGGAACCACATATGAAACATAATGTAACTCAGTTGTAAGGAAAGAATGAGCCTTTGAATGTCTTGTTTTCAGTTTTGGGAAACTATTTTTTATAGATTGAGCCATGAATTATCAAACTAAAGAATCCAGTTGTGAATTAGACACACAGTCCGATCTCCTTTAATTTTCACAGACTGAGCATATTGATTGTAATATAGTAAATTTAGTCACTAACATAGAAAATAATACTAAGCAGGTAGAGTTAGAAGATAGGATTTGGTTTTTATATTTTGATGGTTCTAAAACGTAAGAGGGATCCGAAGTTGGTTGTGTCTTGATTGATCTTGACAAGAATAAACAGTGTCTCTCTTGTAGACTAGAGTTTGAATGCACAAACAATACCGCTAAATATGAATCTCTAGTCCAGGGCATAAAGAAATCCATTGAACTTAATGTTATAAATTTAAAGGTTTTTGGTGATTATGAGATAGTATATAGCCAAGTCAGAGACACAATTAATTGTTTATTTCCACACTTAAAAGGATATCAAGCTGAATTATGGAATTTGATATCACATTTTAATGCTTTTAACTTAAACTCAATTCCTAGATTACAAATGTTGCAGCTGATTTTTTAGACACTTATGCTTCCATGTTAGTGCCAACTAATAACAAGTGTTATATTGAACTTATTTATAGGACATCGGTAGAAAACAATATTACAAATTTGAGGGTGTTTGTTGATGATGAACATATTATCAATTTTTATACAAATGATGAAGTTTTCAAAGACGTTGTAATCAATGATGAAGAGCATCAGGCACATCTACAAAATGGAGAATTAACCAAAGTAAATTTCATGCCCAACTGAGAAAGGACACTAGAAGGAATGTTTGATTTACATAACAAATTCAAAAAAACAGCCAACGTCAAAACCAATAGCTCATCCATGCAATATGAACTGATAAATTTGGGGGCGGAAGTTGAGCCTAAGTACGAAAATCTATGAAATTGTTTCTCTCCCAGAGAAAAGAGCTGGTTTATTAATTTGTTTTAGAAATATAAATATATATTTTCATGGACATATGAATACCTAAAGACATATGACACTCAAATCATTCAGCACGTTATTCCTATTGAAACAAGTGTAAAATCATTCGAGCAACAACTAAGGAAAATACATCCAAAGTTGGAACCTTCAATACAAAATGAGGTAAATAAGTTATTCGATGTGAAGATTATTTTCAGAATTTGCCATTCAGAATGGGTGGCTAATTTAGTTCCAATAAGAAATAATCCAGGATAAATAAGGTTGTGTGTTGACTTCCAAAACCTGAACAGAGCTTTAGATAAAGACAACAATCCAGTTCCATTGATGGAACAAATTCTTCAAATGGTGTCAGGCTTGGAGTTGTTCTCCCTTATAGAGGTATTTTGAGGCTATAATCAAGTATTAGTGGCTGAACAATATATATTAAAGACTACATTTCGCACGAAGTGGGGAACGTTTGCTTATAGGAGAATTCCCTTTGGTCTCATAAATGTTGAAGCTACATTTCAAAGTGCCATGGATATCGCATTCCGAGGATTAATCAGCCACTATGTGGTGGTGTGCTTAGACGATGTGACGGTTTTCTCTAAGAAAAGAGAAGATAATGCTTTTAATTTAAAACAAATTTTCAATCACTGTAGAAAATATGGCATATCTTTAAAGCCAAAGAAAAGCATTTTCGTAATTCTAGAAGGAAAATTGTTGGGTCATATTATTTCAAATAAGGGAATCTCCATAGACCCAGAAAGAATTGAATTTATATCTTAAATTCCCTTACCCCATAATAAAAAATCTATGCAATCATTTATGGGTACAACAAAATTTTGTTCGAAGGTTTGTACCGGATTTTGCACAAATCGTGAAACCTTTGCAACAAATGGTGAAGCAAAATGTGCAATTCAAATGGACTGATGTTGAGCATGGAAACTGAACCCAAGTGATAGAAAAGTTGCACTCATAAAATTGCTAATCAATCCTGCAAATGTACACACAAAAGAGACTGAAATTGGAGCATAACACTAATCTGTATTGAATAAGTGTACAATAGCCAACCTTATGAAGTCATAGGCTATTTCAATATATAATTACATGAGATATTTGAATGCATAAGGATGGCATTCGGAATAGTCAAAAGCATGCTTACTAAATCTAGTCAAATCCCCCATAGGTGCATAAAGCAGTTTCCAAATCTACCTAGGAGCTCATGAATTGACAAAGTCAAGTAGGCAAGCTAATAGTTGATGGAAAGACAGCTCATACATGCTTTTATTAGGAGAAAATAATGGAGGAAGATGAGGGAAAAAACAAGTCAACTGCACCTAGTCTTACTCTCCCTTTTGCCATAAATCTCAGTAAAGCAGGAAATAAAGCAGAAAAAGTAGATATGCGCTAGGGAGGATCTGGAATAAATTAGATATGATAAATATGGATTCTAGGAGGTTTCCTAAGCACTCCATGACTCAATTTTAGCAATTTTGACTTCTACGACATGTGGAAGACAACTTGCATACAGTGGAATATTGGAAACTAGGCAAATAAGAAAAAAATGGATTAACTAATGTCTAAGGTAGCTAACTATGGGTTGATTATTCTAACATTGAGAAGGACACTTTTAAGGACATCAAAATAGTGATATCTCATGCACCTTCTCTAAGGATTCCTTACTTTGATAAATATTTTATTCTGTATAATTTTGCTTTAGACAACTCACTTGCAGGAGTGCTCACACAGAAAGGAGAATTGGGAGATGAATACCCAATATCATTTATGAGCATCAGAATACAAGGGGATGAGTTGAATTACCCTGCTATAGAAAAACAAACATACGCATTTTTCAAAGTAGTAAAACAATTCATACCTTATATTTTGAAAAATAGGACAAAAGTGATTCTTCCTCATCCAGCTATCAGGTCCCTCTTTGTACAGAAAGAATCGGGTGAGCGAAGAGGAAACTGGGTGACAGCACTACAGGAATATGATTTAGAATTCAATCCATCCACTATTATTAAAGGTTAAGGAATATGTAAGTTGCATGCCACAAAGGTCATAGTAATGAAGATTGTGATTGGGAGAATGAAGCGGAGTTAAACATTGTTGAGGTATGTCCCATCTTTACTACTCCCAAATCTTGGTATATGGATCTAGTGCATTACCTCCAACAAAAGACATTTACCCAATAATGGAACTCTAAATAATGGAGGGAGCTTTGTTTGAAGTCATCCTCCTACCAGATAATCATTGGAGTTCTTTTCAGAAAAAACTACGATGGAGTGTTTCTGAGATGCCTCGAGCAAGAAGATGCATCCAAAGTCGTTAAGGAATTGCATGACGGTCCCGTGGGAGGAAATTTCTCTAGATATACTACTGCTCATGAGATCCTCAGAGCTAGCTATTATTGGCCAAATCTATTCAAAGACGCTCATGATTATGCAAGAAAATGTGATGAGTGTCAAAGAAGTGGTGGTAGATTGTCCAAAGAAGCTAGACCATTACAACCCATCATTTTTTTAGATCCATTTGAACAATGGGGTATAGATATCGTCGGGGAAATCAATCTGAATTCTTCACTACAACATCGATATATCCTGACAGCTACAGATTATTTTACTCGATGGCATTAACCGGTTCCATTGCACAAACTGAACGAAGACGTGGTCATTAAATTTTTGCAAGAAAACGTTATGACCAGGTTTGGGGTTCCAATTTCCCTTTTTTTTTATAATGCATCTTATTTCTCATCCATTAATATCACTAAATTTGCTTGTGAAAAAATGAATAAAATTACATTATTCAGCAAATTATTATCCTCAAGGAAATGGGTTAGCAAAATCAACAAACAAAAATCTCATCCGAATTTTGAAGAAAACTGTCATTGAAAATCAAAGAAATTGGCACACAACACTTCCCAATGCATTATGGGAAGATAGGGTCACCCTAAAGAATTCCTTAGGGGTTTCCCCTTATACTTGGGTTTATGGGAAAGAAGTTATTTTACCCCTGAACATTCTCCTTCCGTCTTCACAATTAGCTCAAGCCTCGTGGGGATCCGGTATAGAATTCTTGCAAGCACGTATTAACCCTCTACTGAAAATTGAAGAGTACAGACATAATTCTAAAGAAATATTTGACCAACATAAAGAAATTGTCAAGAAATGGTTTGATAAGCGGAAGTCTGGGAAAAGGATATTTGAAATAGGAGACTTGGTTTTAAAATGGGATCACCCACATGATGAGAATGGAAAACATACCAAATTTCAACATCTATGGGTTGGACCCTATCAGATTGTTGAGAAACTTGGCCCCTCAACTTATAAGTTACAAGATTTACAAGGGCAAGAAGAGAAGCTTCATGTTAATGGCCTTGTTCTCAAACCATACTTCACCTAGTTCTTTTAGGTATCCTTTTGTACATAAATAAAAACTTTCTTTTCTGTTCTTTTTTTCCATTTTCTTTTCTTTATTTTTCGAGTTTACTTTAGTTTACTTGATTTTGATTAGAATAAACCAACTCAGTATTTTATGCTTGGGGACATAGGAATCTGAATAAATCTCAAAATCCTTTGAAATCCAAGAACTACTTATTGGAAGATATATGCAATATTTTGATCAAAGTTGAGATTCTTTATTTAATAGACTACAGAAAGGGAAGCTATTTCAAGAACACATTGAAGTCCTATTTAAACCCCATAAAATAACTAACGCTCATGAGGTCTAGAATACTATCCTGGGGCTCCATCCACCTTCACACTAATGTCTATCCTAAGACTCTTGTCATGATAGACCCATAGAAAGGAAATAGGACAAACAGATGTATGGCATTCAAAATAATCCCATGCTAGAAAATGAAAGCCAAAAGGCTTAAAGTAAAGAGTCAAAATTCCAAAACAGAAAATATACATCAAAAGGATATGCTAAAGAAATAAATCAGCAAGAAAGGTTCTTCTTCGTCCGTGATTTTGAAAAATGTAATCACTCACACAAAAGGAAGTTATGGATGGAAGAACCCAAATCAATTTCTCAAAGGAAAAGAAGCAATCAAGGAAGACTCAAAAGACAAATGTCTTTAAGCATCAAAAAAATGTGGATAGCATGGGAATGAGGAACAAACGAATACATATGTCGAAGCTATGATCCTATGGTGTCATATTCAGTGGCAACCAAAAAACAGAGGTAAAATGAATCTCATATTTTGGCCCCAAGAGAGTTATCAATACTTCTAATCCTGATTACCCTACCCCAAAAGGACTAGAATGAATGTGATGCACAAAATTTTACATCTCTGGAGAAGTCTAGCTTCTTAAATAATATCAAATAATGCATTGAAGAAGTTGTTGTAATCAAGTACCATGTAGCAGTTTTTGCTTTTGAAAGATAGTTTTTCAGATATATGTGTTCACCATCTAGTTTCTAACTGTTGCTGCTGCAACAACTTCCTCGATATTTTACATTTTTAGGGCCCCTCCTTATATTTTGATCTTAAGCTTACTTAGACAAAATTTCCTTCTTGAATATTTCATCCCAACACTTAGTTTTTTCTTTGATTTGAGAAAGAAAGTTATTTGACTAAGTTAAAAAACTCAGGTTTTTCTTCCGAAGGGTCGGAATAACTCAGCAAGTTTCACCGACACATCGAAGAAATTCAGTGAGATGAGTCAAAACATCAAGCCAACTCAGCCATATTTTCCGACACATCAGATCAACTCGACATGTTTTTTCAATGTATCAGACGAACTCAACGAGTCCTTCCAACACGGTCACAAGTCCTTGGTGAGTTGCTTCCGATTTTTTGCTGAAGTTGTTTTAGTTTTGTAGTTTTCTAAGTCTTCCACCAAGTTAGACTCATCAAAAAATTTATTTAAGTTTTGAAGACGTTGGAGATACCATCAGTAGTTCTCATTGATTTTTGCTGAAACTATTGATGAAACTCGTCTTTTCTAGCCGACGCTATCGCAAAAAAACTCAATATTCACTGCCGATGTATCAGAAGACTTTGATGAGTTTTGCCAACGCTTCTTTATCGAAAGACTTTGATGAGTTTTTTCGACTCTTCTTTTTCAAAATATTTATAACCTTTATAGCATGGACAAAAGAAGTGAACATTTATAACAAGTAGTGAAATGCTTGGCCTTCAGTATGTTGACTTGTTTAGGAACACAAAAATGGATATATAACAACAGAGGTGTAACTCACAAAATGATACATACATATACGTTGATAAGTTTTCATTTAAGTTTTGTAAGCACACACGCTTGCTGCAAGTATAAAATGACTAAGCAACCTCTAGGGCGTGATCTCTCTCCACCTCACAAGACTATTTCTGAGTGGCTAATAATAGAATGGTAAATACAGCTTTGTTTTCTTTCTATCTTATTAGACACTGATTACAGTCTCATTTTAAATACGAACAGTGATTCATATATTTAAACAAATTTGCCTCATTTCGGTTTTTGTTTATTATTCTAATACAAAATGCATGTTGTTTTAATTTATTCAAGGTAACCATTGTCTTACTAAGACCATGTTCATTTCATAGCTTCCACACTCACCAAAGACAGTTGGAAATGATAAAATCACATCATGCCTAAAAGGGGTGGCAAGAAGAAATGCAAAGTCAATGAGGTCGATTCGGATGTGGAGATCATCTCCCAGACTGAGATCACATTTGAGGAAACCAAGGACATCATCGGAGCTGGACAAAATTTTAAATGGGGGGAGATATATCAGATGATCAGATACCATAATTTCTGTGATGCTGATATGGAAGATATGTCCTTATATGAAAATATAATAAAATCAAGCATTACCAAGGTAGCTACACATCTAGAGTTTCTCCCATTTGATGAGGTCATCGTATGGATTCTACCCTGGAGAGACCCTTCCACGATGATTATTTCCAATATAGAGGGGGAGGCTTTTACTTCATTCACTCCAGCTTACATATCCAAAGCCTACAAACTACCAACCCCAAAGGTTATGATGACTGGTGAGTGTGTTATCAAAGTAGATTTGGATATTTTCGAATGTGTCGAAAGAATGATGATGACAGGAAGAAAAGTGCACCAAAAGGAAACTGGTGAATATGAGTCTGCAATCTTACGCTCCCCTTATAGGGTCATAGCCTTAATCTTGAATAGGAGTTTTGGCTGGGAAAATGGGATATTGTATAAATTAAGTTGGATCCCATTAATATACTATGTGGCCTTTAAAGGAACAATTTTCAATAGGGAAGATATTATATCAAGTAGCTTGTCATCATGTGTACCTATCGCACAGGGAGGGATGACTCAGACAAGGTCAAAATTCTACATGGCCTCTTACCTAATTGACTCCATCCTGTGAAAACACCCATTCCCCAAGCTCGGTTGCACATCGGAACACACCGAGACCCCTCTATATGCCGCTTATCAAATTGTTTGGGAGCATAAGTATTAAAGTTCATAAAAGCTGAAATGTGAAGAGTTTTTTATGCCTCTGTATGAGCTCATCTTTGTTAAAGAGCCTGACTACTTGTTGAATAATTCCATGGAAGTTATTTGTGAATATGGGGATTATTATTCTCTCAGGAAGGAACTTAACTAAGGATGTATGGAGGTTTGAAAGCCCCGTCACTGCTGCCCAAATATGCCATGAAGTTATTCATAGATGGAGTAGGTAACTTACTATTCGACATGAAAAAGGAAGCTTTCCTGCCACTACGCTTTTACATAGGAAGTTACAAATTCACTAAGGTAAAAAGCGCCTCCAAATTTGTAAAATATTTGGAAAAATTTCTCTTTGGGGAGAAGCATTTCTGTACAAATGACATGCATGGAAAAGTTGCAAAACATTGTACAACTATTAGAGTATGCTATGAATACTCTCATCACTTTGATAAGGATAAAGAGGTATACCGGAATTCACGTAACATTACTATGTTGAGTAAGCATTTCAAGAATAAAGGAAACACTGGTGGGGTTAAAGATAGAAGTAGTGCAATAGAGAAGCAGTTGCAAGAGTAAAAAGAAGAGGCCTTGACATCATAGCAAGAAGAAGCTAAAAGGAAATGAGCAAAAGAGGCTCAGAAATAGAAAGAAGAAGAAGCACAGAGAAAACAAAAGGAAGCTGAGAAAGCAGTTGAAGAACAAAAGAAGAAGGAGGAAGAGGAAAAGATTAGGGAATAGTTGGACCAAGAAGCAATTCAGGACAACTCAATGGACCCTCCTACTTCATCAAGTGGAATAATCACAGGTGGCCACATTCCTCTTGTAGAAATTGGACTCATTAATTTCACCCCATCTAAGCATCACACAGTGGCATGGTTAGATACCATATTTTTTTATAAGGAAAATAAAACTATCGTAAGAATATTAAAGAAACAATTAAAGATTAGAACCCAAGCTAGCGTGGTCACAATAACTAAAAAACCTGCTGTGGAAGGAACTAATGAAGGCCCTAAATTCTTATCCTATGTAAGAATAGTAGCCGTGCAAGCCAACACTAATAATTTCGACAAGCTGGTGGAGGATGTCATGCATCATAAATAAAAGATGGTCAGAATGAAAGATAGTCTAGTTAAGGAAAGATGAGAAGGCATAGAGCTAAAATGAAAACACGAGACTACCCTATAAGAAAAATAAAGGATCCATATAGAATACCAAGCTTCAGAAATAGGGAAATATTCCTTAGAAGTACAAGTGACGATTATAGAAGGAGAGAAGAAAGATTTTGAAGATCAGATCTCGGTGTTGAAATCAAGAGAGTCCAAAATAAGTCAACAGATGGGGGGTATTAAGAACCCGGGTAGAGGATTTGATAGTGCAAAAGGGATGTCTTGAAGCTCAGATTAAGGTATAAAATGAGAGGAATTTGGATTTCACCCCTTTCCATGATTAGGCTTTCACAATCTGGAGAAACATACACCAAGTTCAAATAAATATTGTGGGTGAAATTCATAAGGTGAAGACAGTAGAGACAAGAGTGAAAGAGATTGCATCAGAATCTCGTAGTTTCAGAAAAAGACTCATGAAGGTTGCCAAATAAGTTCAAATCCAGTTGACTTGGATAGAATCCAACTCAACATTTCCTGAACACTTTCTGCAAAAGACTGTTGAAAGCTTAAAAGAAGAAATGGCTCTCTTGGAATTTTGCAGAAAAGCTTTGGTAAGATTGAGTAATGAAATTGAGAAGACCCTAGAAAAGTGTACAGGGTTATATAGGAATATGTGCCAGGTTCATGAGAGATTCCATCTTCCTTTGGCTGTAAAGTTCAATGACTTCCTAAATAAAGATCAGCTTGTGGCGTATCTATAGGATAGATTACATGAGGATTAATAGTATATTCAAAATATGGAATTCATTGGTGAAGACGATGTTAAAACTTGGATTGCACAAGCTTCAGTCAACAATTACATCCTATAAGACTTGTTTAGAACCACTCCAGAAAAGGTCATAGGTGTGGAGTCTCAGTTAGTCATACATGAGGGGACAGTGCAAATGATGGACCCAGTAAATTACCGAACTGTCACTGAGGAAGCAGATGCATGGAGGGAATATATTGAAAGTTTGGTTTAACCAACTTAAATAACTTTGTCCTTTATGTATTTGTCATTTTCCAGTGCAAAGCACTAAAATATGGAATTTTTGGAATTCCTAAGGTCAAGGAAGTCGATAAGTCATTGTAATCATATTATAAATAGAGGGAGAGAGTAGCATAGAAGAAGACATTTTATTGGCACAAGAAGACTGGTTTATTCGTAAGAAGAACTGATTTTTTCTACTAATAAAGAAGGACAATTTTGCTTGGAAAGGAATGCACGGGTTTTTACATGGATAATGTGGAATTTTGAATATGGAATTATGTTGACACAAACCCAGCCAACAAAACCAGTTGACAAGGGTTCCCACTCTATCAAAATCCAAACAACTACGATCTCCCTGAGCACCGGCCCAAACAGGTTTTACCTCGTCTGGAAACACCCTCATAGTGGATGAGGTCTCACCCGAGATGTTCAAGGGAGAGCTGATGAAACCAAGTTTCCATAGAATAGGGGAGACGAAAATGTGATATCAACTAAGGAGCTTAGCACGAAATTAACAAATCATTCAATGTATACATTCACATAACCATTCATTATCATTCTTCAATAGATCGCATCATTCAATAATAACTAAAATAAGAATATTGATGCGCAAACATATCCAAGATGAGAACATCATTTAAAATAGGGAAACATTGCATCATGGATCCATCTCGCATATTCACATAACATTCATGATTGAGTCATAGAAAATAGTAAAACTTTAAAACAGAAAAGAATAGAGTGATTCAGATCAACTTCTGTCTTGTCATATTACTTCCGCACAAAATCACAGTTCACGGATCAATAGATCTCAGTTCAAATACTCAAAGATACTATTCACTAATATTGGATTCTTCACACTTACAATTTTTTATCTACTTATAGGCTTGTGCCTTTACATTCAAGGTCCTCTTAGACAACTTCTAACTAATTCTTAACTGATTCTACAAAATAATGACCAATATCCACAAAATACGGTCGAAAGATACAAAAGGTGACACAAAATATATAAAATATTCTATTCTCCACCTTGTGCACCATATTCCACTTGCATGGTGTCCTTGATATTGTGTAGCATCTGTGATGTTGTGCAACTAACTTATCCCAAACCCCTTGCCAATAGGCCCCCAACACAATCTTGTGTCTCTCCCTCAAGACACACTAGATGGACATGGTATAATCAGTAGTCTTGAACTTAAAATATTCATACTACTAAATAATCTCCTTCACCTGTCATCTGATATTTTCAGTTATCTCTTGGATTTTCATCAGATCATGGGTGACTAGATGCTCAACCATCTTCAGTGATTTCCTTTTTACCTTCCTATGCAGCCTACAACACAAAAATTGACTTACCAGAAAGCTATGCGTCGATATCCTGGAACTCATCTAATTGTTTAGTGCGCTTTCGATGATGCTTCTGGTCCTTCCCAATGCACTGTTGCAACTCCTTCAGCTCTACAAATCATGTGACTTGAACCATTGGTGGAATTATTCTCAATGTCATCTTCAATGTCGCAAGCTGCCCTTTTGCTTCCTACAACTGTGTGGTCAATTGCACCAACTGCTCATCCTTCACTAAGTTTCCCCAAAATTACATAGTTGCATTCGCCACTTTCTTTTCCTCTTGCTCCAGCTCATCAAGTTATCTTGCCAAATATTCTATAGCACTCTTCCATTCTACTATTTTCTCTGGTGGCATGGCCGGGTGTATCAAGGCCTCTAAAATGTTGTTGTCCCTCTGTAACTAGGAAATGATGGCCCCAAGCCACTGTGCTCTGGCCACTGCATCCAGATCTATGGTACTCTCCAAGACATGCTGACAGGCATCCACAACTACTGCTTCCAACTTGACTCTGATATCAAAGAGATGTGCCTTCTCAACAACCAGGTGATCTTGTTCCTTCTTTAGCTGTGTTATTTACTAGGTACTCTTCACCCTCAACTCCCCTTGTGCTTTCTTCAATGTTTCAATTTACTGCACTTTCTCTTCTATCAACTTCTCCTTTGCTTTATACAATTCCTCAACCTCTTTCTATTCTTTCTCCTCTTTCTCCTGTGACCACAAGAATCGATTGTTGACTTCTTTCTGCATGTCTTCCAACTCCTATTTGGCAACTCATTACATGTGTACCAACGTCTGTGTGGATAGCACATTGATATCTAGTGATATGCCCTACAACTTATGCAGGGAGGTATCCAAGTCCTCTCTTTTAGCATCAATCAAATTTGGGGGAATTTGAACATTCCTAACCCATAGCTCAGTGCTGACTGATGTGAACTCCTGCACAATCGCACTTTCTAGTGCTCTCTTCAAGAAAAAATCATATATTGAATCAAGTTTTGTTCTTACCTTTGTGAATCCCTCCTGTGTAGATTTCATCATTTCCTTTATTGCCACATCGATTGTAGTTGTAACGGCCTTGAAAATATTATTAAACTATGCCTCCATTGCCGATGTCGTGCTACTACTCGCACCCTAATCCATGATCCTATTTGTTCTTAACTTGTTGAACATGTGTTCTGCTTCTGGTTCTGTAGGTTACTTTGGTGATTCTTGGTCTGAATACTTATCACTCTGTCATTCATCCTTATGCATGGGATCAATAGGTGCATCCACCAGGGGGTCCTGTTGAGACTTCTTCTGAACTAACTAGTTCTCACCATTCTGCAGGCCAATCATTAACCATCGCCTCCAACTCTGCATTAGACAATTTATAAGGCATGGACAACCGTTTATTGTCTGGGTCACACTGCGATTGGACATGAATGGCATGTTTTCCAATTTTGAACTGCACAATCCTTTGATACTTTGTTGCGGCTTCCTTATATAACCTTGGAAATTTTACCGCTACTGCCTACAATGCTTCCCAATAGATCCAAAATTGAATTGCACAATCCGTCAATATTTCGGGTTCTTTTACAAACCATATATTCTAATATCGTGCACCCTTATAGATTTTTACTGCTTCTACATCCATGCCCTGATATTCTTTTGTATCCATCCAAGCCACTAGCATGATCAAGATGAGTAACCAACTATATGTAAATGGTCTCTCACACTCCTACACTGCTACTACATCCTCTGCGAACTGGTTCATGAGAAAGATTGACTAGTTCATTGGTATGCCTTGTGCACACTACTTAGCACATGCAATCACCCCTGAGTTACATTGGATGGGGCGGTTCTTTTTGAACACTTTTCTAGCAAAAATCCTTGCATGGATATGCATCGCTTGGCCATTGATATTGTCAATGCAGTAATCCCTCTTGTCTCTCTGTAAATTATAGTGCTTCTTTAATGTCCCCACAAGATTCTTATCATTATCCTTTCCTCGGAAATACTGCGAGGGGTCTGTCCCATCCTTGGGAATCACCATTATTTCTGAAATCATCCCCATCGTGACCTCAACCGGCTTATCTAGCCACAAGAATCCTCCATGGAAGCATGCAAAAAGTTTCTTCACACATGCGTTTACTTTGTTTTTCCACCCAAAGTATGACATGTTGACCAAACATAACAATTTGGCTCTATCCAACCCACACGCCCAGTCATGCGAAATGCGTTCAATCAGGCCACCTCCTATAGCTATTATCGACACATAAGGTTCTCTAGAAACATCCTCCAATGTGAGCAGGTCATGGTCCTCATACTTCATTCTCATCATTGCAGGAATAATGTCGAAAGTGCATATCATCCCTTTTGGTATCATCAACATCCTCGGTTGGTACTTTTGATTCTTGGTGGGCTTCCTGGGCTGCACACAGGGTCAAATGGGAGGTATATACCTAGGTATATCCTTAATAGATACCCCTATTTGAGCCACTGACTCCACAACACCTGATCTTGATGGCCCCATCTGCGCAGTTCCCTCTGCTTCCCTTGTAGATGTTCTGGTCTACCTCTTCTGCGGCGCCAGAGAGCTAGGATTCTGACACTTCCACTTCTTCTTTGACATCGATGATTATCCTATTGGCATTGAGGAAATTTATTCCACTATGGTTAACAGTTTGATTGGTGAATCTCGTTCACTCAAAATATCTACTATGATTAGGTCACTCTGCATGCTGCACCAATGCCCTGTAAGAATTAACATTCATGCACCCTCTATGTTCTTATCAACTCACTCAATCCACTCGGGTTCACTTGGAAACTCACTATGCAACTCTAAAACTCAACTCAAACTCTACACAATGGTGAATTCCAACGGTGTTCGGCCCCGTCTTATAGCATCAAGTCGATCCATCGACCATCATGACCAAATCCATCATTAATGACCTGAATTCATTGTCGATTGTGTCAATCCAATGGTTGGATCGACCATAAATGTGCATCTCTTCAACAAGAATCGTCAGTTAACTACTTTTAACTATCTTAATTTATTGCTGATTTGACTTTGTGCGTAGCCCTGCAGCTGTCGCAACATAACCTCTTAACTACGCTACTGACTCCTACTCTTATGCATCCACCTCCTCTTGGTGCACCATCCTTTCATCCATCGTCGTACCTATTGTTTTTCATCATGCAATGCCTCAAGCATCGCGCGGTTTTGGGCTCATCCTATAGGGCTTCAACCTTCTACCATTCACTAGCTTTGGAAACATCGTTTCATCTAACTATTGATGTTGAACTGCACCTCCTGGAGTAATGGAATTAATAAGATATGGACCCAACAAATGCATCTGTAACTTACTTGGATGCTTCCTGAACTTATTGTCGTATAACAGCACCAAGCCCCCTTTCTCAAACTATTTATTCTTTATATGGCGATCATGCCAAGCCTTCCGTCAACCATTCTTGACGCGTGGATGAAAACCCACAACAAAGCGGTCTTCCTCAAGTTGAACTAACTAGTCCAATCATTCTTCCAGTGTTTCTTCATAATCCATGCCCGTCATTGCCAAAATACACAGACACCATTGATTGCCTCTTGCCCATACACCAACTTGAATGGTGTCTTTCCCATCAATCTCTTACAAGTGGTGCAATATTCCCACAAGGCTGCTGAAACATTCAAGTCCTAGTCATCACGTTTTGCATTACATACCTTTGTAAGTGCATGCTCCAATATTTTGTTGAATGCTTCCACTATTCCGTTCGCTTATGGATGATACAGGGTACTCTTCTTCACCTCTTCTTATGTTGTATCTGTAGCTCCTTCATCAGCACACTTACTGTGTGATTGATGAAGTGAATTCCTTGGTCTCTCATCAATATCCATGGACATCCAAACCATGTCACAATGTTGTCAAATAAGAACCTTGTTTTTGTCACAGTGGTACAATCTATGAGCGGTGTAGCCTCTACCCATCTTGTCAAATAGTTTTTCATTGTAATGATACAGCATGCACCAGTTCTCTTTCTAGGTGGGTTTATTGGTCCCACAAATTCCATAGCCCATTTATCAAATGGTTGCAGTGTCACTTGAGGTACTAGTGGCATTTCATCCCTCCTCGATGGTTTTTCAGTTTTGAGATTGATGTCACGACTCCTCGCATAGTTTTTCATATCAGTATGAAGAGTGGGACACCAAATCCCTACATTAAGCACCTTCCTTGCAGTAGCTCGTCCTCCATAATGTCCACCAGCAACCCCCCCATGGGCCTCTACCAAAATATTCCCTTGTTCATGCGGTAGGACACATCGCCGCAAAATCTCATATGGTCCTAGTTTATATAGTTGTCCAGCAATCAACTGGAAATCTAAGGCCTTAACCACCAACTGATTTTTCTTACTTGTATTAAGTTCCTTCAGTGCAGTTCCCATCACCAAAAACTAAATGATTTGATCATAATAATCATCAACCATGTTGATTATGAATAATAGCGCATCTGGCAATCTATCTCCAATGTTTGTTGGTTCTTCGCCTGTCTCAATTTAGGATAATTTTTTAGGGCCACCATTCAAGCGACCCGGCTTCATAATGATCTCAAAATCAAACTCCTAAAAGAGAAGTCGCCAATGGAATATTGCTCCCCCCAACACATGCTTATTGACTAGGTACTTCAAAGTAGAATGGTATATAAACATCTTGAAATGACCACCTAATAGGTAATGCCTAAACTTCTGTAGCTCATATACCATCACCAGACCTTCTCTTTCTGTGTTCATGTAGTTTTTCTCTGTAGACGACAGCTTTCGATTAGCAAAATCAATCAGATGATCTAGATCTCCTTCTCTCGATTGCACGAGCACCACTCCCAGTGCAACAAATGATGCATCCACATGAACATGGAACTCCTTGTTCCTTTCTGAAAAAAATATTATTGGTGCGGAAGCCATATTGGATTTCAGTGTGTCGAAACTTCCTTGACACTCTTGACTCCATACAAATGATGTATATTTCTTCAATAATTTCTCCATGGGAGCTGTGATTGCAGCATACCCTTGTATGAACTTGTGATAATACCTGGTGTGCCCCAACATTGCTCTAAGTATCTTCACATTCATAGGTGGTGGCAAGCTCAATATCAATGCAATATTCACAAGGCCAACCAACATTCCTTGTGTGCAAACAATGTGACCCAATAGCATCCCAAAAGGTGCACAGAAAATACACTTCTTTGAGTTTAGTGTGATATGATGTTGTTGAAATATTTCCAACATCAGTCACAAGTTTTTCAGATGATTTCTAATCAATCTGTAAACTACCCATTCATCCATATAAACTTGGAATAATTACTAAAAAAAATCTTTGAATGCAGCGACAACAACCCAGGAAAATATCGCAGCCGCAATCTTCAACCCAAAAGGCATCACAGTTGTTGGGTGTTATAATTCCTAGATTAATTCACCTAATATTTAATTATCGAATTGGGTTGGTAGGCTTCGAGTTGCTACAAAATATATGCCAAGGTAGAGGGTGTCGTGTAAATATTTTAACAAAAAAAAGATCGAAAGATATTTCAAAATGAAAAATAGAGTCAAACTCCTAAGAATGCAATTATTAATCTAATTGAACCAAGACAAAACATCAAACTAAAATAATATCAAGATATATTACTTTGTTTAACAAATGAGAATATAATCACTACTTTTTATGACAAAGTCTATTTAGTGACTTCAAAAACTAACTAAGCAAAGAATGTGTACATTTGGAAATGCAAGTACAACAACTAAATAATTTATAAACAAATAACTCCTAACTAAAAATGATTATTCAACAACTACTTAAAAGGCTATGATGCAAAGAAAACTTAAACAAGTGAATGGAAAACTAAGTAAGAGAAACAAGTAGAAAACTTAATAAAGAAACTAAATTCTATCCTACAAGTCTTTGTTGGTAATCACACAGTGAAAAATGAAACTATTCCTAAAGATAACACTACTAATCCTAAGTTTTACATGCAAACGGATAAATGAATCCAAAAGCATAATTATAAAACAATACAATAGTAAGAAGAATCAGAAACAAATAAAAGAAACAAAACATACCCTAACTCAAAAGCATGTTCAAAGGGAAAAGAGGTAGAGAAAAGATTAAACCTTTAATAAATAACCTAAAACAATCAAACTTATAGTCTAAATAATAAATAAAACTGTTATCTAACTATTACAGTCAAAGCATACATCAAATACTAAAGAACCAGAACTTAAAAAAAAATTAAAACACATTAAAAACACTAAAAATAGAACTGTGGGCTGAATGACAAACTGAACTATAGGTCTGCAAAACAGACTGGAAGGAAGGTCAAAATGATAGGCTGAATAGACTGTATGAATGACAGTCTGTATAAAGAAAATAGTATAAAATAACCTAAATGATCTACTTCTCAGCTTATTTTATGCATATGAAGATGCAATGCATAAGGAAGGGTAAATAAACCTATTTAATCATCAAATTTAGCAATAAAATAAACTTAAAAAATTCATGAACATCAAGAATCATTGCTTATTAATAAACAAACTGAAATTCAAATTGCATAATCTTATAACAGAGAAGAAATAACAGAACTTAGTCTATTTAAATTGATAAAAACAATCTACTCTATCTTCTTATGAACAAAACTAAATAATAAGATGGAAATTAAATGACAGAAACAAATGGAAAACAACTATGTGCACAATCTAGCTATTTAATTCTGGAAATAAAATGCATTGTAGAAAGAAAATGAAACAAACATTTATAGTAACTTAATGAAATAAACAAACTAGAAATCAAAACTGAATTAGTTACAAAGAAAAATAACGAAAACAAGAAAAGAAAACCTCTGGTTGATGAGGGGCCCTCTCAACAATTAGGGGTGACTCCCGGCTAGCGCTTACACGAACAAAATCATGAACAGTGGAATGTAGAACTTCTATTAAAGATACTGAACAATATTACAACGTTCTTCTCTCAGAAAACTGATTGTCTAACTAATGAAAATGATCCACCCCACACTCACGTAAAGGCTGGTATTTATATTGTTTTCAAGAGATGAGCAAGTCGACCCTTTAGTGGTCAACTGCTCTCTAAATTTAGTCAATCATAAAGGTTGTTAACAAATCAAATCCCAACACACATGTATCTTCCTTCTCTTTCGTGATTCAGGTTCTCTTCATCATGATATGGCATGCGGGCTCCTTCCTTATCGTGGCTGATGGAATGGTGTCAAGCAAAGGCAGCATACATGGTAGGTCTTCGAGAATGGAGACATTCCTCCCTTTAAACATGTGGGAAGCAGGTAGGTTACAAATATGTTCCATCATTTAATGCATGAGATTGGTTATTAACAGCGTGCAGACTGATTAGCGATCTGGACGGAAAGTTGGACAACGAGATGGAAGGTGAGCTACGTCATGAGCTGGATAGCGAGCTGGATCATGAGTTAGACAAGGAGATAGATCATGAGTTGGATAGCGAGTTGCGTCATAAGCTGGTTAGCGAGCTGGATGTGCTATCTGTTTGTTTATCTGTTTGTGTACTTGTTATTAATTCGCCCAAATAGACTATATAACCTACAAACGAATATACACATTAAGTAGCATATCACATATGCTTTAAATAATGTTAATTTAAATCAATAAAATCATAAAATGACAATAATAAGTGGATTATATATAAACCTTTAATTTATTCATACCTTGGGCTAAATGGTGATTTGTGTGGCAGAAAATACATAAAAAGATAACAAAACATATGTTTAAATCAGTAATTTAATTGCCAAAAATGATAATAAATCTGGGCTCAACATTCCCCCAAACCGGAGTAATGTCAAGTCCCACTGAGAAAAAAAAATAAGAGATCACACTGTCATAGCAAACTTTGAGACATGAGCCAGCAACAGGAATATGCATAAATGAGTGAGTTCATAAGGTTTATAATTAGTTCAACCATATCCAAAGTAAACTTTGGATATGTTGAACATATGATACAAAGACATAAATCACATTTATGATAAGATTGATCAACAAGAAAATTGGTCATTTGATAAATTACATGCATGATTGAGTAAGAGGATAGGTTTACTAAGAGTGAAATGATAATTAAAAAAAAATTAAGATCAAATCATTCACATGGAAGTAAAAACTATCTATCAAAAACAAAATTTGGTTAGCAAATTTTAATCATAAATGTTGTAATATCACCAAGTTTATTTAGATTGTCATTTGGTATTTCATTTGGACCATCATTCGATCCGTCATAAAGTTATGCTTCATGCTATAACCAAGTTCCACTGCTTAAATGATCCTGAAAACACTTAGCATTTGTCAGAGATAAATAGATCTGTCATAAATAAAATTTAAAAAAAATCAGTCTAATTTTTCTTAACCCTTCCCCCCCAAACCAAAGATATGGCATGTCCTCAAGCCATGAGAAAGAAGATTTGATTGTTCCAGATAAAATAAAAAGTGCTATCATGTTTTTTATTATTTTGTAAGAAAAAGAAAAACTAACTAGTAAATGGAAATGATGCAAATATGTATATTCATGAAAAATATAACAGTGCTTAGAAAGACCACTCGAATGTTTTAAAAAAATATATAACTGAAAGAAATGCCATAGGAAAAGCTAGTCATCCATGCCTTATTTAAATATATCTTGTCATCACAAAATATTTTAAGTTTACCCAGAAATGTGTGAGATTTACAGCTATGGGTCCCATTTCTAAGATAATTATATCCTAGATATTGATTGAATTAGATGGCTGGATCCAATCCCTACTTATAGCCATTCTCTAATGACATCATAAAAAATTGGCCTACACATGTATTTATATATAGTCTGGTTTTGAAATATATTATCCTTTTTCCGAACCATGTGCATAGTGGTGGATTATCTAGATCTCTTTTACCCAATATTGCCCCACTGCCAGCATGCATGTTCAGTACCCAGACGATTTTATCTTGGTACCATGCAAGCATAATCCCGCTGCAAGCGAGCCTATTTAGTACCCTGATGGGTTTACTTGCATTTATCAAGTTTCCTTGTTTTAAGTTTTTACTTAGCATTGACCCGCTGCCAGCAGTCCCGTTCAGTACCCCGGCGGGTTTTCCTTGTATAATGATATTAAATATATGGAATCCGATTGGTACTAGAGCGTGTTAAGTCCTTCTAAACACATAAATCAATTTTGTAAAATAAACTTATAAGTAATTTCATAATGGCCTTAACCATAGATCATGTCAAAAGAGAATAACTTAAAGTTGTTCTTTGTCCTTACAGTCCTTTTTCTTCATAAAAGATAAGTAATGTTCCCCACAAGCAGAAATTCCACTTACTCTCGAGTTATCACAAAAATACTTGAGAGACAAGTTTTGATAACAAGTATAGGATGAACTAGTTAATCCATAGGCCCATAAGGTGAGATTTAAAAAAGATGATAATGAGAGTAGGTCTGTCAAGCAACTGTTCAAAATAGAAAATCAGAAATATACATGTCTGAATCAAAATACCAAAAACTATTTGAATCATAAAAGAAATGGTTTAGAGTGATATATAGACAATTGTTTTTAATTAACACTAAAAGCTGTAAATTTCAAAAGTACCCCAAGAAAAGTTAAGATACTTGATGAGTGTTTTAGTGTACTTCTCTTTTCCAAATAATACTCCATGAGCTTCTTATAGAGATAAAGTATTTGTAACCAACTGCAAAACCACTTGTTAGATGACTCATATTTATTTATAAAAACATATATAACATTATAGAAAGGAAAAGAATCACTTGTACTAAGCTTGTCAGAAATGGCTCTTATTTATTTGATAAAACAAAAACATATTTACATAATATCCTATTCTACTTAGAAAGAGAGAAAACAATTATATTCAAGTGTATGAATCCTTCCAATGTAACCAAGTTCGAAGCAAAATTAAAAATATACCTTTATCCACATACAAGAAAAATATAGCAGTGATTGTCTGGATACGAAGAGCCAAGCAACCTGTTTGATTTAGTAGCAATAAGCATTGAAGGAGGGGATGGTACCGTGGCTTGGTTGCCTCTTGGAACCATAGTTCAATGTAGCTTATGTATTCTAGGTTATCTTCTTTATTTGTTATGTCACGAGGTCTTTCATAAAACCCTAGAATGTATACAAAATCTATGTTTAGTGATGGGGAATATTCAGGTTCTAATGTTTGTCCTTCATCAAATGAGATGCATTCTATGTCGATCTTATCTTCTTGTGGAAAAGGCCAAGTAGAAACTTCATTTTCTTCCGTATTGTCTATGACTCCTAGATCTACCACCTCTCCAGGTCTCATATGAATTTCTTGTAATAATGTTGGTGAGGTAGGTGAGGTGGGTAAATGTTGCCGTGCAACACTATAAGCATATTGTATTGCTTTATTATTGTTAGAATGTGGAATAGATTGAACAGGAATGTGCGTAGGGAATAGAGGAATTTTATGAGAAGGTGTTTGCGGCTGGTGCAATTGATTGGCTTGTGTAGTTAATCCTTCCTGGAAAATTTGTTGAAAATCTTGTGGAAATTGTAGAGGAACAAGAAGTGTTGCAACATCTGAGAGAGTATCCCTATGATCATAAGATGAGACAAAAAGGATTTGTCAACAAGGTTGATAAGGGTTAAGATAAGGCTGCAATGACTGAGAAGAAGGTATATTCTTACCAGTCTTGAATTTTTCTCTTGAATACCTTCTACATAATTCACAAACATCTTCATATGATAACTGAAATACATCACCTATTCCCATCAGACTTAAAATTTCTAAATATTCATCTTTTATGCCTTTGAGTAAATTTTTTTTAAGGTATCCTTCCCTGACTGTCTTAGTTTTTATCTCTGAAGGTTGTATTGAAAGCGTTCGACATATTTTTCCAAGATTTCTTCTTCTCCCTAGGTTATTTTGAAAATGTCCTCCTTGACTTTGTAATAATATTGGTATCCTTTTAAGAACATATGTTTCATATCTTTCCAAGTTTGAATGCAGTTCCCACCTAGGTTCATGAACCATTGGAGGGCTGCTCCTTTCAAGGTAAGAGGAAAAATTTTCATATTTTGAACATTATATCCTCTATAGAGTATTTCCAACTGAAATAAAAATTCATCAGGGTCTTCATTCTCTACTACGTGAAAATTTGGTAAAATGGATGGGGGAGCGCACTGTATTTGTGCCACTCCCCCTAGATCTATAATAGGGAATTCAAAGGTAACAACTTCTTCATCCTTCTCCCCTACCATATCTTCCCATAACATAGGTATTTATTCATGTATTTATATTGAGGTTCCTCTTTTGAATGTTCCTGTCAGTTTGTTAGCAGGATGGGTGGTTCTTACAACACCACTAAGTGATTTAAATGTTAAAATAAGTCACACATTTGCATGAAATAAATAAACTCATGCTAACTCTTTGTATAAAATAAAGAAACAGAATACTAAAAGGCAATGGGTGTGGGGGAACTAGTTTTAGTGTATATACCTTTAGAATCTCTAGGTCTGTTCATGAAAAACTAAACTAAAGAAAATCCTATGCTACTACTATTGTTGGATTTGTGGGCACCTGTTATAACAGATGTGCAGGTTCTTACCTCTCGTATTACCACTCCCCCAACCACCATCCTATTACTAAACTTCATAAGGAATTTCTATTTATTCTACCTTACAAAACAACTCCCCAAAAACGACGCCAAAATGTTGGGTGTTATAATGCCTAGATTAATTCACCTAATATTTAATTATCAACCGGGGTTGGTAGGCTTCAAGTTTCTACAAAATATATGCGAAGGTAGAGGGTGTCATGTAAATATTTTAACAAACAAAAGATTGAAAGATCTTTAAAAATGAAAAACTAAGTCAAACTCCTAAGAATGCAATTATTAATGTAATTGAACCAATACAAAACATCAAACTAAAATAAGATCAAGTTATATTACTTTATTTAACAAATGAGAATACAATCACTACTTTTTATGACAAAGTCTATTTAGTGACTTCAAAAACTAACTAAGCAAAGAAAGTGTACATGTGGAAATTGTTGGGGCCTGGAAAATCGCAGGTAACAACATTAGGGATTCTCCCCAATAAATGTTCCCAATAAGGTCATTATTGTTTGGTATTGGGAATACATTCGGTTTACGGTCTTGCTACCATAGGCCAAGTAATGATTAAAGTGTTTTACCGATTACGGCCTGGTCACCGTGTATATTTTTTAGTTTTTTAATATTTAAGTATGATGTGCAAGTGCCTACCTAAATGCAGATGATAGAGATAATGAGGAGGGTCACAATGTGATGCGCGGGTTCTTACCTCTCGTATTACCTATCTCACTTCTAAATCACAAAACAGGAAGAAACTAACTAAAACTCACTAACCTATCCCTAGGAAGCAAAACTATAATAAATGGTGAGTAATGTATTATATTTCATGCATAAAGAAAATCACAAATAGTTGTTAACATTTCTAAGCACATGAATATCAATAGAAAGATGAACAACAAGATAGATTATTGTTAATTAAAACATTCATTACTCAATGTGGAAATTTCAAAAAATAAACAGGAGCACATTCATAACACGAAAGAATTCAATACGTTAGAACGCTCTCACAGTTCATGGAAACAAGCTGAAAAAGAAATAGTTCATATCCAACCAGCCAAACATTTGAAACTCCATAAAACTTTCCCAGCAGAAACATATAACTCTTTATTGTAAAATGAATTAGTTCTTCTTCCAATACTTCCTCAAGATAGTCTAGAAAAAAGGTCCATTTCTATCTAAAACTCCCCTATACTTACACAAAAAGAAAAAAATATTGGGCTGCCCCTCATTGCCCCTTGGGCTTCCCCAACCTTTCCTTTACAAAAATTTGTCATGTAGCTTGTGCATAATATTAATACAATATATTACATTTTTAATCAATATTCCCAAAACATTTTATGAGGAAGGCCCAGCTTGCTCATTGGTGAGCTTTTTCCATGCATTAGCATCTATTGCTATGCTTTCAAACCCAAGGCTCAAGGAATCGAATGTTAATATCATACTTGGTAGCTTGGGTCTTCACACCCTCTACTCTAGCAGGAATCAGGTGCAGCTGGACCTCTAATAATTGTATGATCAGGTTTGCATGTGCTACTACATTTTTCAATATCCATTCATCCAATTCCTTGACCTACTGGATTTCTTGTTCATCTTATTTGTATATGTCATGTAAATGATTTAGAAACAGTTCATGTTCAGGTAGCACCTCCAATATCTTCTCATAAAAAGTATGACATCGATTGTATGTGAAGAGCACTCTCCTGCAGAATTCGACACAAGCAGTCTTTGTCTTCTTTATTGTCTTTTTAAATTCCTCTGCGACATTACTGGCGAAATAAATTAACTCATATTCTTGCTTCAATGTTTGCTGATCTTTAATGGCTAGGTCTACGGGAGATTCTTTATTGGTTTCTACCCAAACCATTCTTCCCTTTAGAATTTCCAATATATCCTGAGTCCTATCCAGAAAATATGAAGTGGTATTTACAATCTCTTTCAACCTGGCATCTATCTACAAAACTTTACATCTTTCATCTTCTATCTGGATTTGTATCTAATG
This sequence comes from Pseudotsuga menziesii, assembly GCA_001517045.1. NCBI lineage: Eukaryota > Viridiplantae > Streptophyta > Pinopsida > Pinales > Pinaceae > Pseudotsuga > Pseudotsuga menziesii. Next base: position 496,503 of record LPNX010211289.1, read on the forward strand.
GATATTTTTCCTAAGAATCAGAACATGCTCCTTTAAGGGTCGGATATCATATTTCTGCTACATAGCACTCTTTAGTAATGCGGTTAATGAATTTTTCTATTCTTTTAAGGCTGCTATCCGCATCTGATATTGCTTCTCCTTTTCTTCTACATTAGCCTTCTCTATTTCCAGCTCAGTAACTTTGCTCTCCAACTTGTTCTTTTCTTCATTTAAATTTCCACATGATAGTTGAAGATTATCCTTTTCATTATTTAAACACTGATACTCTAGTTGTACCTTTTGTAACTATGCCAAGGTAACTTACGAACTCTTCTCTGTATTTTCTACAGATATTGCTAAAGCATCCTTATCTGCTTGCAGAGTTTCACATTGTGTCCTTGAAACCTTGACTTCACCTATCATGTCTTCATATTTTCTCTTTAGCTTCTGGCATTCATCCCTCTCCTTTTCCAAGGTTTCCTTCAGCTGAGCTACATCTTCCATGACTGGTCCAGATCAGTAATGATCCTGTCCATGTTGCCTTCAGCTGCTAAGGTTAAATCTACCCTAGCTCTGTTACAGAGAGAAATTCCTATGGCTTGGGGTACCACAACAGACAGCTTTGACTCCAGAAATCAATCTTTCCCAATATGCAATAGAAATAAAATGTCTAACACTAAAGGATTAGACCTCGTACCTTATTCCGGACGGTTGAAGTAGATCCCCCACTTGGGCCTCCACCACCTCAATCCTCCATCTCACGATAGCAAGCTCACTAGCAAAAAGCAAGCTTGGGAAGAACACAACAGTGCTCCAAGGGACAAAGGGATGTAGACTCAAGTACAAATTCCTATTTCACCACTCCAGGTGAATCACACTTTGTATGGCCTTCCCCTGTCCCGCTGTAGACTCTTTAGACCCCATTGACCATATTTTATCCTTTGATGTTTCCTTGATCATCCCTAAAACTATATGAAAAATGATATACGCGGCTTTTTACCCGATAACCACGTACATATGTGGGTTTGACCCCGATAACCGCGTACGTCGGGATGTGTGCATAATCCAAATCCTTTTGGAGTTTTCTTTGACATTGATCCGACTCATTCGATTCTTGGCCTTCCATATGCCTTGAGATCACTCAAATTCGACCCTTCATTATCCCTTGTGAAGCTATATAAGGAACCCCTTGGTACATTGAAGGCATATAGAGAGATTGAGAGCAAAGAAACTATAGTCCATTGTTGCCAGAATTTATACTTGAGTCTGCATCCCTTTGTCCCTTTGGAGCACTTTTGTGTTCTTCCCAAGCTTACCTTTTGCTAGTGAGCTTGCTATCGAGAGATGGAGGATTGAGGTGGTGGAGGCCCAAGTGGGGGATTCGGTTTCTCTAGTTCATAGATGTGCCGTCAGAGGTTGTATCTATCTTGTAATCTATGATTTATATTAATAAGAACTATCTTTTCCTATCCAATGATGTGTATTTGATTGAATATTGTACCCATTGGAATATGTCAAATGCTTTTACATTATTGATTATATATGCTAGAATAGATCTAACACCATGATATATAGTATGCTTGTATTGTTTACTTGTTGTTGAGGAAGTATTATATCAATTCAAGCTGAAGATTGGAAAGCTCAACGGGGATCTACTTCAACCATCCGGAATAAGGTATGAGGTCTGATCCTTTAGTGTTAGACATTTTATTTCTATTTCATATTGGGAAAGATTGATTTTTGGAGTCAAAGTTGTCTGTTGTGTTACCCCAAGCCATAGGAATTTCTCTCTGCAACAGAATTGGCAACTCCACTGGGGAGTTCCTAGTCATTTTGCCTTTGGGGGTTTTTATCGGTACAATGGGCTTGATATTATTGAATTGCTCTTTGTTTCTCCTTGTTTCTGGTTGAATTTTATAGTATGTTCATCCATTGACACTCCCCTTTATTTGTTTGACCCTTGGCCTGCATTTTACCACTCCCTTCTCTATATACGCAGTTGTTCTTTAAATAGTTGCATACATCCTCCCTTTTGGTGAGTTTGATGTTATGGGAAGTTGCTGGGTGGGTTGTGAGTGTGGTTGGGTCTTTCTTGGGTCTAATGTTGTCTGTTGGATGCTTCTTTTGTGACCAGAGACCACTTTTTCATTGATTTTTCTTTGAAATTAGTTTTAGTCATTTTTCCTTTTTGTTTTGCCATTAGTGCATTACTCTTTTTGTCTTGGTGTCTTGTTGGGCTTGTCTTTTATACTTACTGTAGAGACTGAGAGTTTTAGATGACTTTTATTGCATTTTTCATTCTTTTATATTGAAAAATGCAAAGTAGTTGCACTCTTAGTTGCATCTTAGATATGGATTTGAGGAGGTACTTGCATTGGATTGCTTGGATGAGAGTTGTGTTTAGTCTTTCATATAGGAAGGATTGCGTTGGCATTCAGAAAGGAATATATATTTATGCATCTCATGTAGTGGCATACCCTATTTTTCATTTGACAAAGATTTAAATTAGAATTGTTTGTTATGGTGTGCACTTTTATTTCACTGCTGAGTCTTCATATCACTAGTTGCATGGCCATTTCCCTTTGAGTAATTACAGCCAACTAAAATCAACGCTAAATTAAAATGAATTACACTCTTTTCTTTTCTAGGGTGCACCAACAAGCTTAGGTTTTAGGATCTTGGAATAGTTCATTGTAAGTCAATTCTCCAAGATCACTAAACAACAACATCTAGGTGTCTGTCCAAGGAGTGTGTGAAATCCTTGATATAACCATCATTCTCAGGATCCTCCTCTCAAACGGGAGTTAAGCATGAGGCAGTGTGAGCGTTTATCGATTGGGATGACCCCTAGTCATAACTGAGTAGCACCGAAGATATTTCCAGGATTGTATTAATATCTGGGGGATCTTTCGAGAGTTTCGGGCTTTGCTACCCTGCCCATACGGTCAATCCCGCCTGCGATTGTCTGCCTGAGCATTGAGTATATTGAGATGACCTTAGTGGCCTTACCTAGGATATCGAGGGGGTACTTGTAGAGGTTATTCTACATGTGTCCTGGCCAGGTAGAGGTCGGACAGCATAGTCGCTATATGTGTTGAAGCTGAGGGCCACTATAATTGGTTACGTACCTTCGCTTGTAGTGTATGGGAGTTTCGAGCCTCTCCTAGGCGAGACATACCTGCTGCATTCAGGAGCTTACATATCCTCCCCTTGGTTTGCTTGTATTTTGGTTGTAGATTTTCTTAGGAGTGTGCTCTGTGTGCACTAGTTGGCCTTTGGGATCGTGATGACTTGAGTATATTTATGCTCTCTTGAGTTCAGGTCCTTTTATTTTTGGCATGCCTGGTATCTTATCACCCGTCCTTGGTCCTAGTATGGACCCTGGTGTCAGACTTGGGGGCATCACAGCCCCCTACCATGCTCATAGATTTGGGAACGGTCATATTCCATCCTCTACTCCATTTGTGGAGGATTTTTATTCTGTTCGCTCAGTCTTTACACCAGTGGTCACCCTCATGGGGTGGTAGTGGATACGTGAATGTTGGGTCTACACCTTATCTTCCTTTTTATGTCCCATTGTTCACTGCATTGTTTCCTTTGGGTGTTGTTGTCATGATCATTCCTCCCTATATACTATAGTTTGGATTCTTTACTGACTATTTTGGGTTGTTTTGGACTAATATGGTTGTCATGTAGGGTCCAACTTTTGTACACTCTCTTCGAGGTTTTGACCCATTCGTGCCTATCACAGGTATTATGTTTGAACTAGCATATAGGTTAGGATGTCACATCCGCTTGCACTTATGCATTTCCTTATGACCATTCCATCTTAACCTTAGGTATGAACCCATTCCATGGTATCACGAAACCTTCATGTAGTTGTTAGAAGTGGTACTATGTGAATGGTAGAGCTTTCCTATACATGGGTGCCCTAGTTAGCTTCCTTTTGCATTTTGTACCCATGCTGTGAGTCCTCTCTTAGGTCCGAGAGTCCTTTGTATAGTACTGCCATGACATTTCACAAGAGCCTCATACTCCTCTTGATCTTATGCTAGCCTGTTTCCCTCTAGAATCCCCCTATGTCAAGTTGTGAATGCATTATCATGAGCTTTTCTTGCCTTATTGAGCATTATGCCAGCTCCCCTGACATTGTGTTTCATCCATATAGCCCGATCTTGTCTCATGTCTAGCCATGTAGAGCCATTTTTATATCCTTCGCAGCTTGATTCCCTTTTTACCGGGAGGGGATTTTCCCCCGAGTGTCGATATCCTACACATGTATCCTTGCATTAAGCATAGGTATGTTCCACTGCTTGGAACTAGTTTGTTTTCCCTTATGACACTCGTCTCCTCCTAGTTTGTAACTATAAAGATAGTTTATTCTTTTTTCAAGCTTTTCAAATAACTGAAAAAGTACAAAAAAATCAAAAAACCAAAAAGTCAGACAAGGAAAGATGTTATCTTTGGCAGCTATCGAGTCGTGTCGCCTTCGAACAGAGCACTATATATCACATCCATTGGTTGGGTTATAGTTTGACTTTAGGAGCTGTACTCGTTTATCTGAGTTTATCT
>LPNX010211289.1:501142-716300 GCA_001517045.1 Pseudotsuga menziesii
AGCCTATGTTGATGCCTCCTGTGTCACAGAGATGTCCCAGTTTGTATATCGAGTCTATGCTGCCTTCATTTAGTCACCATATGCCGTTATGCTCTTGTTCGAAGGAAGTTGAAACCTATGTTGGCCATTCCTCAGTTATCTTGACTTTGCATGTCGGCCATTCCCAGTACAGTTACTGGTTCATGCACCTTATGATAAATTCCTTCCACATTAGACAGCTTTGCTGAGTACCTCGTGTTGGATGATGGGGGATGCCTTAATGCCCTCCTTCTAGCGGATTTCATCCCATCGACTTCAGATCATTTATTCTGGGATTAGAATCTAGACTCCTTTTGAGTGCCTTAAGACTTGCAGTCATTAGTGGTAGGTTCTCTCGCCATTGATAGTTTCTTGGGAATACATCAATTTCCCCTGATTGATGGTTTCTATCAAGTGTTCGACCTCAACACATTTATTCACACTTGTTAGTTTGCACTCTAGTACCTTGATTCCCATTTTCATTATCGGTGGGTAATCTCGTGTCTGTTAACGGTATACATCAATGACTGGTAATCAGACGATGGACTACTATGTTCGACCTCGACACCTCTATTCGCATAGTAGGACATGTACTCGTAGCGGTTTATGTAGAAGACCTTCCAGACTGGTGGCATCTCTTATATGCTACCTCCTTGATCGTGCCAGTGTTCATGAGATTTCAGCTCTCGTGACTTGATTCCAGTGTATGTCAGACATTTCCAGCCACTATGGAGATCTTGATCTATTGTATATCTTCATCCATTTTGGAGATCATGGTCCTTTGTATATCTTCATCATGGATATTCTGATCTATGTATATTGTACTTGGCGATGACCACATATGTGATATCATGTATTATGCCTATTCATGGCCATTGTACTCTTATGTATCTGGGATTGCTATATGTACTTGCAGTTATATGCAGAGTCGTATCATTGTACTATGCTGATTGGGTGGCTGCTCTTCCATTTGGGATCCTTCATCACTCCACTTATGGGATGGACTTATAATGTATTTCGGCCATCGTATGACCCCTCTGACCTCACACATTAGGGGGCATCTGTTATAGCGGATTTCACCACTCTAGGTGAATCACACTTTGTATGGCCTTCCCCTGTCCCGTTGCAGACTCTTTAGACCCCATGGACCATATTTTATCCTTTGATGTTTCATTGATCATCCCTAAAACTATATGAAAAATGATATACGTGGCTTTTTACCCGATAACCGCGTACATACATGGGTTTGACCTCGATAACCGTGTACGTCGGGATGTGTGCATAATCCAAATCCTTTTGAAGTTTTCCTTGACATGGATCCGACTCATTCGAATCCTGGCCTTCCATATGCCTTGAGATCGCTTGGATTCGACCCTTCATTATCCCTTTTGAAGCTATATAAGGAACCCCTTGGTACATCGAAGGCATATAGAGAGATTGAGAGCAAAGAAACTATATTCCATTGTTGCCGGAATTTATACTTGATTCTGCATCCCTTTGTCCCTTTGGAGCACTTTTGTGTTCTTCCCAAGCTTACCTTTTGCTAGTGAGCTTGCTATCGAGAGATGGAGGATTGAGGTGGTAGAGGCCCAAGTGGGGGATTCAGTTTCTTCGGTTCACAGACATGTCGTCAGAGGTTGTATCTATCTTGCAATCTCTGATTTATATTAATAGGAACTATCTTTTCCTATCCAATGATGTGTATTTGATTGAATATTGTATCCATTGGAATATGTCAAATGCTTTTACATTATTGATTATATATGCTAGAATAGATCTAACACCATGATATATAGTATGCTTGTATTGTTTACTTGTTGTTGAGAAAGTATTATATCAATTCAAGCTGAAGATTGGAAAGCTCAACGGGGATCTACTTCAACCGTCCGGAATAAGGTACGAGGTCTGATCCTTTAGTGTTAGACATTTTATTTCTATTGCATAATGGGAAAGATTTATTTCTGGAGTCAAAGCTGTCTTTTGTGGTACCCCAAGCCATAGGAATTTCTCTCCGTAACTAAATCCCCCACTTGGGCCTCCACCACCTCAATCCTCCATCTCACGATAGCAAGCTAACTAGCAAAAGGCAAGCTTAGGAAGAACACAACAGTGCTCCAAGGGACAAAGGGATGCAGACTCAAGTACAAATTCCAGCAATAATGGACTATAGTTTCTTTTATCTCAATCTCTCTATATATCTTCAATGTACCAAGGGGTTCCTTATATAGCTTCACAAGGGATAATGAAGGATCAAATCCGAGCGATCTCAAGGCATATGGAAGGCCAGGAGTCGAATGAGTCGGATCCATGTCAAGGAAAACTCCAAAAGGATTTGGATTATGCACACATCCCGACGTACGTGGTTATCGTGGTCAAACCCGCGTATGTGCGCGGTTATCGGGTAAAAATCCACGTATATCATTTTTCATATAGTTTTAGGGGTGATCAAGGAAACATCAAAGGATAAAATATGTTCCATGGGGTCTAAAGAGTCTGCAGCGAGACAGGGGAAGGCCATACAAAGTGTGATTCACCTGGAGTGGTGAAATCCGCTATAACAATCTCTTGCTATAAACCATGGATCCTTATGAGTACCATGTAATACTATCTTGTCTTTCACCATATTCCCTATATTTTCTCCAATATCTACCTTTTTCTCATTCCTCTTGACAATCCTTTTCTTTTCTTTTTCATAGAATATAGTACTAAAATCAGGTACTTCCTCCCCTTCGGTAGGCATGAGAGGAATCAAATCAAATTCAGAAATCGAAACTTCTCCTAACATACTTCCAGAAGGGACAACAGGCTCCAAGGGATCAAGATCGGACTGTGCTTGTTCTTGATCTGTAGGATCTTGAACTTCTTGTACATGAACTCTCTCTGTGGGTTGCTTCTCCTTCTTGGATTCTGTTAGCCTAAAGCCCTCACTTTCTTCATGTTTCTTCTTTATCTCAACTTCTTCTTTTATTTTCTTCTCTTCTTCTTCCTTCTTAGCTGCTTCTTCAGCGGCTCATTTCTTTTCTTCTTCTTCCATCCTTAAACAATTTTCTGCTTCCTCTACCAATTTGCTAGAATCTTCTTCTCTTTTCTTGGCCTCTTCTTCTTCTAGATTCTTATATTTTTCTGAAGTCTTTCCTTTTCCACCCGCAGTTGTTATATTTTGCTTGAACCTTTTTTTGAGGGTTGTTATGTTCTTTGCATTGTGGAATGTCCCCCCATCTTTGTCTCGAAATTTAGTGTACTCAAAATGGATTCTAGCTTCTTTGCAGTAATCAACTACTTTGTTATGGGAATCGTTTCTGTGAAACTTCATTTCTCCAAAGTGAAAATATTCTAATTCTTTAACAAACGTTGCTACCTACTTTACCCTTGAAAACTTATAGCTTCCAATGAAGAAAGGTATTGTAGGGTACACTACCTTTTTATGTTCAAACAAAAAATTTCCTACTCCATCAATGTACAACTGTTTGATGGCCTCCTTGTGGACTACATAATCTGTAGCATATTTTGGGAGCAAGGAAGGAGCTCTAGAACCACCATACATCCTCACATACAATCCATATTCTGTCAAATAATAATCCCTGAATTCTTGTATGAGCTTAAATCCTTCCTCGAAAATGCAATTACATTCAGTTAGGAAAATCAGAGTATATAGGGGCATAATAAAATGCTCACACATCTCCCTATAATAACTGTAATACTTATGCGCCCAAAACAATTTATAAGCTATGTATACTAGGGTTATGTCCTTCTCCCAATTGGAATTTAAAGTAGGGAAAGCCTGGGTGCACAATATTCAATCAATTAGAATAGAACTCATATAGAACTCAGATTTCTTCTGGGATATTCCTCCCAAGGCTGCACTTATACATGCTGAAAGACTGTTCGACACTATACTGGCCCAGTTCAAGATATTTCCTTATGTAGCAACGAAAAAGATGACTGGTATCCAACCTATCTTGAAACGTTTTCCATTTTCTCTACCAAAAATCATGTTAAGCATCAAAGCAATAAATTTTTAAGGAGCTCGGAGAGTTGAGGTATCATATTCTCCCAAAGGTCTGGTTCTGAAACTCTTCCTTGGGATCATATTCCTCTTTACCGTCTCTACCAGGTCCAGACCTGCCTCCTTTAGCCAACTTTTCATTAGATAGACCTGTGGTGAGGGTAGATGGTATGCCATAGAAACATAGGCAGGGCTGTATACAACATAGCCCTGCTTTGCAGTATTTAATAAGATCATTCTCATCACATCTGCCCTAGCCAGAATCTAACCTATTACTTCTAAGTAGGGAAACAATTCAGGCCTAGTAGCCACTTTCATCAAAGTTGACTTTTCAATGTTAGCATAAATTGTCAGTTCTCCAAACCCAACATCAAGTACATTCTATTTTGAGATCATCTTGAAAATTTCTCCCCATTTGTAGTCTGGTTCTCCAGTAGTGGCTTTGGTGCTTCATAGATGAATTCTGCCTTGGTTATTATTTCTACCTTAGGCTCCTCTTCAGCCACCTAAGCTTTCTTCTTCTGTCTCTTTGGCATGTTGTTGTAATAGAAATCAACCTGTAACAGTCAAGAAACATGTTTTAGGATGACTAAATCTAGCAATTGCTACAGCAATAAACAAGAAAATATACAAAGATATTCACCTCTTCGACATGCATGCTGTTAAATTAGGTTAAACACAATCTTTATGAATGAATGATTTACAACAAAAACCTACAAGAAGATGCTTCCTAAAACTACCTAAGCTCCACTATCTAAAAATCCCTAATCGACCGAAACTCTTCTTCATCCTATACAGGTATTTCTCATCAAGCTCACTCCACCACTAAAATTCAACACCACTCTCAAAAGTACTCAAACCTCTCTATTGAACTTCCTAAACCCTACGCGAAAACCACTTCGAAAAACACCTAATAAACTAAGCACCTTCCTTAATCCCATGGGAAAATAGAGCTAAGGAAAATACAACTTCTTAACCTCTAGTCGACCATCAAAAGTCCAAGATTAGGGTGGTGCAGATGGAAAAATGCCTGTCTGCACCATGCCCTAACAACTCGCGCAAGAAATGCAGGTGCATACATAATGCTTCAATGGCAGACAAACTTAAAATCCCATGAAATGAGAACTCAAACAATGGGCTAATCTCCTTAGTGATGTAAAATATCCACAAGACACACCGTAAGAAGGAAAAAAAAATCCTAACCCCTTATGCGGAAACCTAACCTCCAATGCACTAACGGTTCAAAATCAACTAACAACACCCAAATTAACAAGGCCACTGGTAAACCTACTTGGAAACAATGATGTGAATGATTGGACAAGATGAAAACTTCATGGGTGCAAAGCAGGGTGAAAAATGTCTTGACAACTACGTCCGCACAATTCTGGATGGTTTTGACAATGCAATACGACAAGTCATATGGCAACATATATATATACCTATGACCAGGAGAGAAACCATCGACAAATTAGGATAGAGGTTATCCACAATAGCAGGTGCAAAAAAAAAAACCTATAGACCCCGCATTACTCACTATTCTCGAACGTCATAACCACTAATTACTATACTCGGAACCAAAAGTTGATAACCCTCCGCAACGTCGGCTATGGGATGTTCTACCATCCCGGGATTTACTTTGGGAATAGGTATCGGAGCTCAGCAATTTTAACCTCTTCAGAGTCGGCAAAGAAAACATGATGCTTTCAGATCTCTTCGGGACTAGCCCTCCGCAAAATCGGGTGAGATAAGCATTATAACTCCAGCTTGCTCCGGTCAATCAATTTGACAGCAGGGAAAATAAATCATCGGATATCAGAAAAACTAAGGTAAAAAAAAACAGTTCATCTGATAAGTCTAGCACTAAGGAACCACAACTTCAACAAACAAGGTCTGAGGATAAATAAAAACTAACTTCGATGCATCGGTGAAGGATGCCAAAGGCACTTGGTAAGCTAGATGATTCTGATCCGCAACGTCGGAAGGATATTCCACTACGCTTCCGATATCGGAAGAATAGTTGACTAATCATCCGATACAGAAAAGTGAAAAAGACCAAGTTTTTAAGAGAAATTTATGTACTCAGGGCAACTTTGGAAATAATAAAATACTCCTAGTCCAGTTTGAAGAAAAACAAATAAAAAGGGGGCCCTAAAATCGAAATTTTTTGGGGAAATAGTTGCAGCTGCAACAATTGGCGACTACCTGGTGAACACAGATCTATGAACAATCTACTCTTTGATCAATAGACTGCTCTAATGGTACCACTTTACTAGATTTATTCAAGATATCTGAATTCCCAAATGCAATATTTATTCACTTTAATCATTGATTATAGTCCAAGTTAAGGAAAAGAGGGGAACCAGGATTTAAAAGTTTGGATAACTCTTTCGAGGCCAAGAGTATGAGTTTTGTTTTACCTCTGTCTTTGGGTAGTTTTCAACTTAGACACCACAGGATCGTAACATATGGTAAACAAATATATCCATTTGTTCCTAATTCCCATGCCATTTTGCACTTTTTGTGCTTTTGGACTTTTGTCCCTTTTCTAGTCCTCCTGTTTGCCTTCTTTCTGAATTTTAATTTAGGCTCCTCTATCCATAGTGTGCTTTTGTGGGAGAGATATTTTAATTTCAGCTCACGGACGGAGAAGAACTTTGGAAATCTTATACATACTAATGTGGTTCAATATGTGCTTTGATACATATTGCTTTCTTAGGATATTTTGACTCTTATTAACCTTTTGGCTTTCACTTCATGGCATGGGATTATTTAAATATAATACATTGTTTAACTTGCTTCCTTTCCATGGGTCTTTTTCTGTTACCCCCTAGGACAGTTTTTAATGTGAGATAAATGGAGCCTCAAAATAGTACTCTGGACTTTTCTATCTTGACTTATTTCACAAGGATTAAGCAGGACTTCAATGTGTTCATAACCATTTAGAAAATATGCTAAAATTGAAGAAATTCTTTCAAACCTTATATGAATCAATAGTAGGTAGTATTGTAGTCAAATATTTCACTTGATCCAGAATTCTAATGAACTCCATACAATCCAAAAGTCGTGTTGTTTTATTTGACCATAAGTAAAACAAAAATTTACAAGCAATCAAACTCTAAGCAAATAAAGCAAACAACTAAACATACTCTAAATTAAGCAACAAACCAAATATTTATTTATGTACAAGAAAACAAAAATCAAATGATCAAAAAAAATAAGGCTTGAGAACTAAACCATTTACTGGTAAGTTCTCTTCCCACCCCTGTAAGTCTTGCAACTTGTAAGTCAAGGGGCCTAGATTTGCTGCAATTTGAAAAGGGCCTACCCATAATTACTGAAACTTGGTGTGCTTTCCCTTTTCATCGTGCAGGTGATCCCACTTAAGAACCAGATTTCCTACTTCAAACTCTTTGTTCCCATCTTTGTGCTTGTCAAACCAATGCTTCACTACTTCTTGTTGATGCTTAAACCTTTCTCGGGCTTTGGACCTAGACTCTTATGATTTCGACAGATTATAGATTCATATTTGTAGAATTTCATTATCAGTGCCCCTAGACTCTTGGGCTATTATGGAATATGGAAATAGAATATTAGGAGGGAGGATAGATTCTTTTCCATAAACGAGAGTGTATGGTAACACACCTAAGGAATTCTTGGGTGTGACTCTATCAACCCAGAGAGCATTAGGTAATGCTAAATGCCAACTCCTTTGATTTTCTACAACTCCTTTGATTTTCTATCACTGTTTTCTTTAGAATTCTAATCAGATTTTTGTTGGTGGATTTCGCCAAACCATTTCCTTGTGGGTAATAATTTGCAGAATAATGTAACTTAATTCCTCTTTCATTAGCAAATGTAGTTAATCTAATAGAAGAAAAATAAGTAGCATTATCAAAAACCAGGGAAATTGGAACCCAAAACCTGGTCATAATGTGGTTCTGTAAGAAATCCATAACTGCATCTTCATTTACTTTTCATAATGGAATAGCCTCAAACCATCTGGTGAAGTAATCAGTTGCTGTCAGAATATAGTTGTACTGCAAGGAGGAATTTGGGTTTATTTCTCTAATAATATCGATTCCCCATTGTTCAAATGGTTCTGATATAATTACTAGTTTTAATGGTCCTGCTGCTTTAGCTTGTCTTCCAACACTTCTCTGACAAGCATCACATTTTCTAAAATGAGCATGAGCATCCTTAAACAATGTATGCCAGTAATATCCATTTCTGAGAATCTTATTTGTTGTTGTGTCCCCCGAAAAATGACCTCCAGCAGGTCCATCATGCAATTCTGATCTGACTTTCTTTGCATCTTCTTGTTCCAAGCACATGAGAAAAACTCCATCATAGTTATTCCTAAACAGTACTCCATCAATGATCTGATATAAATCTGATTTCAGACGTAGTGCTCTTCTTTGCTTGGGACTCCAATGCTTCGGCAAATACCCTTCTTGGAGATAATGGACTAGGTCCTGATACCAAGAGTCTATAGCTATAAACAGAGGACATACATCCACCATATGTAGTTCAGCTTCATTATCCCAGCTGATTTATTCATTGTTTTGACCTTTAGTCATTAGTTTACATAGTCCTTGTCCTTTAACTATGGATGCTGGTTTGAACTCAAGATCGTATTCTTATAAAGCAGTCACCCAGTTTCCTCTTCTTTCTCCTAATTCATTTTGTACAAAAAGAGATCATACGTCTAGGTGTGGAACTATTACTTTGGTGCGATTCTTAAGTATATGTTAGCTGGAATATTTCACCTCCTACGGATAGCAAGGTGTTCCACTGGTCTAAATGGTTCAGATCCAGAACAAATAGAGGATAGAGGTTGAAGACTCTCCCTAAATGCCATAGATATCTAGAATACAAGGCTTTGATAGTCCACCTATGTACCTGCAATCAAGATCAACATGAAAAAAATCAAAGCAACCAGAATATGATCTACTAATCTATGCTAGTGACTAAGGAATCTAGCAACATATATGTGAAATCATAACAACAACAACATATGTGGGATAGAAATCAACTTGCATTAATGAAATATGAAGAAGTTTACAACCAAGCCTTAGTGTTGACATGCATCTCCATGAAACCAAATTCCCATCCCCAAAAGTTCCAACTCTAGCTCTCTATGCTCTCTCCAAATGATATTGGGCCAAGGATCAATCCAACAGCATAACAATACCTTCAATGTTCTCCCCCTAAAACATGGCCATAAGCTTGTATTTATAAGGCTATATGGATAAGATAGGTTGAGAGATTTGTGGGTGAGGTGGACTCCAAGATCCTATGATGGGGGATCTCGAGCTCAACTGACCCACTACAGTAGGGATAAGGGATATCTCAAGGCTTATCATCTAGAAGCCTTGAGAAGCTTCTCTTTTTCCCTTTTTACCCGGGGTACTACGTTTTTCCTTCAGTGACAGAGTGGTTCTGGTAATAACCGCTTATGGGAAATAGAGTATGGGCAGTGTGAACAAGGGTACCTCTCCTAGATAAAGGAGAATGCATTGTGCTAGGGATTTTCATGTAATATTGATGAAAAACCATTTAGTTTCCACTCTAGAAGCTGGGATTCAAGGCAAATAGGTATGTCAAATGTCTTATCACATGATGGTGACAGGATTTTGGTATAACAGGATGCCCCCCAAAGCATGAGTCTTAGAGGGATATGATAAATGAGAACTTTGAGAAAAAGTCACTACCAAGAGATGAAAATGTTGGCTCGATCGGAGCATGTCGTCAAGTAGGCATCTATAGTACATCAGTATGTTGACTCATAGACACAAGTAACCAAACTCATAGCTGCAAACATATACAAGGCAAATCTATGGGTGGAATAAACAAGCATGACTACTAGAATACAGCATAGATCCATGTGATAGAGGAATCAAACTTGGACATAGCTACCAGACATACAACATAGATCGATGTCATACAGATGCAAATTTGAGCATAGCCACGACCATACAAATGTGGATCCATGCTAGATATACAAAACTCCATCACAACCTGGGGAAAAACAATGAGCACTTTAAACAAATGCCTAGGGTCTTCGTTTTGTCTTCCACAAACTACAATTATATCTATGTGATTACAATGATCTGAAGTAGAACATGGTAGAAACCACTTGATTACCAGCCAATGATGTGAACCATTAACAAGTGCAACGAAAATCACCATTAATGTCAGTGATTCCCAAGGTACCCTAGTACAATCTACTGAGTGTGAATATATGTCCTAATGTCGAACACCCATTCAATTCTATCGATTAAAGGTCAATGATGTGAACCTATGTCGAGAGCGAGAGAATCTATCATTAAGGCATATAGATCTGAAGGTACTAAACATTTTTTCTAAGACTATTTCCTGGATGATGAGCTGATGTCGACAGGAATAGTCCCGTCGAAGGAGGGCCATGATGAGTCCCACATCAACGACATGAAACTCGGAACATAGTTTTGGAATGATGCAAATGCAGTAACCATATGGATGACTCAAAGATACTGACACAAAGACTGTGTAGAATATAGAGGTAAGACTTCTTCAAATCCCCTTTGAACATCGAGCGGCACGACAAAATGACTTAGTAGCATGACTAGACAAGACAGATACACAATGCGAGAGTGGATAGTGCATTATTTTGAAAGACTCAAAGGATTGACATGACTCATGAAAGTGGATCGTCATGGAGATCGGTTGAATACCCAATTGACTGACATGATTGTGCAGACAAGTGCCATGTTCAAAGGTAATGACAAACAACTGCCATTATTTGCAATATGATTCCCTTCCCATTTCCCCCATCATGATTGATGAGTTCCTCTTTTCGGTTTTATGAGTTCAAAGAGGGTAACAAACACTCAATATAGCTTGTCGAACGACAAGTCCATTCTCATATGTTTTATGAATGTGAGAGAGGAGGGGTTCAATCCCAAAACGGGTCTCTCAATGTTTAATTTAACGAGTCCATTGAAGGAAAACTCAATATCGTTCATGTTTAGAGAGTCTGAACGAATACGGTAGAAGACTCCAAAGGGGCCCTTTTTCATATAATTTAGTCTCTAAGGCCCAAAAAAGTATAAAATCATACCTTAGAGAAATCTTCTAGTCATGATTTGCTGGAGTGATCCTTTTTCGTAAATAGTCCTATCCGAACCAAAAAAGAGATAACCTACCATCGGACGGACGACTCTTCAAATACTTTAAGAAGCGTGAAGAAGACAAGATCGCTTGACGATCTTTTCATATTTAGGGAGCTTGAAAAGGGTTTAAAGAGAACTCCATGAGGTTTCTTTACACAATGTCACTTTTTACGAGCCTAGAAAGATTCAGAAATGGACTCGACTATCTTTTCATGTTTAAGGAGTCTGAAAAAGAGGTGAAAATACCATGAGGTTTCTTTACACAATGTCACTTTTTACGAGCCTAGAAATATTTGGAAACGGACTCGACTATCTTTTCATGTTTAACGAGTCTGAAAAAGAGATGAAAAGAGGACTTCGTGATGCTTCTTTACACAACGTTGTATTTTACGAGCCTGGAAAGAAACTTGAAATGGACTCGAAACTTTGATACTAGATTTGAACGAGTGTGACAAAGTGTCGTAATAAACACTCAACGACCTTTTCTATTTTGCGAAAGTATGAAAAATCCATAAACAAACTTCCCAAATATTTTTACTAGAGTTCCCTTATCCTGCAGATGACTTAGCAACAAGTGTTAAATGTATTCAAAACCAACATTAAGGGATTACGACAAATAGACTTTGACTAATACATGATTTTATATAAAAAATATAGTAAGTCGGACCCAAAAAATGTCTATATAAGTTAAGTAAATAGTAAAAAATCAAAAAATTTCACTATTTCCCTCTAGCAGAGAGCACTTGGAGCATTTTCTAGCCAGATCTTCCACAGCTGATATCGGGAGTTTCCACCGTCCGTTTTCAGCCTCGTCAGTTTTAGGTAATAGCTAACACCCTTATATTTCATTTCATAGCTTCTATTTTGAGATTTGGTGGGGTTTTAGGCTTAAATGGCAAGACCTAAAACTCATAATGTAGGCACCATGGGTACCCCTTGCGGGATACGCAGTTCCACCCTATAACCGCGCCAATAATACAGTGGATAGGTGGTGCCACCACCTGTCTCCAATGGGGCACAGGAAGTGCCGACCATGGATAAGTTAAAAAAATGATATGGGCAAAGAATACTCATTCTTTTGATTTGAAATGACTCAAGGATGATCTTAATGCATACCATTGTTGTTTTTGGTAGGTCTATGTGACTCAAAACATGGTGATATGGAAGGAAAGAACACATGATAATGAGGATGTTGCTACTGAAATAAATGTGGTTTGCATTGCCACACTCTGGGACTGTGGGATCCTGAAACTCTAGGTGGGAGTGGTAGGTCAGGATCTCCTGTGAAGTCTGTGCCTGCATAGGCATAGTCCTCGACCATAAGCATCTGATCCTGCAACCATATGAAGAACGGATCACTGAACTTCACTCTGCCCCTACTCGCTCCTGTGCGAGCCATGACTTGGACCCACCTAAGCATATAGGGGTCCCGTGCTCTCAGACTCTGGAAAGTCACCTGGGGCCTCATCTGTTGGACCTACTCGAAGAAGAAGCAGGATAAGATGGAACCAAAGCCTAACTGCTTTAGCTCTCCCTGCCGATATTTAATCAGTTGATCCTTGAAGATTGGAAGCATAGCTTCTTCCTAGTTGAACACCATAGGTGCCATGGCCTCTAGGGCATACAACATATGTGCCCTAGAATCCTGGTACACACCCTGACTACCTGCCACCCTTTGCATGGTGAACAAAACGATCCATAGAGCTCTATCTGTCACTGCCCTGATGGGGATTTTCTTCCCCGATGTACCTATTCCTGGCACACAATGTTGATCTATAAGCTCTCTGGTAGTAATGTCCCCGCCACGGGAACCTGTCAGTGAGATGTGGGCACCCCGTCTCGATAGGCTAGTCAGGAAGTAGATATCCTCTACCTCCACTATAAGTATATATGCCCCTACCTCGAAATATTGTTTTTCTGGATTCCACATCTGCAGTATGTGTTCTAGTAATCTCTTGTGGGATACCATGCTTGGGGTGCATTTTAGGGTTTCTTGCTTCTTAGGGTTTTTGGACAATGTTTTTATGTTTTTTATGTTTTATATTTTTTATGATAAGTGATGAGACCTGTTTGTTCTCATGCAGATGTTGGAGCAGTGAGGCCTGGAAAAACATCTCCATTGGATAGGCGAGTAAGAGCTCAATTCGTACTATGGTGTGATGATATCACCGGGGAGCTGGAGGAGAACCTAGAGAGGTTGAATCTAGACATCCCAGATGCTGACATATATGACCTCCCAACTAGATATCAGAGATCTATAGCAGGAGTACCAGGCTGATTTAGTAGGCTACTATGTAGGGTGGCTCGAGCAGTGATGTACTATCACAAGCACCATTAGTGTATGAGACATCTATACTAAAAGCCAATAGCTTAAGGATTTTGTATGATGGTTTTTCCTAAAAGCCTGCGTGCTTCAGATGAGCTCTCGAGACCTATTATTTGTAAAACTTTTTCATATGTATATATACAAACTTTTACACAGTGTTTATATGTTTCAAATGGACAATTCTTTTATATGAGTTTTATGTGTCTTTAAGTGTTTATTTACAATGGACCATGTTTGATTTAATGTCATGAATGGGAAATATGCCAATCTAGGATGTAATTAGCTAATGAGTCAGCAACTACATTATGTTCCCTAGGGATATGCCTATAAGTAATATTTTCAAATGATCTTTCTAACAAACGCACTCTCCAAGAGCAGCGGAGGAGTACCAGGTTCCTAATGGTGTAGACATGGTTCAAATGGCGAACCATAAGCTGTGAGTCCATCAAGACTACTAGATCATGAACATCCTGGGAGGCAGCTTCAGTCAGAAGACTGATGACTGCTTCATACTCGGCGATTTTATTAGTAACGGTACCTAAACAAATTGTTGCTAAACTGACCAAATATTCAGCTGGGGAATAGAGAACCCATGCAGCCGAGGCTAGATTCAAGGTGTGGCGGCAAGCACCATCAGCGAAACCATAGAAATCCATCTGCATGACCAAAACATGGTATAAATAGATGCGGACACTAAAACTCAAAACCATCTTGAAAATACTAAAATCACACTGAAAGTCAATCAATATACATATATACAAGATACTATCCAAGAAAACCTAGGCATACTACCTTTTCAGGTACAACCCATTGCAAGGTTTCCCCAAAGGGATTCCATCATAATCAACTAACTCGTAAGTCCCTTTCTCTAACACCTTAGAAATAACAAAAGTTCCATACTACATAGACTCGAACTTACCCTTCCCTAGTTTGTCATATCTCTGGTCATAAGTCAATACTAGGTCACCCTCATTGAAAACATGAGGCTGGACAGATTTATCGTACTGCGCCCTGATGTGTTTCTTATGTGCCTCATTAGCCAAGGCAACATCTCTGTGAGTCTCATCAAGTTTATTCAAGTACAAAAATCTCTCTTCCTCTATGGAAGTGTCTGGGAGAAGTTCAACGGAAAGTTGTAAATATGGAACCTGACATTGGATCGGAAAGACAACTTCAAGTCCATAAAAAATATAGAATGGCATTAAACCAGTAGTTGTTTTCACAGAATTCCAATAAGCCCAAAGAGCAGAGAAAAGGACAAGGTGCCAATTGGATTTATGATCTCCAACCATCTGACAAAGCATAGTTTGTAAAACCTTGTTAATGGCCTCTACCTGACCATTAGCTTGAGGATAATACAGCGTAGAGTTTTCATGGAAAAAACCTATCTTGGCACTCAATTCCCCCATCATCTAATTATGGAAATGGGATCCATGATCAGTAACGATGGACTGCAAAACTCCAAATCTAGCTATGTTATGATTGAACAAGAAGAGAGCGGCAATCTTACCATCTTCTACATATGTAGGCATGGCCTCAACCCATTTTGTGAAATAATCCAAGGCTACGATAATGTAACCATGCCCCCCGACTGAGGTAGGATTACAATGCATGAAGTCAATCCCCCATTTGGTGAATGGGCCAACAGAAATGATGGGGTGGAGTGGAGCTGGATGGGTGCGCTTTTTAGGATAAAAATGTTGACAAGGTGGGCATTTCTTAACAACCTCATGACATTCTTTGAAGACAGAAGGTCAGAAATAGCCAGCATGAAGGATTTTCTGGGCTGTAACCATCCCAGATAAATGACCGCCACATGCTCCAAAATGGAAATCATTCAACACGTGTTCAGCCTCCTCATGGGTGGGGCATCATCGGAGAATGGAGTCAACCCCACATCTATACAAGGTATAATTCAAGATAAGATAGTATTTTGTGTGGTGATGGATACGGCGACAATCATCGCGGGATAAATGTGGCTGAAAATGCTAGGTTTGGAGATAAATCAAAAAATCTACATACTAAGGATCAGTAGTGCTAATCAGGAACAAGAATTCATCTAGAAATGAATCACTGGGCTCAGATTCCATTGTAGCATAGGGAATATCACACATGAGCTCTGCAAAAACCAAGGATTTCTTTGACATGGCCTTGGCAAACTCCAGATTGAACTCTTAAAGGATGACAATCCAACAGGAGTACTTGCGCTTGAGCACCTGACAAGTCAGAATGTAGTACATCGGGTTTTGGTCTACCAATACAGTGGTAGTGCGAAGCAGAATGTAGTGACAGAACTTTTGTACAGCAATGACCATGGCCAATGCTAACTTCTCCACATGTGAATAATGGGTTTTAGAATTGATAAGGTTCTTATTGGCATAATAAATCACATGCTCCTGACCGTGGAGATTGTCCTGCACTAAAACCATGGCTATGGTAGTAGCAGAGGCAGCAATATACAAGAGAAATTCCTTCGAATAATCTGAAGGGTGTATCATGGGTGAATGAGTCATAGCATGCCTAAGATTATCAAAGGTGTGTTGGGCCTGGTCATCCCAGAAGAATGGAGTATTCTTCTTGAGGAGATGCATATAACCATTTGTATTCTCTATGAAATTGCACAGAAAATAGCGGAGAAATTTTGCCTTCCCCTGCAAACTTTGGAGTTCAAAGAGGTTGGTTGGGGTTGGTAGATCAAGAATGGTGGCAATCTTCAAAGGATCGATCCAGATGCCATCTTTGGATACCAAAAATCCAAGCAGATGTCCTATCTCAATGCAAAAAACACATTTATGCGGATTGAGCCGTATATTATAATGACGGCATCTCAGGAATATGTCTCTGAGATGACCAGGATGGTCCTCCCGTCACTGTGAATGAGCAAGGAGGTCATTAAGGTACGGTTCAATAATATGTTTAATGTCATGAAACGCATATGACATTTCACACTAGAAGGTGGCTCCATCATTTTCAAGCTGAAAGGTAACTTCTTATACACAAAGGTTCCCCATGGGTAAATGAATGTTGTCTTATGCTGATCAAAGGGCAATATCTCAATCTAATTATAGCCAGAGAAGCCATCCATGAATGAAAATATGACACTTCCAGCATAGTTGTCAATAATCTGATCGATGTGCGGGGTAGGAAAGTTGTCCTTGGGACAAGCTTTATTTAAATCACTAAAGTCGATGCAAACTCCAATGGTTCCTTGCTTTTTATTGATAGGGACAATGTTCAATACCCATTCTGTCAGAGGTATAGGATAAATAAAACCATTTTTATAAGTTTCTCAATTTAAGCTTTAATAGCTACGGCCTTCCAAGGATGGACTTGCCTAAGTTTTTTCCTGACAGGTTTAGCAGTGGGATAAGTTTTAATTTTGTGGGCCACAATAGAAGGGTCAATCCCCGGAATCTCTTCATAGGACCAAGAAAAAATATAACGAAATTCCTTAAAAAGTGCCTTATATGCTTCAGATTCATCTGTGGAGCAGTTCTTCCCAACATGAACATGCTCAATAACATCAGGCTTGGCCGATATGTCAATTGGGTTCATCTAAGTAATGTTGCAAAGGTTTCCTTTAGAATCTGTATATTTAAACAATATAGGACTTTGTAGAACGTTCACAATATCAGTAGGAAATAAGGATGCAAAATCATGGCTACCCGAACTAGTATTGGGGATGAACATGGATCTATGATGGTGATCCTCCCAAATGGGCTCATCTGTATTCATGATCTCCGTAATGGATTCATCAAAAGGAAAAGTCTCGAAGAGATAATCTAGAACCGAAAGAGAAGGTGTCAAAACCCCAAAATTTAAAAAAAAATTAAAATTTTTAAAATACATATAATTTCAATAAAAGCAGTCACTAATTGTTTGATTAGTTATCTGTTATCGAAATTAATTATTTGTTGGTTACGTTCTAGCAGTAGAATAGTTCTTTTCAGTTTACTAATTTTGTTGTTTTTGCGACCATACAAAAGAGACTGTCATGTAAAAACAGGCTTACTTAGCTTCCGAGCCAATGCAAAGAGTTCTTCCTGTTTTTTTTTTTTTTACAGACTACAGGTAAGAAGCTTTGGGCGCTGCTTAATGAATTTTTAAAGCATTTGATTATACGATTTTTGCAAAAGGTGAACTCAGTAAAGAAATAGATACTTAAACAAAATTCCAGTATTCAAGGTATAATTATTTCACTATTTCTATTCTTTTACTTCTTGAGGGATAGAAATTAGTTCAACAGTATTGATTGCAACCATTTCCTTTCTAGTCATAATATACTATAGTCCTCAAGAGGTTTAAGAAATCTTTTACGTCTAACATGGCTGTCAACTGTATGATCAAATTCTTTAATTAATTTTGTTACAGGTAGGAGAGTAAGTTCAAGATCTATGTTTAGTTATCCATCTCACTAAACTATGTCATGTCTAGAAAGAATACTATACAATGTTAAAGAACTTATGTATTCGATTCTTACTTTCATTCTCTTAAGTTTTGAGGTAATTACAATATCGAAGCATACTGCAGTCAAATAAAAGAAGCTAGTATTAGAGGGTTTAAAAATTCTCTATACTATAATTGTTTGGAGAATAATCATCTATTTACAGTCAGTAATATTATTCGAATCTTATCCGAATCTCAATAGAACCTTTTTATATTTAGAGATCTAACAGATTTCCATACAAACCTGCTAGATCCATACTACATCATTTAAAGTAAGTAACCACTATAATTATAGACTTACTTATCACGGTTAGATTATGTAAACAAAGAAATTCTTTTTCATGACTTAATAATATTCTAGAATTATTAATAGATTGGCTTAAAGAACAATAGCCAAATCTATAATAAACTGAGTCATAGTGTAGGTGTTTATACTTTAACAAGTCTATGGATTAACGTAAGTTTACCTTGCATCCTCTTTTACCAAGATGGCTTCCTTAACTCCTTTGCATGAATAATATATACTTGGTTAAGTATAATTCTACTTTGGTTGCTTAATTATTAAGAGAATATCATTATTCTTTGTCTCTTAAGTTATATTCTATAAGAAACTTGTCATATTCATTAATATAATCATTTGATGATAGCATCGTAATATGGAAAGGAGAATGCAAAGGGTATATGTTATAATACATGGTAAGGATTATAATTTGAAATAATAGATTATAAACATAATCATAAAGGTCGTATGGTTCCCATACCCTTGATGATTACTAACGAGATTATGTTGTGACAAAATAATGTAGGTTCATGCTACGTGCACAACGCGATGAGTGAACTATGGAATAACAAAAAAAATGATTGGAAATCATTTGTGGGAATCTGAACTATGCAAACGTTACCCAAAACGCATAAAAATCTACATGATAACATGGCACTCCCTGGTCCATGCATTTGATTGATAAAAAGGTCTCGATCGAACCCTAACTCCATCATTCTTCGTTTACCTTTGGGCAGTCTTTGTTCTCCTGCAATTTTTTCTCAAGGC
This sequence comes from Pseudotsuga menziesii, assembly GCA_001517045.1. NCBI lineage: Eukaryota > Viridiplantae > Streptophyta > Pinopsida > Pinales > Pinaceae > Pseudotsuga > Pseudotsuga menziesii. The sequence goes on from LPNX010211289.1 coordinate 520,138, forward strand.
ACTGTCGTTATTTGCTGTGTGACAGCCTCCCCACATCATTCTTGCTTGAAGATTCATCCACTACCTGTAGAGAGGTGTTAGTGTGCTACTGTTTGGGTTTTTTACGAAGGTTGTTGATCAACTTAGGGTTACTATCCCTCGTCGTTCCTTGTTCAAGCCCTTGACTACAACGTCTCCCTCCTTCGTGAATGTTGAAGTATGGTTCCTTGGGACCCTATCCTCCCTTTTTGCAGAAGATTTGCTTACTGAAATTCGTGGGTGCTTCGTTGTTAAACGGTGGTCACGCTTTACTTGTAAGAGGACTATCAATCCTTAACTTTCTTCATCGATTTGTTTTAGTGTAAATACAATAATTTCTAACAGTTTTTTTTAAATGAATTCTTCTTTTTGCAGGTCGACCCCTTCCTCCGTTTGGCTGTGCAAGTTTTACAACAACGGTTCAAGTTTTACGGTAAGCCTGGTTTTTAACCATGGCCGTTACTATTTGTTTGGTCCAACTGGAACAGATTGGTTGCATTGTCAAAACTGTTACCCTTAGGGTTTCAGTTTGCTTATTACTTTCTTTTTATTGTTTAATTTCATAGTTACAAGGGTTCCTTGAACTGCATGACAGTGCGTGGGCTATGGCCGTGAATTTATATTAAAATCAGTTTTATAAACTTGTAATGGCCGTGGAGTGTGTAGTCCCTCGCATATTATTTACTGTGTAAATACTAATGTCGAAAGATAACTTGGAAGAAGGGCTTGGAAACCTCGATTCCACTCTACTGTAAATGTTTTGTATTTATAGGGTGGAAGCCCTAACTTAAATATGAGTTATTAACAGTCATTTTTGGTTATTTTGAGCTTACAGTACTTTACTGTTTTTATGTATTTATTTATTTATTTAATCTTTGTTTACTTGTATTATGTTGATGATATTTGGGCTCGGCTGTAAAAGAAAATTTACAAGCTCTTGGAAATTTTATTATGTGTTAATAAATATATCTCTGTAAGCTATTTTGGTTAAATTGTATTAAATAAATCGTTTTGGTAAAATGAGCATACTGTAATTCTATTTGTTTAAATTTATAAATTTTTGGTGAAGTACTTGAGTAACTAACAGTTACTCTCTTTTCAAGTACAAAACTTTTGCTTGATCCTGTAATATAAAAAAAATGACTAGATTCCCATTATTTCTGTTTCTGTACATAATAATTTTTAACTTACATTCATTGTTTATACCATACATATAATAAAATGAATGTTTTGTAAATATAATACCTTATGTATCAGTAATATTATTCTTGTGATTTATTATACTTAGTTACTTTTATCTGAGAGAGTTGGAACTGTTGTTACATAGTTGCTATCCTGCAACTTATAAAGAATTTATATTTTAATACAGTAATTTTAAGTATTACTTGGAACAGTCCTAGAATACAAAAACTTTAATTCCATTACTGTTGATTTTAAAATGGAATACATAAATAAAGAGCTGTGCTTATAAGTTTTTATATTTATTATCTTATTCTTTAATAGTTATTAATACGTGATAATTACTATATATTTACCGTGTTACTATAGTTTTAAACTAGATCCTTATGTCTTAGAGAGATCCTTTCAATATTCTAAAATGTCTTATTCAAAAGACAATTTATAAATTATAAAATTTCTCATAAGAGAAGTACTATAGTTATTATATAGTTAATATTTACGCAATGAATACTCTGATAAGTATAAGTTTGCAGTTATGAAATTTGGTTCATCTTTAACTAGATAGAACCGAATCTAAGGATAACCTATTTACAGATATATATAGACCCTGTATAGTTAGATTATTTGTAAGATTAGTTTGAAATTCTAGTTATTCTTTCTTTTGTTTAAATCTTACATAAACAATGATTAGGTCAGGAAAGGAGTAAACTGTAAATCTGTAAAACAAAAGATTGCTAAGAGTAACTAAGGTAATAAATACTACTTAATTATTTGTACATACTATCTTTCACAACATTTAATTATTTTTCTATTCTAAGAAGACTTAACAGCTTATCTATACTAAAATTTACTACTTCTAAAAACCAAGATAATTCTTCTGTAATTAAAACAGAAAAGTTACTCTATAATTTTACTAACATTCTATTATGTATTATCATCATATCATCTGTCTTTAAATTTTACCCTAGTGCTGGAGTACGGTCTGGTAAAAACCTAGATGTGGAAAAACACAGTGGGTCATTATTTTTCATCCACAGATTCTATTGCTGATAAACTGAAACATTTACATTACTAAACTAGCTCACTCTTCTGTCATATAATATAGGCATAACATTCATTCATTCACACTCATTATAACAAGAATAGTTAAGTGACAGAACCTGTTTGAACTTTGGACAACAACAGCAATGGGAGGCCATTCGTCCCTACTAACTCCTCGAGAGCGCTCAAACAATGACTTCTTAGGACCCCTAATCTTGCTCTGGTATCCCTGGCTGGAACTAGGTGCAGCAAAGTCAGATACCACTCTTCAAACTCAGTATTAACCCAGAACTTATCAGCAAGTTCTCCCAGCTAAAAAGCTGTAATATCCAAGTTACTGCAGCATTCCTCTCAGAACAAATTCCTTACTGTTTTTCCCTCTTTCCTCAATGAATTTCTTGATTAACATTCACCTGAATGAATTCTCTCTGGTAAATATTTGTGTAGCCTTAGCTCTCTTCATTGAGTACTTTTAAAAAATTGCCTAGGTCTTTTTGGGTTAGTTGTCATTTAATGAGCAACCTGCTCTGATCCCACTTTCTTGGGAGATCATGACCCCAAAGATAGGGAAGTTGCCACCTGCAACTTAGGAAGTGTTTGAGGATGCTGGCACTTGTCTTTTGCCCTCCACCTAGTTCTATCCACCAGTTTGACCAGTAACCTCTTTTTAACAACTCTCCCATGTTGTTTTCTCCACAATTTATTTATTAATAATAAAATATTCTGAATTACATTCCACTTCTGTTGACTCTGCTGAGTCATCAGTTCCTACTTAGCATTAATTTAACATAATGTCTCGGGAATATAATAAAAACAATTAACATTATTTTACAAAATTGGGGTATGTGACATACACACCCCCTTAAAATGTAACATCATCCTCGATGTTACTTATTCTTCATCCTCTGCAACCTCCTGGAATAGATTTGGGTATGCTTTCCGCATCTTACTTTCCAGTTCCCAAGTAGCCTCTTCAGGACTAAGGTGATTCCATTGCACCTTCACCTGTCCAATGGCACGGTTCCGCAGAGTAATTTCCCTCCTCCCGAGGATACAGTCTGGTTCCACCAAAACTTCTCCTTCTGGCTCCATCTATACAACATTCCAATCAATTACATTAGTAGCATCATGAACATACTTTTTCAAAACAGAAATATGAAAAACATTATGCACTTTTAAGTTAGGAGGTAACGCTAGCTGATATGCGACTTGACCAATTCTGGATAAAATTTCAAATGGACCACAATAACGTGGTGCTAGTTTTGCACAACTCCCCAGTCTTAGGGAGATTTTCTTTGGTCTTACCTTTATAAACACGTGCTCACCCACCTGGAACTTTTTGGGAGTTCTTTTCAAATCTTCTTGGCTCTTTTGTCGATCCCGTGCTACCTTCAAATTTTCCTGCACTTGTTTTACAATCTGTTCCATTTCCTTCAATAATTCAGGTCCTAACACCAATCTATCTACTGGATTATTCCAGGAGATAGGAGTGTTGCATTTAGTCATTACGTGACCTAAGTAGTGGATTTCATCTCTAAAGAAATCACACTTACTGAACTTTGCAAAAAGCTATTGCTCTCGCAGCTCTTGTAAGACTATCAGGAAGTGTTCCTTATGTTCTACTTCATTTTTAGAATAAATTAAAATGTCATCAATAAATACGACAACAAATTTATCTAAATATTTATGCATTATATTATTCATTAGACACATAAAGACAGATGGGGCATTAGTAAGCCCAAATGGCATTATGACAAATTCGTAATGTCCATACCTTGTTCTAAACGTTGTCTTGAAGATGTCCTCATCTTTAATTCTTACCTGATGATATCCTGATCTCAGGTCTATCTTTGAGAACACCATAGCTCCACGCAGCTGATCAAATAGATCATCTATGCGGGGCAACGGATATCTGTTTTTAATTGTCATCTTATTTAGTTGACGATAATCTATGCATAGCCGCATAGTCCCGTCTTTCCTTTTGACAAAGATGACCGGTGCTCCCCAAGGGGACACACTAGGTCAAATGTACCTCTTATCTATTAACTCTTTTAACTGTGATTTTAATTCATTAAGTTCTAAAATATGCATACGATACGAAGCTTTTGAGCTAGGTACAGCACCTGGTACCGTCTCAATAGTGAAATCCAGTTCCCTCCTTGGAGGTAATCCTGGAATTTCCTCCGAAAAAACATTAGTAAATTCGTTTAAAACAGGAATATCCTCTATTTTTAACTTATCTTTTTCAGATTTACTAGCCTCATCTATAATAGTTACATAATAGGCTTTACACCCTTTTCTAACTGCTCTTTTAAGTTGTAAGGCAGAAATCTGCCTAATTACAGTCTTCCTAGGAATACCCTTAACTGTTACTGGTGATTCATTATTATTTACGCACGTAAAGGTTTTATCAAAACAGTTTAGAACTACCTTATGTTGCTCTAACCAATCTATACCAATAAATAAGTCATACGAGCCAAGTGGCAGAACATTTAGCTTAACAGTAGTTTTAAAATCATCCATAAACTAAACACATTCTTTCACGTAACAGGTTACTTTTCTTTTTGCCCCAGTGGCTAATTGAACTAACCAGGAGCTATCAAACTTTCCAACAGTCAATTTACACTTTTCTACTATCTGAGGTGAAATGTAACTAAGACTAGCTCCTGGATCTATTAAAATGGTTACAGGGGTTTGGTTAACCATAACTTCTACTTCCACCATGGAAGTCTGATAATCAACATGGCGGTTCTCCAATGCTGCATTGATTCTGGGCATAGTCCTTGCAAAATCTCCAACAGTCATTTCATCCTGCACAGTATGAATATTGCTGTTTGGATTTTTTCGATTTGGGCAGACTGAGGCATAGTGCGGGGCATTGCACTCCCAGCACTTAACAGGCTCCTTTCGTTCAAAATTCTTAGTGAAATTTCCATGATTTTTTGGAACTTCCGTGCCTTTAAAATTGCTGGAATTATTACAATTATTAGAAACACCATTTCTATTTCCCTGGAAGTTCTTACCATTAGAATGATTTATGTTCTTGTTATTCTTGAAATTCTTCTGAGGTATAAATTCTTTCTTTTTAAACTCAGGCTGATTACTGTTCTTTTTAGCCTTCCAGTTGGCTATACCTTCTTTATTTTTGTTCTGTTCAAAACAGAAATTTGCCTTCCACATAGCTTCTTCCAGAGTCTTAGGGTTATCATATTCGATTATGTCCTTGATATGATATGGCAGACAGCTGAGAAACCACTGTACTTTAGGTTTCTCATCAACTAAATAAGGTACATACCTCAACAAACTTAAGAATTTACTGTTTAAGTCTTTCATAGTCATGGATCCTAACTTTAACTCTTAAAATTCCTTAGCTCTTTCTTCATAATATTGTTCAGACAGAAATTTCTTCTTGAATAAATTTTTAAAAGTACTCCAATTAACCTCTTTTTCCTTGATACCCTTAACTCTCTTCAGATCTTGCCACCATATGTCTGCTTTTCCAGAGAGATTATAGATCACCATTCTTGCCTTCAGCTGATTTGAATAGTTGTATATCTGAAAATATTTCCTCATCTCGAATAACCAGGACTCTGCCTCTTCCCCTTTTTCAGTCTCTCCGTTGAAAGTTGGGGGCTTTATTTTTTTAACTCCACGAAAATCTCTTCATATGGCCTGTACTTTTTCTTCCTGTTATACAACTCAGCCTCACTACTGTCACTAGTAGTGTAATAGCTTTGTTGTTCCCTGAATCCTTCAGATGATGAACTGCTTTCAGCTTTAGCCGGTTTCATATTTTTAGATCCTTTCTAATGGCTAGCTTCCTCAGATTCAGATCTTTTGTTCCTTCCTTCAGTCTGAAATTTTTCCATCAAAATTTGATTTAAGTCTTCTTGAGTCTTCAAAATTCTTTCATTGTCCTTCTTGACTGATTCCATTTCAGTCTTCAAATCCTTTATAGTCTACATCAGCTCTGAAGAGTGAGCATTTACTTCTTCTAACATAGGTTCTCTAGACATTTGTCTTGTTTCGGTGTTTGGAGACTCCTCCTGAGCATATTCTCCTAAATTCTCCATACATGCCTGTTAGATTCAGAAAAAAAATAAAAAATTATGCTTCTTTACATAAAACAGAATATAAGTTAGTACATTATTTTTTTTTGTTCTGTGGAAACTGGTTCGGCCACATTCAGGCCTAGTATTTTAACCATGCTCTGATACCACATGTCAAAACCCCAAAATTTCACAAAAAATTAAAATTTTTAAAATACATATAATTTCAATAAAAGCAGTCACTAATTGTTTGATTAGTTATCTGTTATCGAAATTAATTATTTATTGGTTATGTTCTAGCAGTAGAACAGTTCTCTTCAGTTTACTGATTTTGCTCTTTTTGCGACCATACAAAAGAGACTGTCATGTAAAAACTGGCTTACTTAGCATCTGAGCCAATGCAGAGAGTTTTTCCTGTTTTTTTTTTAACAGACTACAAGTAAGAAGCTTTGGGCGCTGCTTAATGAATTTTTAAAGCATTTGATTATATGATCTTTGCAAAAGGTGAACTTAGTAAAGAAATAGATACTTAAACAAAATTCCAGTATTCAAGGTATAATTATTTCACTGTTTCTATTCTTCTACTTCTTGAGGGATAGAAATTAGTTCAACAGTATTGATTGCAACCGTTTCATTTCTAGTCATAATATACTATAGTCCTCAAGAGGTTTAAGAAATGTTTTACGTCTAACATGGTTGTCAACTGTATGATCAAATTCTTTAATTAATTTTGTTACAGGTAGGAGAGTAAGTTCAAGATCTATGTTTAGTTATCCATCTCACTAAACTATGTCATGTCTGGAAAGAATACTATACAATGTTAAAGAACTTATGTATTCAATTCTTACTTTCATTCTCTTAAGTTTTGAGGTAATTACAATCTCAAAGCATACTGCAGTCAAATAAAAGAAGCTAGTATTAGAGGGTTTAAAAATTCTCTATACTATAATTGTTTGGAGAATAATCATCTATTTACAGTCAGTAATATTATTCGAATCTCAATAGAACCTTTTTATCTTTTAAGATCTAACAGATTTCCATACAAACCTGCTAGATCCATACTACATCATTTAAAGTAAGTAACCACTATAATTATAGACTTACTTATCATGGTTAGATTATTTAAACAAAGAAATTCTTTTTCATGACTTAATAATATTCTAGAATTATTAATAGATTGGATTAAAGAACAATAGCCAAATCTATAATAAACTGAGTCATAGTGTAGGTCTTTATACTTTAACAAGTCTATGGATTAACGTAAGTTTACCTTCTATCCGCTTTTACCAAGATGGCTTCCTTAACTCCTTTGCATGAATAATATATACTTGGTTAAGTATAATTCTACTTTGGTTGCTTAATTATTAAGAGAATATCATTATTCTTTGTCTCTTAAGTTATATTCTATAAGAACCTTTTCATATTCATTAATATAATCATTTGATGATAGCATCGTAATATGGAAAGGAGAATGCAAAGGGTATATGTTATAATACATGGTAAGGATTATAATTTGCAATAATAGATTATAAACATAAGCATAAAGGTCGTATGGTTCCCATACCCTTGATGATTACTAACAATATTATGTTGTGACAAAATAATGTAGGTTCATGCTACGTGCACAACGCGATGAGTGAACTATGGAATAACAAAAAAAATGATTGGAAATCATTTGTGGGAATCTGAACTATGCAAACGTTATCCAAAACGCATAAAAATCTACGTGATAATGTGGCACTCCCTGGACCATGCATTTGATTGATAAAAAGGTCTTGGTCGAACCCTAACTCCATCATTATTCTTTTGCCTTCAGGCAGTCTCTGTTCTGCTGCGATTTTTCCTCAAGGCACTGTCATTATTTGCTGTGTTACAGCCTCCCCATCGTCATTCTTGCTTGAAGATTCGTACACTGCCTGTAGAGAGGTGTTAGTGTGCTACTGTTTGGGTTTTTTATGAAGGCTGTTGATAAACTTAGGGTTACTCTTCCTCGTCGTTCCTTGTTCAAGCCCTTGACTGCAACGTCTCCCTCCTTCGTGAATGTTGAAGTATGGTTCCTTGGGACCCTATCCTCCCTTTCTGCAGAAGATTTGCTTACTGAAATTCGTGGGTGCTTCGCTGTTAAACGGTGGTCATGCTTTACTGGTAAGAGGACTGTCAGTCCTTAACTTTATTCATCGATTTGTCTTAGTGTAAATACAATCATTTCTAACAGTTTTTTTTAAATGAATTCTTCTTTTTGCAGTTCGACCCCTTACTCCGTTTGGCTATGCAAGTTTTACAACAGTGGTTCAAGTTTTACGATAAGCCTGGTTTTTAACCATGGCTGTTACTATTTGTTTGGTCCAACTGGAACAGACTGGTTGCGTTGTCAAAACTGTTACCCTTAGGGTTTCAATTTGCTTATTACTTTATTTTTGTTGTTTAATTTCTTAGTTACAAGGGTTCCTTGAACTGCACGACAGTGCTTGGGCTATGGCCGTGAATGTATTTTAAAATCAGTTTTATAAACTTGTAATGGCCGTGGCGTGTGTAGTCCCTCGCGTAGTATTTACTGTGTAAATACTAATGTCTAAAGATAACTTGGAAGAAGGGCTTGGAAACCCCGATTCCACTCTACTGTAAATGTTTTGTATTTATAGGGTGGAAACCCTAACTTAAATATGAGTTATTAACAGTCCTTTTTGGTCATTTTGAGCTTACAGTACTTTACTGTTTTTATGTATTTATTTATTTATTTAATCTTTGTTTACTTGTATTATGTTGATGATACTTGGGCTCAGCCGTAAAAGAAAATTTACAAGCTCTTGGAAATTTTATTCTGTGTTAATAAATATATCTCTGTAAGTTATTTTGGTTAAATTGTATTAAATAAATCATTTTGGTAAAATGAGCATACTGTAATTCTATTTGTTTAAATTTATAAATTTTTGGTGAAGTACTTGAGTAACTAACAGTTACTCTCTTTTCAAGTACAAAACTTTTGCTTGATCCTGTAATATAAAAAAAAATGACTAGATTCCCATTATTTCTGTTTCTGTACATAATAATTTTTAACTTACATTCATTGTTTATACCATACATATAATAAAATGAATATTTTGTAAATATAATCCCTTATGTATCAGTAATATTATTCTTGTGATTTATTACACTTAGTTACTTTTATCTGAGAGAGTTGGAACTGTTGTTACATAGTTTCTATCCTGCAACTTATAAAGAATTTATATTTTAATATAGTAATTTGAAGTATTACTTGGAACATTCCTACAATACAAAAACTTTAATTCCATTACTATTGATATTAAAATGGAATACATAAATAAAGAGCTGTGCTTATAAGTTTTTATATTTATTATCTTATTCTTTAATAGTTATTAATACGTGATAATTACTATATATTTACCGTGTTACTATAGTTTTAAACTAGATCCTTATGTCTAAGAGAGATCCTTTCAGTATTCTAAAATGTCTTATTCAAAAGACAATTTATAAGTTATAAAATTTCTCATAAGAGAAGTACTATAGTTATTATATAGTTAATATTTACGCAATTAATACTCTGATAAGTATAAGTTTGCAGTTATGAAATTTTGTTCATCTTTAACTAGATAGAACAGAATCTAAGGATAACCTATTTACAGATATATATATAGACCCGGTATAGTTAGATTATTTGTAAGATTAGTTTGAAATTCTAGTTATTCTTTCTTTTGTTTAAATCTTACATAAACAATGATTAGGTCGGGAAAGGAGTAAACTGTAAATCTGTAAAACAAAAGATTGCTAAGAGTAACTAAGGTAATAAATACTGCTTAATTATTTGTACACACTATCTTTCGCAAGAGTTTAATTATTTTTATGTTCTAAGAAGTCTTAACAGTTTATCTATACTGAAATTTACTACTTCTAAAAACCAAGATAATTCTTCTGTAATTAACATAGAAAAGCTACTCTATAATTTTACTAACATTCTATTCTGTATTATCATCATATCATTTGTCTTTAAATTTTACCCTAGTGCTGGAGTATGGTCTGGTAAAAACCCAGATGTGGAAAAACACAGTGGGTCATTATTTTTCATCCACGGATTCTATTGCTGATAAACTAAAACATTTACATTACTAAACTAGCTAGCTCTTTTGTCATATAATATAGGCATAACATTCATCCTTTCACACTCATTATAACAAGAATAGTTAAGTGACAGAACCTGTTTGAACTTTGGACAACAACAGCAATGGGAGGCCGTTCATCCCTACCAACTCCTGGAGAGCGCTCAAACAGTGACTTCTCAGGACCCCTGAGCTTGCTCTAGTCTCCCTGGCTGGAACTAGGTGCAGCAAAGTCAAATACCAGTCTTCAAACTCAGTATTAACCCAGAACTTATCAGCAAGTTCTCCCAACTAAAAAGCTGTAATAACCAAGTTACTGCAGCATTCCTCTCAGAACAACTTCCTTATTCTTTTTCCCTCTTTCCTCAATGAATTTCCTGAATAACATTCACCTGAATGAATTCTCTCTGGAAAATATCTATGCAGTCTCAGCTCTCTTCATTGAGTACTGTTAAAATATTTCCTAGGTCTTTTTGGGTTAGTTGTCATTTAATGAACCACCTGCTCTGATCCCACTTTCTTGGGGGATCATGACCCCAAAGATAGGAAAGTTGCCACCTACAACTTAGGAAGTGTTTGAGGATGCTACCACTTGTCTTTTTCCCTCCACCTAGTTCCATCCACCAGTTTGACGAGTAACCTCTTTTTAACAGCTCTCCCATGCTGTTGTCTCCACAATTTATTTATTAATAATAAAATATTCTGAATTACATTGAACTTCTGTTGCCTCTGCTGAGTCATCAGTTCCTACTTAGCATTAATTTAACATAATGTCTCAGGAATATAATAAAAAAAATTAACATTATTTTACAAAATTAGGGTATGTGACATACACACCCCCTTAAAATGTAACATCGTCCTCGATGTTACTTATTCTTCATCCTCTGCAACCTCTTGGAACAAATTTGGGTATGCTTCCCACATCTTACTTTCGAGTTCCCAAGTAGCCTCTTTAGGACTAAGGTGCTTCCATTGCACCTTCACTTGTCCAATGGCACAGTTCCGCAGAGTAATTTCCCTCCTCCCGAGGATACAGTCCGGTTCCACCAAAACTTCTCCTTCTGGCTCCACTTGTACAACATTCCAATCAATTACATGAGTAGCATCATGAACATACTTTTTCAAAACAGAAATATGAAAAACATTATGCACTTTTAAGTTAGGAGGTAACGCTAGCTGATATGTGACTTGACCAATTCTGGATAAAATTTCAAACGGACCACAGTAACGTGGTGCTAGTTTTGCACAACTCCCCAGTCTTAGGGAGATTTTCTTTGGTCTTACCTTTATAAACACGTGCTCACCCACCTGGAACTCTTTGGGAGTTATTTTCAAATCTTCTTGGCTCTTTTGTCGATCATGTGCTACCTTCAAATTTTCCTGCACTTGTTTTACAATATGTTCCATTTCCTTCAATAATTCAGGTCCTATCACCAATCTATCTACTGAATTATTCCAGGAGATAGGAGTGTTGCATTTACGCCCATACAAAATTTCAAATGGACTAAACTTAGATGATGAGTGATAGTTATTATTATAAGCAAACTCTGCCAAATGCAAGTAGTCCTCCCACTTACCTGGATGATCCTTAACATACATCCTTAACAAATCTTCCAGTACCTGATTCACTCTTTCAGTTTGTCCATCCATCTGAGGATGGAAAGAGGTGCTGAAATTTAGTGTTGTGTTTAATCCCTTAAACAAGGACCTCCAAAAATTCCCTGTGAATTTAGGATCTCTGTCTGAAATAATAACCTTAGGTACTCCATGTAACCTAAAAATATGCTTTAAAAGTATATAAGCTATATTAGCATCCTCATAGGTAGTCTTGACAGGAATGAAATGTGCTACTTTACTTAACTTGTCAACCACCACCATAACTGAATCATTCTGATTCTGATTTCTAGGCAATCCAGTAATAAAATCCAAGCTGATTACTTCCCATTTCCAACTAGGAATAGGCAAAGGTTGCAGTAAACCAGCTGGATATTGGTGTTTAGTTTTTACTTGTTGACAATCCAAACATCTAGCTATGTACTCAGCTACTTCAGTTTTCATATTAGGCCAGAAATATTCTTTTCTTAACATGGTGATAGTCTTTTGGTAGCCTGGATGTCCTGAATAAGGTGTTTTATGAATTTCATCCAGAATCAGCAACTTGACATTTGGCACATTAGGCACATACATTTTATCCTTAAATAATAAAAATCCATCTTTATTTAGACTATAACCTTTTATTAGACTTTCTGTAGGTTCTTCTTTAGCTGTGACTTGTAATTTTTAATAAATTTCATCCTGTCTTATCCCTTCTGTCAGCTGTTCATTTAAATCAAAAACATAAGTATTGATCACTGCTGTAAAATTCAGTTTTGTGTTTCTTCTTAAGGCATCAACCACCTTATTTTCTTTTCCTTTTATGTGTTGAATTTCAAAGTCGTATTCACTTAAGAAGGCTAACCACCTTGCTTGTCTTGCATTTAAGTTGGGCTGATCTAAAAGGTATTTCAGACCTTTATTATCAGTCATTAAAATAAACTTTATACCTATTAAGTGGTGTCGCCACATTTTTAAAGCATGTATAACAGCAGCAAGTTCTAAGTCATAAGTTGCATAATTTTTTTGTGGATATTTAACTTCCTGGACTCATAGGCAATGACATGCCCATCTTGAGTTAGCACACCACCTAAACCATTATTACAAGCATCGGTGCATACTACAAAATCCTTATTAGGATCTGCTATTCTGAGAATAGGTGCAGTTGTTAACAAGGTTTTTAATTTCCTAAAACTTTCTTCACATTTTAAGTTCCAATCGAATTTCTTGCCTTTCTTTTGCAAGGAAGTGATGGGATTAGCTATTTTCGAAAAGCCTTCAATGAATCTGTGGTAATAACCGGTAATTCCCATAAATGACCTAACATTTGTTACGTCCTTTGGAACTGGCCAATCTTTGATTGCCCAAATCTTTTTGGGATCGACTAAAATGCATTCTTTAGTCATTACGTGACCTAAGTACTGGATTTCATCTCTAAAGAAATCACACTTACTGAACTTCGCAAAAAGCTGTTTCTCTCGCAGCTCTTGTAAGACTATCCGTAAGTGTTCCTTATGTTCTGCTTCATTTTTAGAATAAATTAAAATGTCATCGATAAATACGACAACAAATTTATCTAAATATTTATGCATTATATTATTCATTAGACACATAAAGACAGCTGGGGCGTTAGTAATCCCAAATGGCATTACGAGAAATTCGTAATGTCCATACCTTGTTCTAAAGGTTGTCTTGAAGATGTCCTCGTCTTTAATTCTTACCTGATGATATCCTGATCTCAGGTCTATCTTTGAGAACACCGTAGCTCCACGCAGCTGATCAAACAGATCATCTATGCGGGGCAAGGGATATCTGTTTTTAATTGTCATCTTATTTAGTTGACGGTAATCTATGCATAGTCGCATAGTCCCATCTTTCTTTTTGACAGAGATGACCGGTGCTCCCCAAGGGGACACACTAGGTCGAATGTACCTCTTATCTATTAACTCTTTTAACTGTGATTTTAATTCATTAAGTTCTAAAATATTCATACGATATGGAGATTTTGAGCTAGGTACAGCACCTGGTACCAGCTCAATAGTGAAATCCAGTTCCCTCCTGGGAGGTAATCCTGGAATTTCCTCCAGAAAAACATCAGTAAATTCATTTAAAATAGGAATATCCTCTATTTTTAACTTATCTTTTTCAGATTTACTAGCATCATCTATAATAGTTATAGCATAGTCTTTACACCCTTTTCTAACTGCTCTTTTAAGTTGTAAGGCAAAAATCTGCCTAATTACAGTTTTCATAGGAATACCCTTAACTGTTACTGGTGATTCATTATTATTTACGCACGTAAAGGTTTTATCAAAACAGTTTAGAACTACCTTATGTTGCTCTAACAAATCCATACCAATCAATAAGTCATACGAGCCAAGTGGCAGAACATTTAGCTTAACAGTAGTTTTAAAATCATCTATAACTAAAACACATTCTTTCACGTAACAGGTTACTTTCCTTTTTTCCCCAGTGGCTAATTGAACTAACCAGGAGCTATCAAACTTTTCAACAGTCAATTTACACTTTTCTACTATCTGAGGTGAAATGTAACTAAGACTAGCTCCTGGATCTATTAAAATGGTTACAGGGGTTTGGTTAACCATACCTTCTACTTCCACCATGGAAGTCTGATAATCAGCTTGGAAGTTCTCCAACGCTGCATTGATTCTGGGCATAGTCCTTGCAAAATCTCCAACAGTCATTTCATCCTGCACAGTATGAATATTTCTGTTTGGCTTTTTTCGATTTGGGCAGACCGAGGCATAGTGTGGGCCATTGCACTCCCAGCACTTAACAGGCTCCTTTCGTTCAAAATTCTTAGTGAAATTTCCATGATTGTTTGGAACTTTCTTGCCTTTAAAATTGCTGGAATTATTAGAATTATTAGAAACACCATTTCTATTTCCTTGGAAGTTCTTACCACTAGAATGATTTATGTTCTTGTTATTCTTGAAATTCTTCTGAGGTATAAATTCTTTCTTTTTAAACTCAGGCTGATTACTGTTCTTTTTAGTTTCTAGTTGGCTATACCTTCTTTCTTTTTGTTCTGTTCAAAACAGAAATTTGCCTTCCGCATCGCTTCTTCCATAGTCTTAGGGTTATCATATTCGATTATGTCCTTGATATGATATGGCAGACAGCTGAGAAACCGTTGTAACTTAGGTTTCTCATCAACTAAATAAGGTACATACCTCAACAAACTTAACAATTTACTGTTTAAGTCCTTCATAGTCATGGATCCTAACTTTAACTCGTAAAATTCGTTAGCTTTTTCTTCATAATATTGTTCGGACAGAAATTTCTTCTTGAAGTACCTTTTAAAAGTACTCCAATTAACCTCTTTTTCCTTGATACCCTTAACTCTCTTCAGATCTTGCCACCATATGTCTGCTTTTCCGGAGAGATTATAGATCGCCATTCTTGCCTTCAACTGATTTGAATAGTTGTATATCTGAAAATATTTCCTCATCCCGGATAACCAGGACTCTGCCTCTTCCCCTTTTTCAGTCTCTCTGTTGAAAGTTGGGGGCTTTATTTTTTTTAAATCCCCGGAAATCTCTTCATATGGCCTGTACTTTTTCTTCCTGTTATACAACTCAGCCTCACTATTGTCACTAGTAGTGTAATAGCTTTGTTGTTCCCTGAATCCTTCAGATGATGAACTGCTTTCAGCTTTAGTCGGTTTCATATTTTTAGATCCTTTCTAATGGCTAGCTTCCTCAGATTCAGATCTTTTGTTCCTTCCTTCAGTCTGAAATTTTTCCATCAAAATTTGATTTAACTCTTCTTGAGTTTTCAAAATTCTTTCATTGTCCTTCTTGACTGATTCCATTTCAGTCTTCAAATCCTTTATATTCTACATCTTCTCTAAAGAGTGAGAATTTACTTCTTCTAACATAGGTTCTCTGGACATTGTCTTGTTTCGGTGTTTGGAGAATCCTCCTGAGCATATTCTCCTAAATTCTCCATACCTGCCTGTTATTTTCAAAAAAAAAAAAATTGCTTCTTTACATAAAACAGAATATAAGTTAGTACATTATTTTTGTCGTTCTGTGGAAACAGGTTGGGCCACATTCAGGCCTAGTATTTGAACCATGCTCTGATACCACATGTCAAAACCCCAAAATTTCAAAAAAATAAAATTTTTAAAATAAATATAATTTCAATAAAAGTAGTCACTAATTGTTTGATTACTTATCTGTTATCGAAATTAAATATTTGTTGGTTACGTTATAGCAGTAGAACAGTTCTTTTCAGTTTACTGATTTTGTTCTTTTTGCGACCATACAAAAGCGATTGTCATGTAAAAACTGGCTTACTTAGCTTCCGAGCCAATGCAGAGAGTTCTTCCTGTTTTTTTTTTTTTTTACAGACTACAGGTAAGAAGCTTTGGGCAATGCTTAATGAATTTTTAAAGCATTTGATTATATGATTTTTGCAAATGGTGAACTCAGTAAAGAAATAGATACTTAAACAAAATTCCAGTATTCAAGGTATAATTATTTCACTGTTTCTATTCTTTTACTTCTTGAGGGATAGAAATTAGTTCAACAGTATTGATTGCAACCGTTTCCTTTCTAGTCATAATATACTATAGTCCTCAAGAGGTTTAAGAAATTTTTTATGTCTAACATGGTTGTCAACTGTATGATCAAATTCTTTAATTAATTTTATTACAGGTAGGAGAGTAAGTTCAAGATCTATGTTTAGTTATCCATCTCACTAAACTAAGTCATGTCTGGAAAGAATACTATACAATGTTAAAGAACTTATGTATTCAATTCTTACTTTCATTCTCTTAAGTTTTGAGGTAATTACAATCTCAAAGCATACTGCAGTCAAATAAAAGAATCTAGTATTAGAGGGTTTAAAAATTATCTATACTATAATTGTTTGGAGAATAATCATATATTTACAGTCAGTAATATTATTCGAATCTTATTTGAATCTCAATAGAACCTTTTTATCTTTAGAGATCTAACATATTTCCATACAAACCTGCTAGATCCATACTACATCATTTAAAGTAAGTAACCACTATAATTATAGACTTACTTATCATGGTTAGATTATGTAAACAAAGAAATTCTTTTTCATGACTTAATCATATTCTAGAATTATTAATAGATTGGCTTAAAGAACAATAGCCAAATCTATAATAAACTGAGTCATAGTGTAGGTCTTTATACTTTAACAAGTCTATGGATTAACGTAAGTTTACCTTCTGTCCTCTTTTACCAAGATGGTTTCCTTAACTCCTTTGCATGAATAATATATACTTGGTTAAGTATAATTCTACTTTGGTTGCTTAATTATTAAGAGAATATCATTATTCTTTGTCTCTTAAGTTATATTCTATAAGAACCTTGTCATATTCATTAATATAATCATTTGATGATAGCATCGTAATATGGAAAGGAGAATGCAAAGGGTATATATTATAATACATGGTAAGGATTATAATTTGCAATAATAGATTATAAACATAATCATAAAGGTCGTATGGTTCCCATACCCTTCATGATTACTAATGAGATTATGATGTGACAAAATAATGTAGGTTCATGCTACGTGCACAACGTGATGAGTGAACTATGGAATAACAAAAAAAATGATTGGAAATCATTTGTGGGAATATGAACTATGCAAACGTTACCCAAAACGCATAAAAATCTATGTGATAACGTGGCACTCCCTGGTCCATGCATTTGATTGATAAAAAGGTCTCGGTCGAACCCTAACTCCATCATTCTTCTTTTGCCTTCGGGCAGTCTGTATTCTGCTGCGATTTTTCCTCAAGGCATTGTTGTTATTTGCTGTGTGATAGCCTCCCCATCGTCGTTCTTGCTGGAATATTCGTCCACTGCCTGTAGAGAGGTGTTAGTGTGCTACTGTTTGGGTTTTTTACAAAGGCTATTGATCAACTTAGGGTTACTCTCCCTCGCCATTCCTTGTTCAAGCCCTTGATTGCAACGTCTCCCTCCTTCGTGAATGTTGAAGTATGGTTCCTTGGGACCCTATCCTCCCTTTCTGCAGAAGATTTGCTTACTAAAATTCATGGGTGCTTCGCTGTTAAACGGTGATCACGCTATACTGGTAAGAGGATTGTCAGTCCTTAACTTTCTTCATTGATTTGTTTTAGTGTAAATACAATCATTTCTAACAGTTTTTTTTAAATGAATTCTTCTTTTTGCAGGTCGACCCCTTCCTCCGTTTGGCTGTGCAAGTTTTACAACAACGGTTCAAGTTTTACGGTAAGCCTGGTTTTTAACCATGGTCGTTACTATTTGTTTGGTCCAACTGGAACAGATTGGTTGCGTTGTCAAAACTGTTACCCTTAGGGTTTCAGTTTGCTTATTACTTTATTTTTGTTGTTTAATTTCATAGTTACAAGGGTTCCTTGAACTGCACGACAGTGCTTGGGCTATGGCCGTGAATGTATATTAAAATCAGTTTTATAAACTTGTAATGGTCGTGGTGTGCGTAGTCCCTCGCATAGTATTTACTGTGTAAATACTAATGTCGAAAGACAACTTGGAAGAAGGGCCTGGAAACCCCAATTCCACTCTACTGTAAATGTTTTGTATTTATAGGGTGGAAACCCTAACTTAAATATGAGTTATTAACAGTCCTTTTTGGTTATTTGGAGCTTACAGTACTTTACTATTTTTATGTGTTTATTTATTTATTTAATATTTGTTTACTTGTATTATGTTGATGATATTTGGGCTCAGCCGTAAAAGAAAATTTACAAGCTCTTGGAAATTTTATTTTGTGTTAATAAATATATCTCTGTAAGTTATTTTGGTTAAATTGTATTAAATAAATCGTTTTGGTAAAATGAGCATACTGTAATTCTATTTGTTTAAATTTATAAATTTTTGGTGAAGTGCTTGAGTAACTAACAGTTACTCTCTTTTCAAGTACAAAACTTTTGCTTGATCCTGTAATATAAAAAAAAATGACTAGATTCCCATTATTTCTGTTTCTATACATAATAATTTTTAACTTACATTCATTGTTTATACCATAGATATAATAAAATGAATATTTTGTAAAAATAATACCTTATGTATCAGTAATATTATTCTTGTGATTTATTATACTTAGTTACTTTTATCTGAGAGAGTTGGAACTATATTTACATAGTTGCTATCCTACAACTTATAAAGAATTTATATTTTAATACAGTAATTTGAAGTATTACTTGCAACAGTCCTAGAATACAAAAACTTTAATTCCATTACTGTTGATATTAAAATGGAATACATAAATAAAGAGCTGTGCTTATAAGTTTTTAAATTTATTATCTTATTCTTTAATAGTTATTAAGACGTGATAATTACTATATATTTACCGTGTTACTATAGTTTTAAACTAGATCCTTATGTCTTAGAGAGATCCTTTCAGTATTCTAAAATGTCTTATTCAAAAGACAATTTATAAATTATAAAATTTCTCATAAGAGAAGTACTATAGTTATTATATAGTTAATATTTACGCAATGAATACTCTGATAAGTATAAGTTTGCAGTTATGAAATTTTGTTCATATTTAACTAGATAGAACCGAATCTAAGGATAACCTATTTACAGATATATATATATATAGACCCTGTATAGTTAGATTATTTGTAAGATTAGTTTGAAATTCTAGTTATTCTTTCTTTTGTTTAAATCTTACATAAACAATGATTAGGTCGGGAAAGGAGTAAACTGTAAATCTGTAAAACAAAAGATTGCTGAAAGTAACTAAGGTAATAAATACTGCTTAATTATTTGTACATACTATCTTTCGCAACAGTTTAATTATTTTTCTGTTCTAAGAAGACTTAACAGTTTATCTATACTGAAATTTACTACTTCTAAAAACCAAGATAATTCTTCTGTAATTAACATAGAAAAGCTACTCTATAATTTTACTCACATTCTATTATGTATTATCATCATATCATCTGTCTTTAAATTTTACCCTAGTGCTGGAGTACGGTCTGGTAAAAACCCAGATGTGGAAAAACATAGTGGGTCATTATTTTTCATCCACAGATTCTATTGCTAATAAACTGAAACATTTACATTACTAAACTAGCTAGCTCTTCTGTCATATAATATAGGCATAACATTCATCCATTCACACTCATTATAACAAGAATAGTTAAGTGACAGAACATGTTTGAACTTTGGACAACAACAGCAATGGGAGGCCGTTCCTCCCTACCAACTCCTGGAGAGCGCTCAAACAGCGACTTCTCAGGACCCCCGAGCTTGCTCTGGTCTCCCTGGCTGGAACTAGGTGCAGCAAAGTCAGATACCAGTCTTCAAACTCAGTACTAACCCAAAACGTATCAGCAAGTTCTCCCAGCTAAAAAGCTATAATAACCAAGTTACTGCAGCATTCCTCTCAGAGCAACTTCCTTACTGTTTTTCCCTCTTTCCTCAATGAATTTCCTGAATAACATTCACCTGAATGAATTCTCTTTGGAAAATATCTGTGCAGCCTCAGCTCTCTTCATTGAGTACTTTTAAGAGATTCCCTAGGTCTTTTTGGGTTAGTTGTCGTTTAATGAGCCACCTGCTCTGATCCCACTTTCTTGGGGGATCATGACCCCAAAGATAGGGAAGTTGCCACCTGCAGCTTAGGAAGTGTTTAAGGATGCTGCCACTTGTCTTTTGCCCTCCACCTAGTTCCATCCACTAGTTTGACCAGTAACCTCTTTTTAACAGCTCTCCCATGCTGTTGTCTCCACGATTTATTTATTAATAATAAAATATTCTGAATTACATTCCACTTCTGTTGACTCTACTGAGTCATAAGTTCCTACTTAGCATTAATTTAACATAATGTCTCAAGAATATAATAAAAACAATTAACATTATTTTACAAAATTGGGGTATGTGACAGAAGGTTCTAACCAGTACGGTAAATGGTAAGGATCCAAAGCCACTAGATGAAGGTCATCAGTGTGATCATTAGAAAATTTTTGAATGGTTTCATACATAGCTTCATGAGGACTCAATGAGGTGGAATCAACAACATTTTTTCCCTTAGGCTCATAATCAAATAAGGCGATCATATGTACTATCGCGGTATCCGTGCTAGGAGGAGTAGATGGAAAAATCCCCATAAGGGATGAGTCCTTCTACATGCCTACCCCAATTGACTGGTAAGGAGGAGGGGATTGGCCTAACATGGGGATGTTATTAGTCATGGAGGTAGTAACATCCAGCGTACAGAAATCAAGCTGATCAATAGTGACAATTCTCCCTAGATGCAGGAATTGGACTGTTCGAAATATTGTTGAAGAAACAATAGTCATGGCATAGAACCAATTCCTTCCTAGAAGGAGGGTGTAATCTAAAGGGGCATCTACCACTTCTACTTGGATGGAAACGGTTTTTTCCCCCAGCTTGACCACGAGGGTTGATATGAGACCATGGGGTTGAAAACCCCGTCCATCAAAGGATTTAAGGGTCATAGGTGATGTGACAAGCTCGGGAGAGCCAAGAGCTTTCCAACAAGTTAGAGATAACACCGAGGTCGAAGCTCCTTCATCTAGTACCGTTCAAAAGACTTTCTTTCCCACTACTTTTGTAATGATCTGAAAAGCAATTTTATGCGGTAATCTAGGTTTATAGTTCTCAACATTGAAATGAATTAAGTTAGTGTTATCTGGGTCTACATCTCCTAAAGTTACCAACAAGTTCTTGCGTTGTTTGGGGAAACTTTGGAGTACTTCTAGGGTAGACATCGCACAAGGTGCCTGAGCGAGATCTTCAACTACATTATAGAATTGAGCAGCTCAGGCATTGGGATTAAAGATAGCCTTCCGAAGAGTAATCTTTGGTGGGCACAAAATCATATCGAGAGTAGGTTTTGTGATATATAAAGGGACAGTAGATGAGGATTCCAGAGAACTAGCAGAGGGAGCTTTCCATGAAGAATATTGATCTTCTTTTTTATCTGCGGGTTTATCGTAATTCTAGCTTCGAGTTTGCATATGGATGGTATCCGAGGACATCATATGAATTTCCTCGGATGAACTAGAGTTACCTTGGTTAGACATGTGTTCTATGAGTTGTTGTTGACAAGGAAAGGGATCCGTAAGTACTGCAAGTGTGGGATTAGACTTCAAAAACTTGGATTCGTCTCGACAGGGACACTCCTTCGAAAAATGGTCACCACCACATAACAGACAGGGATACTTAGCCTTCATTTTCCCTTTGTCATTGTCATTATTGGTTGGTTGTGGGGTCTCCTGTTGGTTTCCAGGTTTTTTATTTCTATTTTTACATTTATTTTTATTACCCAAGGTTTGAGTACTTTGAATAGAACTGACCTCGACGAAAACCTTAGGAGTTGAAGGAGTAGTAGTTTGGGTTTTCTTGGTAGGTTTCACTACGAATGGGGATTGGATTGAACCAAAAAACCCATCAACGGGCACTTCTGCTGGTGGCTTGGCAAGGTCAGTGCTGGGGCGAGGAGCTTAAGGAATCAGGTCATAAAGAGTTCCAGACTGGGAATAGACCAAGTCTAGGTACTAATCCCGACTAATATCCTGCTCTTTGGTAATGACACTACCCATAGCTACATCTCAGGAAATAGGAGGCAACAAGGACTTAGTGAACCAATCAAGTAACAATTGATCCAAAATAGGGGCCTTAATAAGCCTTTTCTACCTTCTCCACTCATTAATGTGATCAGAAATGTGGGTGGAGGTGTTCTGTCATAGAGAAGTTAAAATTTCAGTGCCCATTTCATAACGAATAGGAAGTTGAAAGTGTGTAAGGAACACGGTTTCCAATGAGCCAAAATCCACAAACAAATGTTGTGGGAGTTCAATGTACCACTTCATGGCCGTACCAGTCAAAGTTCGCTGAAAGAGTCATAAACGAATAGAATCATCCATGAGGGAGTTCGAAGAACACCATAAATGAAAAGTCATGACATGGTTCCGCAGATCTTCACCTTGCTTTCCATTGAATTTCAAAATATTCGATGGTAACTTTACTAGAATTGGAGGCCATGAGGGATTGTGTTGAATGGGATCATTAATCAACATGGACAAATCGGGAAAGTCCAAAGTTACTAGGAAGGGTAAGTGTCTATTGGGTTTCACATACTAGTGATATTGATATGGCATATAATTACCAGTAGGACCATAGGTAGACTGATAAACAGGTTGCTATGAGGAAAAACCACCAGAAGATCCACCCACACGGGGTTGATTTCCAGAATTAGGACAGCTAGGACCACCAGGACCTCCACGAGGAGGACCTCCAAGGCCATCGGGACCACCAGGACCACTATGAGGTGGACCATCAGACCCTCCGGAGCCTCCAAGAGGTGGTAAATCTCCAAAGCCACCAGAACCATTAGGTGAAGGGCTACCAAACCCTCCAAATCTAGAAGGAGGAAAGCCACCAGGTCCCCCAAGACCACCAGGACCACTAGGACCATAAGGAGGAAAGTTTCCAGTTCCTCCTTGGCCATTAGGTCCCTTAGGGGGAGGACCTCCATAAGGTGGTCCTCCCACACCTCCCACAATATGTATAGGTATCCCTCCTGTAGCTGGCATGTAAGACCAGTTGGGTTGCCCCCATGGCGTAAAAGTGTTACTAGGGTATGGAATTCCAACATAAGGAATTCCTGTAGGATTAGATGGATGATTACCTATAGGTATTTGATAACCATAACCTCCAAAAGACTGAATGATAACAGGTTGTGCTCCCAAGGGCTGACCTGAACTCGATGGGGGATTTACCACATCAGTATATGTGGGAGGGACATAAACTGTAGATTGTTCTATGTTAAAGGTTTGTCTTTGACTAGCAACAATTTCGGTGTCAGATAAATTAGGTCATGCTGGGGGTTGCCCTCGGCATTAGAAGGTACTGATGAAACAGGAATTGAAGGTTGAATCTCAGGTGTAGAAGACCTGGGAAGATTAGGGATAGACATAACATGAGAGGTGATAGGGGTGGTATCTTGAACTGGGTTGTAGGGTGTCAATGGACAATCTATAATTGGTTCAATGGGTCTCATATATTCAACGAGTGAACAATATCCCCTAGGAACAGATGTGGACCTTGGTAGTGTTGGACCTAAGATGCCATCTATCTACCTATCGATCTCCATCGCGTGAAGAATGGCAGAACGGTATTTCCTATGTTATTCTTCAATGTCAGAAGAGATTCCACGGGTTCCAAATGAAGAAATGGCTTGACCTATAGGGGTTTCCCAAAATGAAGCATTGGGACCAAAATTCGAGCGAGCAACATCATCAACACGTTCTTCCACGGGAGAAGGGAGTGACGAATCTTCCCGGGAAGGTTGTTGGACCAAGGGAGGCGAGTGTGAATAATATGGTACTCAACTTTCCACAACCACATTATCTCCTACATGGGAGGTGGTAGCAGCTCCTTGGTCGATAGATTCCATAGGATTTTCTCCTGAACCAGGAATAAAATCAAGTGGCAAGCCCTGTACTCTTCTGAACTGTCTTAACTTAGCCAGTTTGTACAGTTCCTATCTAATCTAGGGTCTGAAAATCTAGAAAACACAAAAAAAGACTTCCCTACACAAACTATAGTTCAAAACAAGCAGACTTAAAATGACAGGAGGATTTCAAAAGTCAGGTCTCTCACTAGGATTGTCAAGAAGGAGCCACTTGTGATATACCTCGAGGTTACGTACATAGTAATCTCCCCGAATGTTTTTTTCAATGTATGGCTCCAAACAAGATGGCCAAAGGGATTTTCTCATATGGATAAGGTATCCTAGTGGGGTCTCCCAATATACTCAAGGTACGTGGGAGATCGAATCGGTAGTAGTGTTGTCTTATGCATAACCGTACACAAGGGGCCTTCCGATATACAATCGAGTACGTGAAGTACCTTTTTATATACCTCAAGGGTACATGAAAGGCCATTCGATATACCAACGGTACGTGGAAGAACCGTGCGAGTCCCAGAATGTAATGCTGGAAAATAACAATAGCTCCTATGCTTAACAATGCCCGAACGTGTCTCTAACCTATCACTCAATTTACTACATAAATTTTAACCTACAACTACCATTAATTTTAACTTGTACGGTTAGGTGAATGCATGATGTTTTGACAGAAAAGTAAAACCATCCAGTATGCTTGTGAAAATGTTCACTTTACCATTCAGTATGCCTACTTACCAGAGGGAAGAGAGTGTTTTCTCTTTGTTTCAAAACCAAAAAGACTTCCAAACAACGGTCATGAATATCAAATCAAAGACAAGCAAACACTTTTAAAAAACTAATTTCTTCTTTTCAAAAACAAATGAGAAGAGTGAGGATCTCTTTTCCTAAAAGAAAAACAAAAGGCACACCTACATGCAAATGCACTCTATCGTTTCAATTTTCTCAAAAACATAAGCAAATCTAACTTAAAACTACCATTTTTTTCATTTTGATCGAGATAATCCTAGATGCATGAGAGATGGAAGATCATGAAGGTCCTGAAAGCTTGCAAAGCCAATCAAAGAACTCAAATCCAACGCTCAAATATGATGTCCTAGTCTCAGTCAAAACTTTCCTTTTTTAAAGGAAGGAAAAAGAAGTTTACTATGCAAGTAAGAAATGAAACCTAGAAGCTAATCTAGTGTTCTTCTTTCAATTTATGCAACGAAAAGAGATTTCAATAACACCCTAAACTTTTCAAAAAACAAGGAATCCTTCTTTAAACACAACCAATCAAGCATAGAAGTGGATGAACAATCAAAAAGACTTAAACAAACTTTTGAAATTCCACTGAAATCAGTCTTAAACCATCAAATCAGCAAGCCACACACATCAGATTCAGTAACACAAGCCTAATGATAGAACTGAAAGCAATCAAAATCCAAATTTTTGCAAAGAAAAATGAGGAAAAAGTTTTTTGGGATGATTCCTACCTGGCACCGCACTTTGGAGGTGTTTGACAAATCGTTTCCAAGAAAACACCGCACCTGGAAAATGGGTTACATGCAGTGGCACCGCTTAGTGCTCACTTTCTTCAGGCAGTGGCACCACTCCTCGTACACAGTATGGGCACGGTTCCCTGTAGATGGCCAAAACAAAACAAAAAAATGATGGATCGTATCATAAAAGACTGGATCAAGGAAAATATTGATGAATTGAATATGGAAATAGAGCATAAAAGACCAAAATGACTCAGATCTGAATGGATCTATAAATTTCAAACCCAAATAACGCAAGTTAGAAAGTAGATGTGACTGAAGAGAGTTAAAAAAATGGAACCTGGATTCGGAAAAGAGTTGCAGGCTGAGGAAGATCAGAACAACTGATATGCATGCTCCCCAACGGAGTCACCAGATTTGTTAGCTAGAATATTTCACCTCCTGCGGACAGCAAGGTGTTCCACTGGTCTAAATGGTTCAAATCCAAAACAATTAGAGGAAAGAGGTTGAAGACTCTCCCTAGACGTCGTAGATATCTGGAATACAAGGCTTTGATAGTCCACCTATGTACCTGCAATCAAGCTCAACGTGAAACAAGTCAAAGCAACCAGAATATGATCTGCTAATCTATGCTAGTGACTAAGGAATCTAGCAACATATATGTGAAATCATAACAACAACAACATATGTGGGACAGAAATCAACTTGCATTAATGAAATATGAAGAAGTTTACAACCAAGCCTTAGTGTTGACATGCATCTCCATGAAACCAAATTCACATCCCCAAAATCTTCGACTCTAGCTCTCTATGCTCTCTCCAAATGATCTTGGGCCAAGGATCAATCCAACAGCATAACAATACCTTCAATGTTCTCCCCCTCAACCATGGCCATAAGGTTGTATTTATAAGGCTAGATGGATAGGATAGGTTGAGATATTTGTGGGTGAGGTGGCCTCCAAGATCCTAGGATGGGGGATCTTGAGCTCAACTGAACCACTACAGTATGGATAAGGGATATCTCAAGGATTATCATCTAGAAGCCTCAATAAGCTTCTCTTTTTCTTTTTTTAACCAAGGTACTACATTTTTCCTTTAGTGACAGAGCGGTTCTTGTAATAACCACTAATGGACTAATGGCTATAAGCGGTGGCACCACTTATGGGAAACAGAGTATGGGCAGTGCGAACAAGGGTACCACTCCTAGATAAAGGGGCATGCACGATGCTAGGTATTTTCATGTGAGATTAATGAAAAACCATTTAGTTTCCACTCCAGAAGCTGGGATTCAGGGAAAATAGGTATGTCAAATGTCTTATCACATGATGGTGACAGGATTTTGGTATAACAGTATATATGGCCTAAATTTTTTTACCACT
This sequence comes from Pseudotsuga menziesii, assembly GCA_001517045.1. Taxonomy (NCBI): domain Eukaryota; kingdom Viridiplantae; phylum Streptophyta; class Pinopsida; order Pinales; family Pinaceae; genus Pseudotsuga; species Pseudotsuga menziesii. The sequence continues at coordinate 547,442 of LPNX010211289.1, forward strand.
TTAAAGACTTCATAAGCTTGGTTTTCAACTACTGGATAGTTCAATTCAGCCCCTTGCAGACCAGTGCTCATAAATGATATGGGGTACTCATCTCCCCCATCTTCTTTCTGTGTAAGCACAGCTACTAATGAATCATCAAACGCAAAAGTGTACAAAATAAAATCCTTTTCAAAATTTGGACTTTTGAGTGACGGTGCATGAGCAACAGATGTTTTTATCTTGCTGAATGCAGTCTTTTCCAAATTAGTCCATTTGAATTGCACACTCTGTTTAACCATTTGCTGCAAAGGTTTGACGATTTGAGCAAAGTCTGGTACAAACTTTCACACAAAGTTGATTGTCCCCATAAAATATTGCCTACCCTTTTTATTATGTGGTAAAGGGATATTTTCTAAAGCTCTAATCCTCTCCGGGTCTATGGAGATCCTTTCTTAGAAATGACATTACCCAGTAGCTTTCCTTTTGTGATTGCAAACACACATTTCTTGGTATTTAGTGAAATACCATATTTCTGGCAATGCTTGAAAATCTGTTTCAAATGAAATGCATGCTCTTCTCTCTTTTTCAAAAATATTCTAACATCATCTAGATAAACCACAACACTACGGCCAATCAGACCGCAGAAAGCTATATCCATGGCCCTTTGCAATGTAGCTCCAGCATTGATAAGTCCAAAGGGCATCCTCCTATATGCAAAAGTTCCCCACTTGGTTCTAAAACTGGTTTTAAGCCTGTCTTATTTTGCTACTAATACTTGATTATAACCAGAGAATCCATCAAGTAACGAAAACAATTCAGATCCTGAAACCATTTGTAGTATTTTCTCCATGGGTGGGACTGGATAATTATCTTTATCTAATGCACGATTAAGATTTTTGAAATCTACACAAAGTCTGATTTCTCTGGAATTTTTCCATACTAGTACCAAGTTAGAAACCCATTCTGAATGTCTGAATTTAAATATAATTTTAGCATCCAAGAACTTTTTTACCTCACTTTGAATTAAAGGTTCTATCTTAGGATGCATCTTTCTCAAAGGCTATTCGTAAGGCTTGATTCCAACTTTGATTGGGATAACATGTTGTATGATCTTTGTGTCATAAGTTTTCAGATCTTCATAGGTCCAAGAAAACACATCCCTGTACTGCTTGAATAAACTAATGAACTTACTCCTTTCACCTGGAGAACAACACTTCCCCAAATTTACATATTTGAGTTCAACTTTAGTCCCTAAATTTATCAGTTCGAATTGTAAAGACGAGCTATGAGTCTTGACATTCATTGGCTTTCTGAACTTGTTATCTAAATCAAACATTTATTCCAAGGTCCTAACTCCTTTAGGAATAAAGTTCCCGAACTTTAATTCTACTTGATGTTCTTCATCATCTATTGTTGCTCCTTTGATAGTATCATCATTCATCAAACACTCCAAAATTTGCCGATCATTGTCAAAAACCCATAGATTTGTGAACATATCTAGAACAGAAGGCCTGAAAACTAATTCAATAGAGCATCTATTATTTGAAGGTACTAATCCTGCAGCTGAGGTAGCTAGTAAATTAGCTACTGCATTATTTAATCTAGGAATGGACACAATATTGAATGCATGAAAATTTATCAGTAAATCCCAAACTTCATTTTGGTAAGCTTTCAAATGTGGTTAAATGCAGTGTATTTTGTTCTGAATTTGCCTAACAACGATTTTAGAATCTCCATATACTTTCATATTTTTTACTTTGAATTCTATTGCTTTTTTAAGTCCTTGAACTAGTGCTTCATATTTGGCTATGTTATTTGTGCATTCGAATTTTAACCTACATGAAATAAAATGTTTTTTTTTTATCAATCAGGACACAGCCAGCCCCTGATCCCTCCAATGTTTTAGAACCATCGAAATAAAGAATCCAAAAACTATCTACTTCTACTGAATTTGAATTATGAACTACATATGAAACTAAATCTACTATGTTACAGTCAATCTCATCAGCCCGTGAAAATCGAAGGAGATCGGGTTGGATATCAGGTATACTGCTAGCTTCTTCATCTTGGTAATTTCTTGGTTCCAGTTCAATGAAATAGTTTCCCAACACAAACTTTACTGGTTCATTTTTTCCTTCTAACTGAGTGACATTATATTTCATTTGAGGCTTTCTTAACACTTTTATTTGATTTTGACTTCCTTTAAAAGGCAACCACAAATGTGACCAATTCAATGCAAAATATCCTTCCAACCTTGCTGACCAGTCTCGGCTCAAAACCAGACCATAAGCATTTGGTATGTCTGCTACTACAATGTCGATGTACTGACATACCCTCTCATCTGCGGATAAATGAATCAAAACATCCTCCATTTCTCCTATTACTTTTATTGTTGTTCTATCTAATTGAAGAACTTGCCAAGTGCATGGTTTAGGTTGACCATTGATTTTCTTGTAGACTGAAAGTGGCATAACATTGACTGATGCTCCTGATTCCACTAAATAGTTATGCACATTATAGTTGAAAATTTCAAAGGTTAGGAGAAATGTTGGAGTTCTATGCCTAGAATTCCCTCCTAAATTTGCCTCACCAATATCTTCCTCGGGTTGGTTGTCACTAGGAGGCTCCTCCTCTGGTGTCTCAAGTTCTTTTAAAAGCTTCTCCTTTTGTTGACGTAAATTGCACATTTCAAACAATGAGATATTTGCTTTAGCCTTTTTAATGTCTTCCACAATATCATATCCCATCTCATGTTCTTTGAGATTCTTCTTAACATTGTCAGTTTTACTTTCAGTAGGTTTTACATGTGTGTTGACTTTCTTAGGATCCTCACTTGAAATGACAAATTCAGGTATTTTAACAGTCGAGGTGTTATTCTTTACCTTCTTCATGTTTTCTTGAAGTTTCTTAATCTTTGGAAGTATTGAATTATCTTCTTTTAACATATTTTGACTTCTTGTTGTTACATTAGCTTCTAGTGTTTATTCTTGCATTGGAAAGTCTTCATCTTCCATATTAAACATAGAAACACAGTCCCATAAAACTAATGTATATTCCTCTTGTTTTTCTATAAGTTCATGATCTTTTTCTTTCTCCTCACCAGTTTCTATCAATTTGGAGTCCAATAATTGATTCATTACTAATGTCATAGAATTAATCCATTGTGGGAAATTCTTCTCAGAATGAGGCTGCTGATGAAAGGTACAAAAGTTGTCCATGCCTACATTGGTTAAATTCATTGTTGAAGGACTGTATGGAGGAGGTTTAAGTTGACTATTGTCTTCCCGTTTTTTATAATAAGGCTTATATGGTTTATGAGCCTCTTTTTCCTTTTCTAAATCTATCACCCTATTTGATAATTTATGCATCATATTCACAATGCCTTCAGAATCCTATGACCGTTCATCCTTAGGCTTAGTCAGCTATAAAGGTTTCTTGTTTCCAAAAGTCTTCTATTCTGATTGCATAGGGTAATTTTCTATACTCTCCATCTCTGCCTCTACCTTCTCAGCTTCTTCATAGGTTTCTACTAATGTGGGTCTAACTGATCTCTTGGCAAATATGGCTAGATCAAGCTCGAGAGCTAAGGTATAGTATTCAATTAGGGCATTTTCAGATGGTTTTTCAGCTGCAGTGAAATTGTTTAGGTAAGCAGCAAACCTTTGAGTGAAATTATGCACTCTTTCATTCATTTCCTTTTTTAGAGCACATAACCCTTTCATTAAGGTTGCATGAGTTTTCTCGATTGTGTAATTGCTTCTAAATAGTCTCTCAAAAGTATTACAATCTGTGATTAAATTTGTAAGTAGGTAAAAATACCATGAGGCTACTTTTCCTTTTAGGGTGTGAGGAAACAATATACAGACCACATATTCATGCTCTCCGGCTCATAGTCCTTCTACAGCCAAGTAAAAACTCTGCAAATAATCATCTACCAGAATTCCTTCACCTAGTTCAAACTTGGGTAACATCTTGTCAAAATCCTGAGGCAAATCATGCAAGGGAGGTGTCATATTTAAAGGAGACCTATCCCTCCAAGCAGGTTATGGAGGTGGCTGATAATGATTCTAAGTGGAGTATGCGAATGGGACTGAACAGGGGTATAGAAAGGTGAAAAGTAAGGGGAATCTGGCTCCAATTGATATAAAGGCTGGTCAACTTCCTGTAAGGCTACTTCTACCAATTATTCAAGATCTTCTACCAACACTGAGTCTTCCAATTGAGGGTGATCTTTCTTCTGATACTCTTCTATGTAGGGCAAAGATAATAGGTAATCCTCCAATATTTTTCACATATGCCCTAGTAATTCTCCTTAAATCATCAACCACTTGGTTATCAAAGGGATAAAGATACCCTTTTTCTTTTTCTTCAAGAGTGGGTTTGTGAAGCAAATTATTTTCATAACTATAACTGGTGGATTAATTTCAAGAAAGTGGGCTTCCTCAGCCAGCCATGCACTGGTGGCCCTCCTTCTAGCACCAAAACTGTTGGGGCCTAGAAAATCGCAAGTAACAACAGTAGGGATTATCCCCAATAAACGTTCCCAATTAGCTCGTTATTGTTTGGTATGGGGAATCCATCTAGTTTATGGTCTGGCTACCGTAGGTCAAGTAACGATTAAAGTGTTTTACCAGTTACGGCTCGGTCCACCGTGTATATTTTTTAGTTTTTTAATATTTAAGTATGATTTTCAAGTCCCTACCTACATGCAGACGATAGAGATAGCGAGGGTCACAATGTGATGCGCGGGTTCTTACCTCTCATCTTACCTCTCTCACTTCTAAATTACAAAACAAGAAGAAACTAACTAAAACTCACTAACCTATCCCTAGGGAGAAAAACTATAATAAATGGTGAGTAATGTATTATATTGCATGCATAAAGAAAATCACAGATAGCTATTAAGATTTCTAAACACATGAATATCAATAGAAAGATGAACAACAAGATAGCTTACTATTAATTAAAACATTCATTACTCAATGTGGAAATTTCACAAAATAAACAAGAGCACATTCATAACATGAAAGAATTCAATAGGTTAGAACGCTCTCACAGTTCATGGAAACAAGCTGAAAAAGAAATAGTTCATATCCAACTGGCCCATAGCAAACATTTGAAACTCCACAAAACTTTCTCCAGCAGAAACATATAACTCTTTATTGTAAAATAAATTAGTTCTTCTTACACTACTTCCTCAAGATAGTCTAGAAAAAAGGTCCCTTTCTATCTAAAACTCTCATACAAAAACCAAAAACTCTTGGGCTGCCCCTCATTACCTCTTGGGATTCCCCAACCTTTCCTTTAAAAAACTTTGTCATGTAGCTTGTGCACAAGATTAATACAATATATTACATTTTTAATCAATATTCCCAAAAAAATTTATGAGGAAGGCCCAGCTTGCTCATTGGTTAGCTTTTGCCATGCATTAGCATCTGCTCCCATGCTTTCAAACCCAAAAGGCTCAAGGAATCAAATGTTAATCTCATACCTAGAAACTTGGGTCTTCACACCCTCTACTTTAGTAGGAATCAGGTGCAGCTAGTCCTCTAATAAGTGTATGCTCACGGTTTCATGTGCTACTTCATTTTTCAATATCCATTCATCCAAGTCCTTGACCTACAGGATTTCTTGTTCATCTTCTTTGTATCTATCCTATAAATGCTTTAGAAACAGTCCATGTTCAGGTAGCACCTTCAATCTCTTATCATCAGAAGTCTGACATCGATTGTATGTGAAGAGAACTCTCCTATAGAATTTGGCACAAGCAGTCTGTGTCTTATTTACTATCTTTTTAAATTTCTATGCGACATTACTAGTGAATTCCATTAACTCATATTCTTGATTCAATGTTTGTTGATCTTTAACAGCTAGGTCTGCGGGATATTGTTTATTGGTGTCTACCCAAACCATTCTTCCCTTTAGAATTTCCAATATATCCTGAGTCCTATCCATAAAATATGAAGTGGTATTTACAATCTCTTCCTACCTGGCGTCTATCTGCAAAACTTTACATCTTTCATTTTCTATCTGTATTTGTATCTGATAAATCTTTTGCCTAAGAATCAGAACATGCTCCTTTAAGGGTTGGATATAGCTTTATGTTGCATAGCACTCTTTAGTGATGTGATTAAGGAATTTTTCTGGTCTTCTAAGGCTGCTATCTGCGTCTGATATTGCTTCTACTTTTCTTCTACAGTAGCCTTCTCTATTTCTAGCTCAGTAACGTTTCTCTCCAACTTGTTCTTTTCTTCATTTAAATTTACACATGATAGTTGAAGATTATCATTTTCAGTATTTAAACTCTGAAACTCCAGTTGTAGCTTTTGTAACTCTGCCAAGGTAACTTGAGAACTCTTCTCTGTATTTTCTTATTAATAAATCATACTTATCTTCTTGCAGAGTTTGGTATTGTGTCCTTGAAACCTTTAATTCACCTATCATGTCTTCATATTTTCTCTTTAGCTTCTAGCTTTCATCCCTCTCCTTTTTCAAGGTTTCCTTCAGCTGAGCTACATTCTTCTGTGACTGCTCTAGATCAGTCATGATCCTGTGCATGTTCTCTTCAATTGCTAAGGTTAAATCTACCATAGCTCTTGCTTTCAACCGTGGATCCTTATGAGTACCATGTACTATTGGCTTGTCTATCACCATCTTCCCTAGCTTTCCTCTAGTATCTACCTTTTTATCGGTCCTCTTGACAATCCTTTTCTTTTCTTTGTCATAGTATATAGTATTAAAATCAGGTACTTCCTCCCCTTCTGTAGGCATGAAAGGAATCAAATCAAATTCAAAAATTGAAACTTCTCCTAACATACTTCCAGAAGGGACAGCAGGCTCCAAGGGATCTGTTACAGAGAGAAATTCCTATGGCTTGGGGTACCACAACAGACATATTAACTCCAAAAATCAATCCTTCCCTATATGCAAGAGAAACCAAACATCTAACACTAAAGGATCTCGGTTCGTACCTTATTCTGAACGGTTGTTGTAGATCCCCATTGAGCTTTTCCAATCTCACTTGTATTAGAAATTTGCTTCCTCAACATTCAGCAAACAAGACAAGCATGCTATATATAATTGTGTTATACCTACTATAGCATATATAATCAATAACATATAAGCATTTAAAAGCATCCATGGATCAAATACTCATTTAAATACACATTATTGGATAGAAAAAGATATTTCTATTAATATAAAACAGAGATTACAATAGTGACAACCTCTGTCGGGACATCTGCGAATCAGAGAAACTGAGTCCCCCACTTGGGCCTCCACCACTTCAATCCTCCATCTCTTGATAGCAAGATCACAAGCAAAAGGAAAGCTTGGGAAGAACACAAAATACTCTAAGGGAAAAAGGGATGCAAAATCAAGTATAAGCTCTAGCAACAATGGACCATAGTTTTCTTGCTCTTCAATTCCTCCCTTTCAATGTATCCAAAGGGTTCCTTATATGGCTCTTCAATGGGGTAATGGAAGGTCGAATCCGAGCGATCTCAAGGCATATGGAAGGCCAAGAGACAAGTGACTCGGATCCACATCAAGGAAAACTCCAAAATCATTTGGCCTTTTGCACACATCCCAATGTACGCGGGTTTAAGGGTCAAATCCACGTATATACGCGAGAAAGGGATTAAAATTCACGTATGGAAATTATTGCATGTTTTTAGGGATGATCTTGGAAACATCAAAAGTACAAAAATGGTGCATGGGGTCTAAAGAGTCTGTAGAGGGATAGGGAAGGCCATAAAAGTGTGATCCACCATGTGTGGTAAAATCAATTGTAAGACATGCCCCCTAATATGTGAGGTCAAAGGGGTCATACGATGGCCAAAATACATTATAGGTCCATCCCAGAAGTGGAGTGATGAATAACCCAGTGGAAGACCCAGCCATCCAGTCAGTACAATACAATGATCAAACTCTGCACATAACTGCAAGGAGATGTAGCAGTCCCGGATACATAACAGTACAATGGCCATGAATAGGCATGATACAAAATATAACATGTGTGGTCATCACCATGTACAATATAGATAGCTCAAAATATCCATGAAGATATACATAGGATCATGATCTCCATGTAGGCTGAAGATATATAATGGATCAAGATATCCAAAATGGCTGGAAACATCTGACATATACTGGAATCAAGTCACGAGAGATGAAATCTCATGAACACTGGCACGATCAAGGAGGTATCATATAAGAGATGCCACCTGTCTGGAAGGTCTTCTACACAAACCGCTATGAGTACATGTCCTACTATGTGAATAGAGGTGTCGAGGTCGAACATAGTAGTTTATCATCTGATTACCGACCATTGATGTATACCATTAACAGACGCGAGATCACCCACCGATAATGAAAATGGGAATCAAGGTACTAGAGTGCAAACTAACAAGTGTGAACAAATGTGTTGAGGTTGAACACTTAAGAGAATCCATCGATCAGGGGACATTGATGTGTTCCCAAAAAATTGTTGATGGCGAGAGAACCTGCCACTAATGACTGCAAGTCTTAAGGCACTCAAAAATGACTCTAGATTCCTATCCCAGAATAAATTATCTGAATTCGATGGGATGAAATCCGCTGGAAGGAGTGCATTAAGGCATCCCCCATCATCCAACATGAGTTATTCAACAAAGCTGTATAATGTGGAAGGACTTGATCATAATGTGCACGAACCAGTAACTGTACTGGGAACGACCGAGATGCAAAGTCAAGATAACTGAGGAATGGCCAACTCGGGTTTCAAATTCCTTCGAAAAAGAGCATAAAGGTGAATGGTGACCGAATGTAGGAAGCATAAACTCTATATACAAAACTGGGACATCTCTGTGACACGGGAGGCATCGATAGAGGCTCCATAGGGACTGGAAGCTTAACCAGTCGGTGGAGATAAAATCAGAGAAAAGAGTACAACTCCTAAATTCAAACCATTTACCCAACCAATGGATGTGATATAAAGAGCTCTATTCAAAGGCGACACAACTCGACTGCTGCCAAAGATAACATCTTTTCTTGTCCGGATTTTTGGTTTTTTTTTTTGTTGGACTTTTTCAAATAGTTTGAAAAGATTGAAAAAGAATAAAAGTGCTTTATAGTTACAGAATAGGAGGAGATGAGTGTCAAGGGGCAAACAAACCATTTCCAAGCAGCGGAACATACCTAAGGACACATGTGTAGGATAACGACACTTGGGGGAAAGTCCCCTCCCGGTAAAAAATGGGGAATCAAGATCAAAAAGATATATAAAATGGCTCTACTTGGATATACATGAGACCAGCTCAGGCTATATGGCTAGTAATCAAAGTCAGGGAATCCGACATAAGGCTCAATAAGGCAATAAAAACTCATGATAATGCAATTACAACTTGACATATACAAGGGAGTACTCGAGAAAAGGCCAGCAGAAAGGTCAAGAGGAGTATGAATCTCTTGCTCAAAGTCATGGCGATACTATACAAAGGACTTCTAGACCTAAGAGAGGACTCACAACATGGGTACCAAATGCAAAGGGGAGCTAGCTAGGACACCCATGTATAGGAAAGCTCTACCATTCACATAGTACCACTTCTAATAGCAGCATGAAGGTTTTGCGATACCATGGAATGGGTTCGTACCTAAGCATTAGAGGAAATTTGGGGTCTAAAATGGGCCTCCTAAGGAAAATAATAAAATAATAGTTAAAATAATAAAATAATACTTATTAATTTTGGAGGAAGAATGAAAAAAACTACTTTTTGTGTTCGTATTTTTGACATATCTCCCTATGTATTTACTCAAATTCTGAGCGAGAGAGCTCGTTGGACGCAGAATTTAATTCCGCATCCAATGAGCTCTCCTTCTTGAAATTTGAGTAAAAAGACATGGAGATATGTCGAAAATACGAACAAAAAAAGTAGTTTTCTTTTATGACAAATATGTCAATTCAACCATTATGGTTGACTCATTTTATTGAAATTCTATTGGTTCTTGAATTCCAACTCACAAAATTTGTTGTTGGCGCGTTTTCTTATAAGGCCCATTTTAGACCCCAAATTTCCTCTAATGGTTAAAATGAAACAGCCATAAGGTCATGCAAAATGCAAGAGGATGTGAAATCGTAACCTATATGCCAGTTTAGATATGATACATGTGATAGGAACGAATGGGTTGAAACCTTGGAGAGAGTGTACAAAAATTGGACCCTACATGACAACCATATTAGTCCAAAACAACCCAAAATAGTTAGTAAAGAATCCAAACTATATGGAATAGGGAGGAATGATCATGACAAAAAAATTCAAAGGAAACGGTGCGGTGGATGATGGGCCATAAAAATGAATGTAAAGTGTAGACCCAACGTTCACGTATCCACTACAACCCCCGTGAGGGTGACCACCAGTGTAAAGACTGATGAAAGGAATAAAAATCCTCCACAAATGGATTAGAGGACGGAATGTGACCACTCCCAAATGTATGAGCACGGTAAGGGGTTTTGATGCCCCCAAGTATGACACTAGGGTCCATACTAGGACCAAGGATGGGTGATAGGATTCCAGGAATGACGAAAATAAAAGGACCCAAACTCAAGAGAGCATAAATATACTCAAGTAACCGCAATCCCAAAGGCCAACTAGCGCACAAAGAGCACACTCCTAAGAAAATATACATCCAAAATACAAGAAAACCAAGGGGAGGATATGTGAGCTCCCGAATGCAGCAGGTATGTATCACCTAGGAGAGGCTCGAAACTCCCATACACTACAAGCGGAGGTATGTAACTAATTATAGTGGCCCTTAGCTTCAATGCATAAAGTGACTTTGTTGTCTGACCTCTACCTAGCCAAGACACCCATAGAATAACCTCTGCAAGAACCCCCTATGATACCTAGGTAAGGCAACTAAGGTCACCTCAATATAACCCATGCTCAAGCCAATAGTCATAGGTGGGATCGACCGTATGGGTAGGGTAGTAAATCCTGAAACTCTCAAAAGAGCCCCCAAATATGAATACAATCTTGGAAATATCTCTGGTGCTACTCAGTTACAACCAGGGTCATCCCAATCATAACCACTCACACTACCTCATGCTTAACTCCCTTGTAAGAGGAGGATCCTGAGAAACACTAATTATACCAAGGATTTTCACACTCTCACCTAGATAGACACATACATGTTTTGTTTAGTGGTCTTGGAGAATTTACTCATAATGAACTATTCCAAGACCCTAAAACCTAGTCTTGTTGGTGCACCCTATAAAAGAAAAGAGTGTAATTCATTTTATTATGTGTTGATTTTAATTGGCCGTAATTAATCAAAGGGAAATGGCCGTGCAACTAATGACATTATGACTCAGCAATGAAATAAATATGCACACCATAACAAACAATGCTAAGTGCAATATTTGTCAAATGAAAAACAAGGTATGCCACTACATGAGATGCATAAAAAATCATTCCTTCGATGTCAATGCAATCCTTCCTATATGAAATCCTAAATACAACTCTCAGCCAAGCAATCCAATGCAAGTACTTCCTCAAATCCATATCTAATATGCAACTAAGAGTGCAACTACTTCGTATTTTTCAATATAAAAGAATGAAAAATGCAATAAAATTCATCTAAAACTCCCAATCTCCGCAGCAAGTATAAAACACAAGCCCAGCAAGACACCGAGATAAAAAAGAGTAATGCACTAATGGAAAAACAAAAAGGATAAATGAATAAAACTACTTTCAAAGAAAAATCAATGAAAAAGTGGTCTCTGGTCACAAAAGAAGCATCCAACAAACAACATCAGACCCAAGGAAGACCAAACCACACTCACAACCCACCCAACAACTTCCCACAACATCAAACTCACCAAAAGGGAGGATGTACGCAACTGTGTATATACGTGACTTTTGGCCAAAAATCTGCATGTATACACGGATTTTGGCCAAAAACCTACATGTATACGTGACTTTTGGCCAAAAATCCGCGTATACAGAGAAGACAGTGGTAAAAATTAGGCCAAGGGTCAAACCAATAAAGGGGAGTGTCAATGGATGAACATACTATAAAATGCAACATAGAAACAAGGAGAAACAAAGAGCAAGTCAAGAATATCAAGCACATTGTGCCCCCAAAACCCAAAGAAAAACAAGGAATGTCCTCAACGTTGTTGCCAATTTTGTTACGGAGAGAAATTACTATGGCTTGGGGTACCACAATAGATATATTAACTCCAAAAATCAATCCTTCCCTATATGCAAGAGAATCCAAACATCTAATACTAAAGGATCTTGGTTCATACCTTATTCCGGACGGTTGATGTAGATCCCCATTGAGCTTTTCCAATCTCACTTGTATTAGCAATTTGCTTCCTCAACATTCAGTAAACAAGACAAGCATGCTATATATAAATGTGTTAGACCTACTCTAGCATATATAATCAATAACATATAAGCATTTAAAAGCATCCATGGATCAAATACTCATTTAAATACACATTATTGGACAGGAAAAGATATTTCTATTGATATAAAATAGAGATTACAATAGTGACAACCTCTATCGGCACGTCTGTGAATCAGAGAAACTGAGTCCCCCACTTGGGCCTCCACCACTTCAATCCTCCATCTCTCAATACCAAGCTCACAAGAAAAAGGAAAGCTTGGGAAGAACACAAAGTGCTCCAAGGGACAAAGGGATGCAGACTCAAGTATAAGCTCCGGCAACAATGGACTATAGTTTTTTTGCTCTTCAATTCCTCCCTTTCAATGTATCCAAAGGGTTCCTTATATAGCTCTTCAATGGGATAATGGAAGTTCAAATCCGAGCGATCTCAAGGCATATGGAAGGCCAAGAGACAAGTGACTCAGATCCACATCAAGGAAAACTCCAAAATCATTTGACCTTTTGCACACATCCAGATGTACGCGGGTTTAAGGGTTAAATCCGCGTATATACGCGAGAAAGGGATTAAAAGTCACATATGGCAATTATTGCATGTTTTTAGGGATGATCTTGGAAACATCAAAAGTACAAAAATGGTCCATGGGTTCTAAAGAGTATGAAGAGGGATAGGGAAGGCCATAAAAGTGTGATCCACCATGTGTGGTAAAATTGGTTGTAATAGGATCAAGATCGGACTGTCCTTGTTCTTGATCTATAGGATCTTGAACTTCTTGTACATCAAATTGCTTTGTGGGATGCTTCTCCTTTTGGGATTCTATTAGCCTAAAGCCCTCACTTTCTGCATGTTTCTTCTTTATCTCAACTTCTTATTTTCTTTTCTTATCTTCTTCTTCCTTCTTAGTTACTTCTTCGGAAGCTCATTTCTTTTCTTCTTCTTCAATCCTTAAACAATTTTCTACTTCCTGTACCAATTTGCTAGCATCTTCTTCTCTTTTCTTGGCCTCTTCTTCTTCTAGCTTCTTAGCTTTTTCTGAAGTCTTGCCTTTTCCACCCATAGTTGTTATCTTTCGCTTGAACCTTTTCTTGAGGGTTGTTATGTTCTTTGCATTGCGGAATGTCTCCTCATCTTTTTACCAAAATTCAGTGTACTCAAAATGGATTCTAGCTTCTTTGCAGTAATCAGCTACTTTGTTATGGGAATCATTTTTGTGAAAATTCATTTCTCCAAAGCAAAAATATTCTAATTCTTTAACAAACTTTGTTTCCTTATTTTCCCTTGAAAACTTATAGCTTTCAATGAAGAAAGGTACTGCAAGGTACACTGCCTTTTTATGTTCAAACAAAAAATTTCCTACTCCATCAATGTACAACTGTCTAACGGCCTCCTTGCGGAGTACATAATCTGTAGCATATTTTGGGAGCAGAGAAGGAGCTCTGGAACCACCATACATCCTCACATACAATCCATCTTCTGTCAAATAATAATCCCCAAATTCTTGTATGACCTTAAATTCTTCCTCGGACATGCAATTACATTCAGTTAGGAAAATTAGAGTATATAGGGGCATAATAAAATGCTCTCAAATCTCCTGATAATAACTGTAATGCTTATGCACCCAAAATAATTTATAAGTTGTGTATATTGCGGTTCTATCCTTCTCCCAATTGCACTTTAAAGCAGGAAAATCCTGGGTGCACAATATGCAATCAATTAGAATAGAACTCATATAGAACTCAGATTTCTTTCGGGATACTCCTCCCAAGGCTACACTTATACATGCTGAAAGATTGTTCGACACTATACTGGCCCAGTTGAAGATAGTTCCTTGTGTAGCAATGAAAAAGATGACCGGTATCCAACTTGTCTTGAAACTTTTTCCATTTTCTCTACTAAAAATCCTATTAAGAATCAAAGCAATAAATTTGTAAGGAGATCAGAGAGTTGAGGTATCATATTCTCTCGAAGGTCTGGCTCTGAAATTCTTCCCTCGGATCATCATCCTCTTTACCATCTCTACCAGGTCCAGACCTGCCTCCTTTAGCCAATTTCCATTATATAGACCTGTGGTGAGGGTAGATGGTATGCCATAGACACATAGGCAGGCTTGTATGCAACATAGCCCTACTTTGCAGTATTTTCTAAGATCATTCTTGTCACATCTGCCCTGGGAAGAATCCAACCTATTACTTCTGAGCAAGGAAACAATTCAGGCCTAGTAGCCACTTTCATCAAAGATGACTTTTCAATGTTAGCATAAATTGCCAATTCTTCAAACCTGGCATCCTGTACATTCTGGTTTGAGATCATTCTGAAAATTTCTCCCCATTTGTAATCTAGTTCTACTCCAGTAGTGACTTTGGTGTCTTCATAGATGAATTCTACCTTGGTTATTATTTCTACCTCAGGCTCCTCTTTAGCCACTTGAGCTTTCTTCTTCTGTCTCTTTGGCATGTTTTTGTAATAGCAATCAACCTGTAACAGTCAAGAAACATGTTTTAGGATGACTAACTCTAGCAATTGCTACAACAATAAATAAGAAAATATAGAGATCTATTCACCTCTTCAACATGCATGCTATTAAATTAGGTTAAACACAGTCTTTATGAATGAATGATTTACAAGAAAAACCTACAAAAAGATGCTTCCTAAAACTTCCTAAGCTCCACTATCTAAAAAACTCTAATTAGTCAAAACTCTTCTTCATCCTATACAGGTATTTCTCATCAAGATCACTCCACCGCTAAAACTCAACACCACTCTCAAAAGTACTCAAACCGCTCTATTGAACTTCCTTAACCTTGCCTGAAAACCACTTCAAAAAACCCCTAATCAACTGAGTGCCCTCCTGAATCCCACAGGAAAACAAAACTGAATAAAATACAGCTTCTTAACCTCCGTCCAACCACCAAAAGTCCAAGAATAGGGTGGTGTAGATGGTGAAATGCCTGTCTGCACCATGCCCTAACAACTCACGCAAGAAACGCAGGCCCATACATAACGCTTCGATGGTAGACAGACTCAAACTCCCATGAAATGAGAACTCAAACAACGGGCTAAGCCCCTTAGTGATGTAAAATATCCACAAGACACACCATAAGAAGGGAAAAAAAATCCTAACCCCCTATGTGGAAACCTAACCTCCAATGCACTAACAGTTCAAAATCAACTAACAACACCCAAAGTAACAAGGCCATGAGTAAACCTACCTAGAAACATTGATGAGAATGATTGGATGAGACAAAAACTCCACGGGTGTAGAGTAGGGAGAACAATGTCTTGACAGCTGCGTGCACACAACTCCGGGCGGTTTTGATAGTGCAATACAACAAGTCACAAAGCAAACGACAAGTCATATGGAAACATATAGATATACCTATGATCGGGTAGGAAACCATTGGTGGACAAATAATAAAACCATCGGCAAATTAGGTTGGAGGTTATCCGCAATAGCAGGTGCAAAAAAAAAACTATAGACCCGGCATGACTCACTATTCTCGAACGTTGGAACCACTAATTACTATACTCTAAACAAAAAGTTGATAACCCTCCACAATGTCAGCTATGAACTATTTTACCATCCCGGGATTTACTTTGGGAACGGGTATCGGAGCTAAGCAATGTTAAGCTCTTCAGAGTCGGCAAAGAAAACATGATTCTTTCGGATCTCTTTGGGACTAGCCCTCCACAACACCGGGAGAGATAAGAATTATAACTCCGGCTTGCTCCAGTTAATCAACTTGATAGTGTGGAAAATAAATCATCGGATATTGGAAACACTAAGGGAAAAAAAAACAGTTCATCGGATAAGTCTAGCACTGAGGAACCACAAATTCGACAAATAAGGTCCGAGGATAAAGAAAAACTAACTCCAATGCATTGGCGAAGGATTCCAAAGGAACTTGGTAAGCTAAATGATTCTATTTCCGCAACGTCGGAAGGATAGTCCACTACGCTTCCGATATCGAAAGAATAGTTGACTAATCATCTGATACAGAAAAGTGAAAAAGACCAAGTTTTTAAGAGAAATTTCTATATTCAGGGCAACTTTGGCAATAATAAAATACTCCTAGGCCAGTTTGAAGAAAAATAAATAAAAAAGGGGCCCTCAAATAAAAATAAAAATTGGGGAAATAGTTTCAGTTGCAACAGAAATGAAAGTACAACAACTAAATAATTTATAAACAAATAACTCCTAACTAAAAAGGATACTATCAACAACTACTTAAAAGTCTATGATGCAAAGAAAACTTAAATAAGTGAATGAAAAACTAAGTAAGAGAAACAAGTAGAAAACTTAATAAAGAAAACTGAATAATAGAAGCAAGTAGAAAACTTAATAAAGCAACTAAATTCTATCCTACAAGTCTCTATTGGTAATTACACGGTGAAAAATGAAACTATTCCTAAATATAACACTACTAATCCTAAGTTTTGCGTGCAAATGGATAAATTAATCCAAAAGCATAATTATAAAACAATACAATAGTAAGAAGAATCAGAAACAAATAAAACAAACAAAACATATCCTAACTCAAAAGCATGTTCAAAGGGAAAAGAGGTAGAGAAAAGAATAAAACTTTAATAAATAACCTAAAACAATCAAACTTATAGTCTAAATAATAAATAAAACTGTTATCTAACTATTACAGTCAAAGCATACATCAAATACTAAAGAACCAAAACTTAAAACAATTTTAAAACACATTAAAAACAATAAAAACAGAACTATGGGCTAAATGACAGACTGAACTACAGGTCTGCAAAACAGATTGGAAGGAAGGTCAGAATGACAGGCTGAATAGATTGTCTCAATGGCAGTAGGTATAAAGAAAATAGTATATAATAACCTAAATGATCTACTTCTCAACTTATTGTATGCATATGAAGATGCAATGCATAAGGAACAGTAAATAAACCTATTTAATCATCAAATTTAGCAATCAAATAAACTTAAACAAATTCATGAACATCAAGAATCATTGCTTATTAATAAACAAACTGGAATTGAAATTGTATAATCTTATAACAGAGAAGAAATAAACAGAACTTAGTCTATTTAAATTGATAAAAACAATCTACTCTATCTTATTATGAACAAAACTAAATAATAAGCTGGAAATGAAATGACAGAAACAAATGGAAAACAACTATGCGTAAAATCTAGCTATTTAATTCTGGAAATAAAATGCATTGCAAAAAGCAAATGAAACAAACATTTATAGTAACTTAATGAAATAAGAAAACTAGAAATCAAAACGGAATTAGCTACAAAGAAAAATAACGAAAACAAGAAAAGAAAACCTATGGTTGATGAGGGGCCCTCTCAGCAATCAGGGGTGACTTCCGGCTAGCGCTTACACGAACAAAATCATGAACAGCGGAATGTAGAACTTCTATTAAAAATACTGAACAATATTACAGCGTTCTTCTCTCAGAAAACTGACTGTCTAACTAATGAAAATGATCCACCCCACACTCAGGCAGAGGCTGGTATTTATATTGTTTACAAGAGATGAGCAAGTCAACCCTTTAGTGGTCGACTGCTCTCTAAATTTAGTCAATTATAAAGGCTGTTAACAAATCAAATCCCAGTGCATAGGTATCTTCCTTCTCTTTCATGAGTCTGGTTCTCTTCATCGTGATATGGCATGCGGGATCCTTCCTTATCGTGGCTGATGGAATGGTGTCAAGCAAAGGCATCATACACTGTAGGTCTTCTAGAATGGAGATGTTCCACCCTTTAAACACGTGGGAAGTAGGTAGGTTACAAATCTATTGCATCAGTTAATGCATGAGATTGGTTATTAACAGCGTGCAGACTGATTAGCGATCTGGATAGTGAATTGAAAGGTGAGCTACGTCGTGAGATGGACATCAAGCTGGATCATGAGCTGGACAACGAGTTGGATCACGAGCTGGACAACAAGTTGCGTCGTAAGCTGGATGTGCTCTCTGTTTTTTTGTCTGTTTGTGTACTTGTTATTAATTCACCCAAACAGAATATATAACCTACAAACGAATATACAAATTAAGTAACATGTCACATATGCTTTAAATAATGTTAATTTAAATCAATAAAATCATAAAATGACAATAATAAATGGATTATATATAAACCTTTAATTTATTCATACCTTGGGCTAAATGGTGATCTGCATGGCAGAAAATACATAAAAAGATAACAAAACATATGTTTAAATGAGTAATTTAATTGCCAAAAATGATAATAAATATGGGCTCAACAACAGTGTACTGAAAACAGCCCCATTCAATAACAAATATTGTTTTGTGCTGATCCTCTTTTGCGATCCTGATATGGTGATAGCCAGAAAATCCATCTGTGAAAGAATACATCTCCTCACCTCCCAATCCTTCTAGAACTTCATCAGTAAATGGTGTCGAAAATAGATCATGCATACACGCCTCATTCAATTTTCTCAGGTCGACACAAATCTGAACCTCACCCATTTTCTTATCTTGGACCACCATAGGACTGATCCAGTCTGATTCTTCAACTAGCTCAATTATTCCAACATCCTATCAAGCTCATCTTTTACCCTTTCCTTGTATCATGGATTCAGGTGATATGTCCTCTACCTTACTGGTTTCACATATGGTTTGAACGGGATCTTCATCTCTCCTAAATCTCCCAGTATCCCCTTCACCTCAAAAAACTTCATAGGGAATAAATCTTGGAATTCATGCAACAAGTATATATTATTTGGAATAATTTCTTCATCCTAGTAGTATATGATATTTGAAAACTTTGGGTTCTCTTCAGTCCCAATGTTTCCCTTCCTAATCTTCTGCTGCTGATTCATTGGACCTGTCGGTACATCCAGTTTTGTGACATCTCGACTCCCTTCTATTTCTGGAATATTGATATTTCACAGATCATCATCATCTGGCTATCCTAGCACATTATAACATTCCATCATTGACTGCATGTGGCAATGCGCATGTGGATCCACTGGATATGTCACCAGAACTACCTTCAGAACCACATCATGGATAAGTTGCAGCGCATTATGATCATCCGGATTGGCATCCGCGAAACTGAAGGTGTGATTAAAGAAAACTGTCAACTCCTCCCAAGTGGTGATCCCTCTACGCAACTCAGCTGATACATACCAATATCACAGCATTTCATCCAATGTGTGGAAAAAGGAATGGACCCACTCATCCTTTGGTCGTGATGCCCATAAGGTCTGACACTCAATCATATGATCATCGGGACTATTCTGTACATTGTACCTTCTAGCATGGTACACTTCTGCATCTGCAAAGAGAACTATCATCAGTCTCTGAAACTACTACCATCTAGTGATTGACTTCTTATGGGTCACCCACCAGCGTGCTGGGGTATCCTTTAGCACTTCCTCCAATTCCAGCAACCATTGTGGTTCTGACACCTTATCTTTGAATTCAACAAGAAACTCAGATAACTCAGGGAGTCCTTCATAAATTGGCAACTCAATGGTCTCAGTTGTGACATGACACTGTGACTGCATTATCAGGACACACTTTTGTAGCGACACTTCATGCAAGCGATTCTACTAGTTCCCTAAAGCAAAATCAGAGTCAGAAGACGCAGAGCTAGCACTGCGCCAGCCGAGTCCCCCATCAGCAATTAGATGTACATAATCTTCTGAGATGTTATATGCATGATCTCATCCTCTGACAACTTCATCTTTCACTAGCTCAATATACCTTCACCCTTTGTTTGGATCCATCAGAGCAATGACTCTGATGTCTTGATTCTCAAATGTCATCACGTGCTTCTTCAAATTGATCACTTCCATACTGTCATTATCCCATCCAATCCCCAGCAATGTGGGATGGGAGCCTCCACCATCAACAAATTCAATGATGTCAAAATTGGCATAGGTATTCATGCCTTCAAATTCCATAGCAAGGTGTGGAACCCTCCCAATTGGCATTACTCTTTCCTGGTTAGCCATTCGCAGTTGTATAGGGGACCAACTCACCATTGGGATCCCCATATTTTTCCATGTCTATCTTGTCATAATATTAACATTTGATCCTAGATCCAAGATTATTGAATCTACCTCATAGTCCCCAATCTGAATGGTCATGCGCATTTCTTTCCCTATAATATTCTTATGCAAAGAATTCACCACAGAATCCTT
The DNA here is from genome assembly GCA_001517045.1 of Pseudotsuga menziesii. Taxonomy (NCBI): domain Eukaryota; kingdom Viridiplantae; phylum Streptophyta; class Pinopsida; order Pinales; family Pinaceae; genus Pseudotsuga; species Pseudotsuga menziesii. The sequence goes on from LPNX010211289.1 coordinate 567,965, forward strand.
TTGTCCCTCAGTCGGTCAATGTAATAGAGTCTTAATCTCGGCAAGAGAATTGGGATCTCTTTTTAGCAACAAGCAACTCTCAAAGAAGTGTTGCAGGGTACCATGTTGTCACGATGGTCCTGCCTCCAAAGTGGAATAAAAGCGGTAGGAATTTAATAAATAGGTAACTTACTCGAGTTTCTACACATCTCATCCCGTGCTTCAAATAATGTATCTTTCTCTGCATTGACATCAAATTGTGCTTTCTTCTTTCCAGCTAACCAGGCTTGTGGAATTGTACTATCTTCTCGAGTTGTCGTACCTCTGTGACTAACGATAGTTAGGTCAACATCCTGTGTTATGGGCTCCACTGAGATTGTCGTAACCGTCGGGCCTTGATTATGGTTTAGTGGTGGATTCACAGGTTGATTCATGTTTTGATTTGTATTCTGGTTCTAAAGTGGAATTTGGTTTTGAACTGAAATTTGGTTCTTATTCTGCAACTAGTTTTGGTTATGTACTTGATTCTTGTTCTACAACTAATTTCAATTCAACTGATTCTAATTCTACAACTGGTTCTGGTTATGTACTTGATTATGGTTCTGCAATTGATTCTGATTGTGCAACTGTTCTAATTATGCAACTGTGGAACATTTCTATCCTACCATTTCGCAATCAGTTGTGGACAGTTCTCAATAGTCTGATCAATCGTGGTACAATACGTCAACGAAAACTACAATTCTGGAAAATCTCTCTGATGATTCCCTAGTACACCGCAATTATAACATTGGACAGGTCCATGACCTTGTCCTCCTCCTCGACCAAAGCCTCCTCCTCGTCCTCATAATTCTTCACGGAATCCTCCTTGTTACTGGTATTGTGGTTGAGAAAATTGTTGTTGCATGGGATTTGGCTATTGTTGGACATACTGCATTGACTGAACATATAGTGGCTGTTGCGGAGCCATCTGCGTTTGATTATACTACAGTTGTAGCACAAACTATTGTTGTGGTTATTTTGGTACAAACTACATCTGTGGTGGTGGTACTACTACGGTTGAGGTGTTGGTTGCACCACCTGCGGCTCTAGATGCGGTACCGCTCGATGATCCTCTCCTTTTACATAGTACGATTCATATGTTCTCTCCTAGAGAAGCTCGTATGTGAAAAAATATTTGTCTTCATGCCCGATAGATAATAAAATGAGCAGTATAGGTTCTTCAGCTTCATCACCATCTTCTGTAGGTACCTGCACTCCTCATGTCGATTCCCATATACTTGAAAAATGTGGCACCATGGTACACGACCACAACTCAACGGGTTTGGTGCCCCTAACAATAGGTAGTTTTGGAAATCTGGGAAAGTATCCTTGGTATGTCCATCTGCACGGCATCGAGTGCACCAGAGATCCTCGTGTTGTTCCTTTCCCTTCTTAATGTCTTGCAATTAGAGTGTCAATTTCACTAACTGTGTCTGAATTTGGTTCATACCAACTGCATTTTCTCCAACTAGTGAAGCTTCCAACTTCATGGCGATCTCCAGAGCCTTGCTCTGTGTCACAATATTGTGTTGCATAAGTGGTAGTCTGATATGAGGTAGCAACACTGCAATGAACCATTCCTTATGTTGAATTTCTCTCATCTCGAAACTGTACTCTTGCCATTAATGTCTTGAATTTTTTTATCAAAGTTCCAAACAGTCTCATTGGGATACTGCTTAATTTCCTTTAGTTTTGTAATGTACTGCGCTTTAGACTTCGCTTTCCTGAAATCTTCAATAAGTCCTCTCATGAATTCTACCAGTGCCTTCATTGAAGTCCCCATAGGAACTTGTACAAATTTCATATACCAATCCAGTGCACGACCATGAAGGGTTGTTTCCAATTGTCCCTTCTTAACATCATCATCTATAGTTTTTCTGATAGTACATAATGCCTCACACAAGAACCAGTATTGCTATGGATCCTCAGCCTCATTCCCATGGAACAAAGGTAACTTCACTTCATCGCTCGTCATCCTAGGCCTTCTTCCTATAGATGTTGATCTACTACTAGAATGTTGCTGGCACGTCGGACAAGTCGATGTTGAACGTGTGTTTCTTCCTGGTTGCGACATAGTGCATAGAGGTGTGGGTATGTTTCTCCTGGGGGTTGATCTTGCCTATACCCTAGGTGTAGTTTAGGTCTTCTCATCCTCATCATCACTGTGGGATCACTTCATCCTATGTGGTCTTCCTTCGCAATCTTGTGTTTAGATCGCAGCAGGACCTTCCCCTGTCCTCTGCCTCTCCTCTTGTCAAAACCTTTCTCCTCCCCTCGTAAGACCACTTTCTTGCTCGGCTTCCCTCATAGTCTCATCAAAGCTTGCACCCATCTACCTCTTATCCTTTCATTTGTCTCCCCCCTTTCTTCAAGGTATCCACAGCCTCCGCACACTAGAGTTATACTACTCAAAGTGCATCTTCAGTATGCCTTTTTCACAGACAAGCATCTTAATTGACAATTTTAAAGACAATAAGAACCTACCTCTTGGTCCATTGAAGAATTCCCTTTCTTCTTCCCTCTCAGCATTAGTAGTATCAACCACAAACTCGGTGATATATCCTTCCAAGATACTATCCAACCAGACTTCAACATCCCACGAAGCTAAGTTGTTAGTTTCCTACAATTCCTGGATCAATTCAAGGGTCTAGGACATTGGCTCACCTCCTTGAAAATTTGTTTTGCAATAGGTAAATTGCGCGAACCAATCATACAAGATGATTGGGAATTCAAAGAAAAAATACTCGTGTGGACCATCATGTATGTATCTTTCCAACCACTTATCTGGCATCAGTCCAGGGTTCTTATTTTCTATCTCATCAAATTCTCACAACTTTTGGTCGAACCAATCTTGAATTTCTGGTCTCGTCAAATGCCACATGTCCGTCCCTCAGTCACAACAAGGTTCCATCAATGAAACCATTTGTTGAAACAAACCCATCCAATAAAAACCAATCGAAAAGGGTTCCCACTCTGTCAATAGCCAAACCACTGCAATCTCCCTGAGCACCTGCCCAGACAGGTTTTTGTTAGATTTTTTATCATTTAAAAAATATGATCTTAGGATCTTATCTGAGAGAATAACATGCACAACGATAAATCACAAGAGACAATGGACACAAAGATTTATCCTCGGGGAAACATAAAGGAAAAACACCGCAATTTCCTTAGAGATAGAATGAGCACCAATGGCAGCAGTGAAACCCGAAAATGTAAAGATGATCCTCGATAGTTGATCTCTCTCACTTGTGCCAGTACTTCCTCTCTCACTCATGCGCCCCATTTGAGTGAGTTTGTGTGTGTTAAATAGAGAGTCTCACTCTCTATTTCTATTCTTTCGTTCACTTAATATTTGACTTATTTATTTAGGCTCCAGTAATCCTAACTCAGTTATGTAGGCTCCAGTAACCACAACTAGGGTACTAATGACCCAACTTACAACGGAGGGGAATTCCTCATGAATTTTAGTAATTCTCCTGATAGGAACATCGGGGTACAAATAAATACAATTTATTCTCCCGATAGTAGCATCGGGGGCCAATGAAATACACTATATACAAGTGAATACATTCCAAAGTTACAAATACATCAGCCGCTTCCTCTTAACTCGGAAGGTGTTCTCTTGACACAATTCATCAACACAAGTCTTCTTCTATGGATCATCATCAAAGTTGGATCATCATTGGATCATCATCAACGCTGGATCATCACTGGACCATCATCAAAGTTGTATCATCACTGGATCATCATCATCACTACTTTTGCTATCTCAATCAAATGGTGCTATCTCTCAATTCTACTCAACACTGGAAGTTCTACAGAGCCATCCCTTTTTCATGTTGGTTGTAGGCCTAGCCTCCAGGTAGGTTTTCATCTTCTTCAACACTTATATCTGACTCAGTCAGAAATGCCTGCCCAGCACTTACATCTGACCATGGAACGAACACATCCACCACCATGCTAGAAAGGCACACCCAACACTCACATCTGGCCATGGGAGGCCCAGCCTGCCACCATGTCAGAAAGGCCTAGCACTCACATCTGACCATGGGAGGCCCAGCCTGCCACCATGTCAAAAAGGCTCATCTAGCACTTATATCTGACCATGGGAGGCCTAGCCTGCCACCATGTCAGAAAGGCCTAACACTCACATCTTACCATGGGAGGCCCAGCTTGCCACCATGTCGAAAAGTATCAGCACTCACATCCGATCATGGGAGGCCCATCCTTCCACCATGTCAGAATGTCTCTGCACTTACATCTAACCATCAGAGGCCCAGCCTACCACCATGTCAGAATGGCACACAGACTCGTCACTTCCCCTTGGAAGGAACCTCGATCTAGAGAACACCAAGCTTCTCCCTATAGTACTCAAACTTCACACTGGGAATTTCTAGCATAGAATCACATCAAGGTTGATTACGTCCAAGGATAACCTATGAGCTTCACAAGGACTGATTACATCCAAGGACAGCCTATAGGACCGTTTACGTCTGAGAAACCTACGAGCTTCACCAGGATTTTATGCTCAAACAACTTGTGTAACTGACTATTCTAGAACTCCCTCTTTCAAGAGATCTCGATCTGGATCACATACTAGAGCTTCACTACTCCTCTCTGCATCATATAAAAAATGCAAGTGGCAACATATTTTCCTTGGCTGTGCTCAGCGCCATATAGGACTCCTTCCTTCTAAACAAAGAGATCACACATGATCCCATACTAAAGCAACAACCTGAAGTGCTCTTCCTATCAATGGAACTTCCTGTCCAATTTGAATCCACATAACCCTCTAGGTTAATCTTCTGATTCACTTCATACTTGAGCCCATAGTCAACTATACCCTTTAGTTACCTCACTGCATGCTTTGCAACCACCAGGTGAACATGTCTCAAATCTATCAGGGACATCAATTTGTTCATAACAAATAAAGTATATGGCCTCGTATTCATCAGGTACATCAAGGAACAAATAATCTGACGATACATCGTGGCATTAACTGTCTCTAATGAAGCATCACTCAATAGCTTCAGGTTCGATGCCATAGGTGTGGTCATGGCCTTTCAATCCATCATCCCAAACCTCTTCAGGATCTCCACTGCATACTTCCCTTATCCAAGGAAGATTCCATCCGCACTTTGGCACACCTCCATTCCTAGAAAGTAGTGCATCATACCCAAGTACTTTATCTAGAACTTGACTGCAAGTCTCCTTCTTGAATTTCTAATGAGTTCCTCTTTCCTTGTCAGGAATAAGTCATTGACATATAACAGGAGCATAACTGGTTTTCCACCTTCAACATTGAAGCAAAGGTTGGAATCTGCTTTACTCTCAGTAAAGTCTAGATTCATCAATAATCTATCCATCCTGTTGTACCATGTTGAACCTCAAGATCTTCTACATTCACTCCCTCTGAAGCAGAGCATCATTCTCCCTCTACCTTCCGTACTCTATGTATTGAAACATTTTGTACTGGAGTGACAAGTAGCTTCCTCTGCTACTAATATTCTATGTATCCATCTAGGATCATTGGATACCAAGATCCTCTATCTTGAACCTTTTCAAAAGTTCTTCTCACACCCATCTATGAGATTGTCATCCTCTATAGGCTTCCATCTTCAACCTTGTAGCAAAGGTTAAGATATTCATCACTCTAGGTGATCTTCAAGCTCCTTGTGTATGTGTTATCCCATGGGTGCCTTCTGAGCTCATACAAGGCCTTCTTTAATTTTGCACACATGATTCTTCTTGTCATGTGTCTTAACTTCTAGTGGATACAAATGTCTCTTCGCAGTCTATGCCTTCTTTCCATGAGAAGCCTCGTGCTACAAATCTTTCCTTGTATCCCACGATGTTTCCATCTTCTGCATGATGGAACTTGTAGATCTGTATGGAATATACTACAAAATTCCCTTCAGGTCTCGATACTGCATCCTAGACATTATTCTTCTTGAACTGGTATTCTCCTTCCCTTTCTTATTGACTACTTCTTCATAGCTGGAAGGTTCTGCATCAATGATTTCACTCAATAGTGTCACATAATTGCATTCGTCATATTATTCTTCATTCTTGGATTTTTTCTTGAACTGTCATCAATTGTTCTTCAGAACAAGTCTCATCCTTCTTTTCTTGTAGGTGATTGTACGTGATTTTTCCTACAAGTCAAATGCATTAGTTGTATGGTTAGAAACATTTCATAAGGCATATTCATAACGGAAAATTCTTATGCATAACTATATGATCATGCAACTATTTTAGCCAATACAACATTCATCCATATTTCATGGAAACTTTCTAGATTCCTTCCATCTCTACCATGACATCATTGAGATTGTGCACTAATCCAATATGTCAGCAAATAGGTTTCATTCTAGATAAGTAGCAATGGAGAGTTGTATAGCACCATGAGCTACTTACCCATAACATGCATATTAGTAGTATATTGTCATTAATGCAAATATTATATCATGCATAACACATCAACTGAATATAAACAAATGCATAACAAAACAATATCATGAAATGACAATTGAATACTTATATTTATTTGTTTCGTGGGTATACTTATTCTTGAGCCTTCATCTTCATCATCTTCTTCATTCATAACAACATCATTTCTTACCGAAATGCTAATATGGATAAGAGGTTCTTTAAGAGTTGAGTCCTTTGTATTCCTCATCACTTAACGGATCTTCTTTGAATCATTAGAGCTTGATCTTCAGTTTCTCCCATCTTCTCTTTCTCTTATTATGAGTCGAGATTCATCTTGTGTGCGCACTTCCCAGAGTCTGTTGAAGATAATCACTTCCTTCTGGCGCACATTCCTCGAATGAATGAATCCCTTGATCCTAGGAGGCCATTCAAGGTGTTTATTACAATTTCTGAATTTTCTACTCCTTCATCCACTGCTACAAGTTGTTCTTTGATTTGATAGACCCTTGTAAAGTATGATTGTATGGTATCTACATTCTAGATCTTTACATTCTTCAACTGGTTTCTCAAAGTCATCTTCTGATTTATGCTTTTCCTTTCAAATAGCTTAGTCAATGAATCAAACATCTCTTTAGGTGTCTTTAGGGAAGACACTTGTGGTATTGGGTGATCCTTGATTGAATCAGCACTTATTTTCTTGGCCTTGACCAAGTTCTTCTTGTGTAAGGCTTTAGCCTCATCTCCATCTGGAACTGGAACCTTTCCACTTATGTAGGTGTCCAATTCATTTTCTTCAAGTACCAATGGAATCCTATACTTCATGCTTGAAATTTTTCAGATTCACCAATCTCGCCATCAAGCTGGTGTGATTAGTCATCTTGAAATGAGAACTTCAACTGTAAATAGCAAAATATTAGAGCTTACCGATTTGAGGTGTTCGTCCTAGTTGTGGAGCTAGATGATCTACGGTTTGTCATAGAAACCCTAATTTTCAAAACTTGGAATCTTTTAGATCTTATTGGATAGAAATATATACCTATTCAAGGTGATATTTCTAATGTACTCCTTTTTTTAAAACAGTGGAGGAAAACTCCCAGAATAGGAATCCATAGTTTTCCAATTTCTTCTTCAGAAATTCCTGATACTGTTTCTATGGTATCTCTGAAATTACTACTCCTTTATGTCTGAAATTTTGTACTAAGGTAAAATCATCTTTCATCTTTCCAACATCACAATTTTTATCAGAATTGGTTTCAACAATTGGGACTTATAATATTTTTCTTACGGTGACTTAATCCAGGACTGTTCAGAATAGCAAACTTGTACGAACTTCCACATGTCACTTTGTCACCTTTAGGGTCTGAAATTTTTACCACAGAAAATAAATTCCATGATCTATATTGAACATCTTGAAAATTTTCATTTGTACCTTCTTATCCCAAGATATAATAATTCTCCCTAGGTGTCACGTTTAGGGATGAATCCTGGAAGAGGTTGGAACCCTGATTTGGAGGAATCATATCTCATAGAATATAGCAAATCTGAGGTTGAAATTTTTACCAAAGTACATCAGGACTTTATCTTCGGCATGTGAAAAATTCAGCCCCTGAGACTTCTTCAATCCTGAGATATATCGAATGTACAAAACCTACGAGTTTTAGTATTTTAGGGTTTTTCAGGCCTGGGGTCAAACTAGGGTTTGACTTTCCCGGATTTTCACTCAACCAAAAAACTTGAACTTGGTCTCTAAACTTTGATTTTGATGAGGAGCAAAATCCTATGCCGAGCTCACTCAAAAATTCCTCTTCTGTAAAAATCCCTAATTTCCCGCACCAAAAATGGAAAATGCTCGGAATCAAATTTTGCTTCGACAGAAAGATGCACCCTTCAATGGAGAGTCATCCTAGCCTCCTTTTTCTAATGGATTGTGGAGAGAGACCCAAAAATTAATAATCCCTATCTTTTGCAGCTGCACAATTTCTTCTTCTCAGGTTAGCTTTGATACCATGTTAGATTGTTTACCATTTAAACAATATGATCTTAGGATCTTATCTGAGAGAATAACATGCACAGCAATTAATCACAAGAGAAAATGGACACAAAGGATTATATTGGGGAAAACCATAAAGGAAAAACCCAGCAACATCCTCAGAGATAGAATGAGCACCAATGGCAGCAATAAAACCCAAAAACATAAAGATGATCTCCAACAACTGATCTCTCTCACTTGTGCCAACACTTCCTATCTCACTCATGCACCCCAGCTGAGTGATTGTGTGTGTATCAAATAGAGAGTCTCACTCACTATTTATATTCTTTTGTTCACTTAATATTTGACTCAGTTATGTATGCTTGAGTAATCCTAACTCTATTATGTAGGCTCGAGTAACCACAACTAGGGTACTAATGACCCAACTTACAACGGAGGGGACTTCCTCGTGATTTTAGTAATTCTCCTGATAGGAACATCGGGGTACAAAGAAATACAAGTGATTCTCCTGATAGGAGCATCGAGGAACAATTAAATAGAATATATACAAGTGAATACATTCCGAAGTTACAAATACATCAACAGTTTTACCCCATCCGGCAACACCCGCATAGCAGATAAAGTCTCACCTGAGATGTTCGAGGGAGAGCTGATGGAACCAAGTTTTCGCATAATAGGGGAGAGGATAATGTGACATCAACTTAGCATATTAGCATGACATTCACAAATCATTTAAGTTATGCATTCACATAACCATTCATTATCATTCTTCAACAGATCACATCATTCAATCATAACTGCAATAAGCATATTGATGCACAAACATATCCAACATGATAACATCATTTAAAATAGGGAAACATTGCATCATATATCCATGCCATAGATTCACATAATATTCATCATTGAGTCATAGAAAATAGTAAAACAGTAAAATAGAAAATAACACAGTGATTTAGATCAACTTTTGTCTTGTCATATTACTTCTGCACAAAATCACAATTCACAAATCAATAGATCTCAGTTCAGATACTCAAATTAATTCTTCACTAAGCTTGGATTCTTCACACTTACAATTCTTCATCTACTTATAGGCTTGTTCCTTTACATTCAAGGTCCACTTAGACAACTTCTAACTAATTCTTAACCGATTCTACAAAATAATGACCAATATCCACAAAATATGGTCCAAAACTACAAAAGGTGACACAAAATATATAAAATATTCTATTCTCTGCCTTGCACACCATCTTCCACTTGCACGGTGTCTTTGAGCTTGCACAACATCCGCGATGTTGCACAGCTAAATTATCTCAAACCTCTTGCCAACAAATTACTCCTATTGAGTTTTTGTATAACTGTGATATCGTTCTGACTTTTATGAACTATTTCTTTAATGATGAATCTTTTTGCTTTCCGTATAAAATTTTGTGTATAAATTGAGTGATGAATGCTTTCTTATTTCAAATCTATCTTTGTTAATCTTTCTTTTGTGACTACGTGTATGGAATTGAAACAATTATCTGCAAGATTAATTATGAATAATTACAGTATATTACTCTCTTTCTTCTAAATTTTCTCCCCAAGGGGGATAGGATAGATTAGTTTAGAATATAGTAGAAAGTAATTAATTTTCTTAGAAGGGATTGGGGAGCAAGAATGGTAAGATGGGTGGTAAGAACCTATGCATCACTTGTGCAGCTTTTGTTCATCTGTCAGCTGCATTTAGCTTAGGAATTTGCATTTTATCCATTTAAAGAAAATTACATAAATGGTGGGTCAGGCCATAACCAATATACAGTAGGCAGACAGTTAACCAAATGGGTTCCCCATACCGAGTGGTGAACGATCTAGTTGGGATCGATTACTGGGGAGAATCCCTACTATCAGTACCTAGTAATTTTCCAACAATCAATAGGTCTTATATCTGGAATTAAATAAGTTCCACAAGATAGACAAAGAGGGGTAATTGTTCCTATAAAACAAGCACCATATCCTGAAAAGAGACAAAATCGACAGCTAAATAGAGATAAACCTACATTCATTGAGGAGGCAGGAAAATTATTTTTTGGGTTCAATCTTTAACATGAAATTAGTAGGATCAAAATCCTCATTCCATTAACTGAGCTCATGAAAAAATACTCGTATAGGGAACCTAGTCTCAAACTTTTGAATCCTTCTACAAACTTTGTTCCCACAGACACTGTCAATTTACAAGATGAGCATCGCACCATCGTTTTTGGTCCTAAATCATTTGACAAATATGATGATAAGTCAAATTTTCCTCCACCATTTAATATTACGCTCAGAGTTCATGATACTATGCTTCATACTTGTCTTTTAGACTCTGGTGCTTCTCACAATATTATGCCCAAATTTGTCATGGAGACTCTAAGGTTAAGCATCACTAAACATTATCATGACTTATATGCCTTTTATTGAAGAGTAGTCAAGTGTTTAGGGGTCATTAAGGATCTTGTTGTTAGTCTTACACAATTACCAATGAAGAGTGTCTTGATGGATGTTATTATTGCTGACATTACAACTATGTTTGGTATTCTTCAGTCAAGATCATTGGAAAAAAGGGTAGGTGGTAATTTACATATGGACCTTTCCTATGAAACTATTCCATTGTTTGGGGGAGAATATAGAATATTGTATAGGGAAGTACAACTTTCTTATTTGGTAAGTGACAATGAAATTCCTATAAATCACCCAATATATGCACTTCAAGAGGACATGGGATCTTCTATGTTGCATCTAAATGATGATATAATAGGTATTTTTCAAGTTGAGAAAGAAGTATCATTTCATCCCAATGTTGAAATTCAAGATAGTTTGTGGCAAATGTATTTCGATGGTTCATCACCAAAAGAAGTAGCAGGAGCAAGTGTAGTTTTTATTTCTACAAGGGGTGAGATTATTTCTTTAATGTACAAACTACAATTTCAGACAACCAATAATATTGTAGAGTATGAAGCGTTAATTCTTGGTTTGAGAGCTGCTAAAACTCTAAATATTTAGAAATTGTATGTCTTTAGTGATTCAGAATTAATAGTACATCAAGTGAAAAACATTTATTAGGTAAAACAACAATTGTTTAAGATTTATAGGAATAAAGTGTGGGATCTCATTGAGAATTTATTTCTTGCATTCAACATATCTATGATTCCTAGAGATCATAATCAGACTATAGATTCTCTAGCTTTGGAAGCTAGTTGTTTCAAAGTTCCACAACAAACTCAACTCGGGTATCCCATTGAAGTTTGGTATCGGCATTTAGTCCTGGATAATGTTAATTAGAATTTGACTTCCATTTAGATATTCAAGAAGATAGTTCTAATAATGTTTGCAGTAAATGGAGAATGAATATACAAACTAAACAAAACAAACCACATAGGAAATAGACAAGTATTTCTCAGGAATTTATAGTATCATTCACAATAATAAAATCCGATGTTACAATAGTTTACATAGGAAAAGAATTCGAATGCATTAGGTATAAATTTGAATCTATCCACTGGATGTGACTGTATCTAACTAACCATGTAACTCATGGTGTCTCAATCAATATCGGAGTCCAATAAATCAATTCCCACATGTCCAACAACTCAATCAATTAGTGACAGCTAGTTAACTAAGTGCAACTAAGTGTGGTAGGTGGGAAAAGGCACCTACTCCACATGCAGCCATGCATTAGACATGAAAATCTTGTGCTAGCTAACTGGTTGTGCACTAACTGAAAGTAACTAGGGGCTAACTAATACTGACTAGTAATAACTCCAACTAACTAAAGTAGGTTGGTTTCGGGACTCCTAGTGGCTCTTAAAATGTAGGGATTGGTCTAGGAGGTGCCCAAACTGATGCATGCACATGTAGTAAGTGGAAGTTAACCTCTAGCAGTGTTCCCCACACTCTAGTTACTAGTACATGTGGCCCCATTAGGCCAAGTGGAACCAATTGTACTAGTGAACCCAAATAATTAATTAATGTTCCTAAGTTAGGCTAATTAATCTAATAGACAGTATGGTCAAGGGAGGATTAATAATCCTAACACACACCCCACCCCCGAATCCTAACTTGGAAAATTGTGGGCCCTAGTAACAAGACCATAGGTCACCCAATATACAATCTAAAATACATGAATGAAAATGATTCTTAATACAACCGAGTAAACAAGGGAAAACCTCATGGGAAAAACCCCCCTTCAAGATAAGCAAAAATCAAGAAATACAAGTTAAAAACTTGCAAAATCTTTTGTTGCAATTTGCAACAGTAATGCAATATTATGGTTCTTCTGTGTAGCAACATCCTGAATCTGTGCATGTGAACCTATAAATCCAAACAAAGTGATTATGTCTACAGGAATCTTCCTCTTTGGAAGAAAAATAATGTGTCCAAGTGAATCAGGAATATAGACAGTTGTAGGATGAAAACTGGACCCATGTAGAGCAGCTGAAATCAACTGATGAGAGAGCAAAAGTGCTTGATAATTCGAACCATGTGAGGAAAAACCAATAATATGATATATTTCAACCTTGAACAGCAAACCATGAGTGGTAATATCAACCCCAAGTGTTAGGAGCAAGTGTCTAGGCGGATGCAAAATGTCTCCAACTTAACTTTACTAGTTCTGTGAGGAGATGAGCATGTGATCAAAAAAGTAGGTAGAGAAATCTTGAGACTGTGGAGAGCGAATTATTGAGCTCCATAATCTGATATAGCTTCTGCAATAACCAATATTTCACAAAATATAATATTAGCAAACTCATAAGAGAAAACTAACATTGAATCTTCAAGAGCAAAATTGAAGGAGACTTGCAGTGCTTGATTTGTCACACCAAAATTGATGAAACCAATTACAAGCAATACTGTAAGCTCTTAAATATTAAAACCTGAACCAAATATTATCAAATAATAAAATAAATAAGATCCAAATAGGTTCATATCAGATCCAAAACTATGAAGTGAAATCAAATCCCCAGCAATAATTTTGAAGGAGACTTGCGGTACTTGATTTGTCACACCAAAATTGATGAAACCAGCTCCAAGCAGTACTGAAAGCTCATGAACCTGAAATTTTGAACCAATTAATATCAGATCAGAACTAAATAATATCATATTAGATCCAATAAATTTCATATCGTATACAAGAGTTTGCTCCACCGAGACGGTAGATGCACAATTTTCTCCTTCTTCAAAATTATGAATATTGTTGCATGCAATCATGTAGAAATTTGCTGGAAGATCAAGATCAATGAGAGTGAATGGATCACTCATACAACCTGAAATTATTTCCAAAATATCCAAATATTTACAAAATATAATATCAGCAAACTCATGAGAGAAAACTAACATCAAATCCCCAGCAGAAATTTTGAGAGAGATTTTTGATACTTGTTTCTTCACACCAAAATTGATGAGAACAGCTACAAGTGGCACTAAAATCTCTTGAACCATAGAACCAATTAATGTCAGATTGGATCCAAATAAGATCATATCATATCCAATAAATTCCATATCAGATCTAGGAGTGTGCTCCACCGAGATGGTAGATGCACAGTTTTCTCCTTCTTCAAAACCTTTGAAATATATTTTTTGTACTTGTTTCTTCACACCAAAACTGATGAGAACAGCTATAAGCGGTACTGAAATATCTTGAAACTTTGAGAAAATTAATTTCATATCATATCCAAATAATATAATATCATATCCAATAAATTCAATATCATATCCAAGAGTGTGCTCCACCGAGATGGTAGATGCACAGTTTTCCCCTTCTTCAAAACCCTGAGTATCGATGCATGCACTCATGTAGGAATTTTTTTGAAGCTCTAGATCAATGAGAGTGAATGGATCGCTCCTAAAATCTGATATTATTTCCAAAATATCCAAATAATTACTTATCTACACACCAGCAACATCATTAGAGACAAAGAAATCAAATTTCTCACCCTTTCCTAGAGAAATCACCGGTAAACTATGCACAGAATTTATAATAGAAGAATCACTGAAGAATTTTTGCATTGAATGGAAGAAGAGATTTTATTCAACAGTAGAGAATCAAATGTATTCTTCTAGATCTGCCATGTGAGGAGATGAGATATCAGAGATTTCATACACTTCCAAAGCAGCAGGAGAAGGAGTCACTCCAAGGAGACTTTCTTCAATTCGAATTGACTATGAGGAAGATTCTGCTTCTCCTTCATCTTGAACAACTTCATCAGAGAGAGTAGAGGCCAAGACTTTTGAGTAAAGAAATATTTTGGTTTTGAATGTGCTCCCCATATTGCTATAACAATCCTCATTTTTCTTCCCAAATATTCTATCCAGTTCTATCTAGACATCCTTTGGGTATTATGCAAACTTAATAAGGTCTATAAGCAAGCTTCGAGAAAAAGTCCCACATATTGCTTCATAAGCTATATCACCATCATTTAGCCAGTCTATCTCATATTCATAAGACTCTTTATCAAGTCCCATAGATACCTCATAGAGACCTTGTCTCTTTAGAGATGCAATCATCTTCAGCTTCCATTCTATTAAGCAAGTCATGGGAGATAATCACTAGACACCATAACCATAATCATACCATACAACTACCTATATTCAACCATCATCAAATTTTTAACATTATGGCTATCATCAAAATTTTAACATCATAACCATACCATACACTACATCATAACATCATAACACCATAGCCATACCACTAACATCATAACACCATACATGTGTGTTATGGAGAGAAATTCCTATGGCTTGGGGTACCATAACAGACAACTTGACTCCAGAAATCAATCCTTTCCAATATGCAAGAGAAATCAAATATCTAACACTAAAGGATCAGACCTCGTACCTTATTCTGGATGATTGAAGTAGATCCTCGTTGAGCTTTCCAACTTCAACTTGAATTGATGAATCACTTCCTCAACAACAAGTAAACAAGACAAGCATACTATATATATTGGTGTTAGATCTACTCTAGCATATATAATCAACAATGTATAAGCATTTGAAATCATCCATGGATAAAATATTCATTCAAACATACATTATTGGATAGGAAAAGATATTTCTATTAATATAAAATCAGAGATTACAATGAATACAACCTCTGTTGGAACGTCTGCGAATCGGAGAAACTAAATCCCCCACTTGGGTCTCCACCACCTCAATCCTCCATCTCTCGATAGCAAGCTCACAAGCAAAAGGCAATCTTGGGAAGAACACCAAAGTGCTCAAAGGGATAAAGGGATGCAGACTCAAGCACAAGTTTTGGAAACAATGGAATATAGTTTCTTTGCTCTCAATTCTCTTATGTGTTATACCAAAATCATGTCACCATCATGTGATAAGACCTTTGACATACCTACTTGCCCTCAATCCCAGCTTCTGGAGTGAAGACTAAATGGTTTTTTTTTTCAGTCTGTCATACAAATTCCCAGCACCGCGCATGCCCCTTTATCCAGGAGCGGTACCCTTGATCGCACCACCTTTCATCGGTTGTCCACAAGCGGTGCCACCGCCCATTTCCCTTGGTCCATAGGTGGTTATTACCAGAACCGCTCTATCATAGAAGGAGAAGCGTGGTACCCTGGGTAAAAAGGGAAAAAGAGAAGCTTCTTGAGGCTTCTAGATTATAAGCCTAGAGATATCCCTTATTCCTACTATTGTGGGTTGGTTGAGCTCGAGATCCCTCATCCTAGGATCTTAGAGGCCACCTCAACCACTAATTTCTCAACCATCTCTATCCATTAAAGCCCTATCAATATGAGATCATAGCCATTGTTGAGGAGGGAACATTTGAAGGTATTGTTATGCTGTTGGATTGATTCTTGGCCCAAGATCATTTGGAGAGAGCATAGAGAGCTAGAGTTAGAGATTTTGGGGATGAAGAGCTGGTTTCATGGAGATGCATGTCAACACTAAGGCTTGGTTGTAAACTTCTTCATATTTCTAATGCAAGTTGATTTTATGTCCCATATATATTGTTGATGTTTGATTTTAGAGATATATTGCTAGATTCCTTAGTCACTAGCATAGATTAGTAGATCATATTCTGGTTGCTTTGATTCATTTCGTGTTGATTGCAAGTACACAGGTGGACTATCAAATCCTTGTATTCTAGATATCTATAGCTTCTAGGGAGAGTTATCAGCCTTTGTGATCTATTTGTTCTGGATCTGAACCATTCAGACTAGTGGAACACCTTGCTGTCTGCAGGAGGTAAAATATTCCAGCTAACAAATCTGGCAACTCTGCTGGGGATAGTTGTATTCAGTTGTTCTAATCTTCCTCAGTCTACAACTCTTGTTCGAATCCAAGCTCTGTTTTCTTCAACTCTTTTCAATCAGATCTACTTTCTGATTTGTATTATTTGGGTTTGAAATTTCCAAATTTGTTCAGATCTAAGTCATTTTAGTTTTTTATGCTCTGTTACCACTCTCAATTCAACGGTATTTTCCTTGATCTAGCCTTTTTCTGACTGGATCCTTCATTCTCTTTGTGTTATGGATTTTTACAAGGAACCACACATGTTCTGTTGGAAAGGAGCAGTGCCACCGCCTGAGTCTAGTTAGCCATACGTGGTTCCACCTCCTGAATCCAGTGAGCAAGGAGTGGTTCTACCTCAAAACCGCTTGTCAGCAGCTTCATCTGCACGGTGCCAGGTAGGCCCTGTTCCAGACTTTTTATTTTGATTTTTGTGTGTTTTTGGCTTACTTTTTTATGAAAATGAAGTGTACTTTTGAAAAAAATGCTCCCTTGCAGCCGGGAGGGGCCATGAATTGTGTATTCTACAGTCGCTTTGAGTGTTATATTCCCTTTGCATTCAAAGAGAGTTTGTGTTTCTTGCATTGGAGTTTACATTATTTTCTTTGCTTGAAACCTCTTGCTCTTTTATGTAGATATTATTCATTGGAATTGAAATATATGTTTCATTTTCATGTGTAGGCTTTGGTTTGTTTGGACTTGGAATGCATGAGTGATCCATGTTTTTTTTTAGTCTTTCTTTGCTTAGGTGATTCTTGTTTCTTTTTGCATGCTGATTTTTTTCAGCGCTTGGTAGGAAAGATTGGTTCTTCGTTTCCTTGTCTGTTTCAAAGAGAAGTTTTAGTTTTCTCTCTCGTTTGCTTTATTCGCAAGTTTGTTGAATGGTTTTCTTCTTGTTTTGTACATGATTGTTTGAAACTCTAGATCTTACTTTCATTAAGAAGAAATATATGTTTTTAGCTTTGCATGCATTAGAGTTAGATTTGTTTGGAAACGCTAGTGAAATCATCTTTCCTTGAAGTTTTTATGCGTCTTTTTCAAGCATGAAAAGATAGGAAACATTTTTTATCTATGTTATATGTTCTCTAGATCTCTTTCATATTTTCTTTAAAGATTGTTTGGGGTGCATTGATATTTTACTTTTCGTTCGAAAATATAGAATTGCATTTGCATTTGGGTGTGCATTTTTTGGAAGAAAAGTAAATCTCTCTCCCTCTCTTAGGTAGATTTCATTGAAGAGGAAAACTTGCATTATCATATAGATCAGTGTGCATCTTCTTTAATTTCAAGTTTTCACTCCATGGTTCCACCTAAACGCACAAGATAAAATTAACGGTAGTACTAGGTTAAAACTTTTAGCAATTTGAGTGATAAGTTAGAGACGTGTTCGGGCGTCGTTAAATGTAGGAGCTGTCGTTATTTGTCAGCATTACATCCCGAGAATCACGCGGTTCTTCCACGTACCGTCGGTATATCGAACGACCTTTCATGTACCCTTGAGGTATATAGAAAGGTACTTCACATACTCGATTGTTTATCGAAAGTCCCCTTGTGTACGGTTATGTATTAGACATCACTACTACCGATTTGAGCTCCCACGTACCTTGCATATATCAGGAGACCCTTTTAGGAATCCTCAAACCATCTGAGTTATCATTTTGGCCTGTCCTGTGAGATTCTTGACTCTTATCCACTCCTTTTACATGTTTTCTTGTTGCTTTTAGTTTGAGTAGTACTTGCTTGTGCATGTTAGTTAGGAGGTTTTTAGAGAGTTTAGAGATGGAATCCTCATCTGGGACTACCACTCAAGAGGTCCCTTTCCAAGGTGTACCTTTTGTATTCCCTCCAAGTGAAGGTATTGGTCCTCCCTTTATTGCCACTCTAAATCTTCCTGGATTAACTATAGGATTACCGGTCTGGCTGTTTAATCTGGTAATTCCTATTACACCTAATGTCTCAAATGTCACCTCTCCTCCGGGAGAGGATCGAACTCAACCTAATCCTGCTCCTTCTTTGTCGGTTGTGGCTTTATCCCTTTCTTCTTCTTCGCTTAACCAAAGCTCTATTGTTGGTAGTCATGTGGATAAGAAGAAGAAGAAAGGGAAGGGTAAAAAGAAGAAGGATAAGAAAGAGAAAAAGCAGCAACCATCTACTCTTGATGGTGCTCATTCTAAGAGAACACCCAGAAAACCCAAGTTCCCTTGTAAGCTTTGCAAGGGGGACCACCTTCTTAAGGAGTGTACTGGTCTCTCCTGTGCACAAGAATAGTGGTCTAAAAGGTCAAAACCATTTGTGTTATCAACCTCTGATCATCATGTAGATGATACTCCCTCAACTAGTGACCCATTGGTAAAAGGTCGTAAGGGTAAAGTCTTGTATCCTTGTTTGATATGCAAGGCTATGCATCGTACTTTTCTTTGTCCAATCATGGATGAAGCTTCGCATTGGTTGGAAAATATTATTGGTCATCAACATGTGATTCCAACAAGTGATAGTAAGTTATCCCTCAATCCCCCACCAGTTGACCAAGTGGTCAATTCAGATTTATCTGTGGTTGATCCCACTCTTCCATTGGAGAGTAAAGTTAAAGTGGTCGAGTCGGTATCATTTCCACCCAATCCTGCTCTTTCATCAGAGAGTGTTAAGACTGAAGTAGTCTCTTTGACTAAATCTTCGTCTTGTAATTCTCTTCCAATAGAGTATGAACCAAAACCTACTGAAGTTTTTATGCTTCATTCTGATTATTCTCGACAAGAGGAAATTTTGTCTATTTCGACAGAACCCTCTCCAAGTAGTGAGGTTATTTCCTTTGACTAGAGTAACCTAACAGAGTCTCCTCTTCATTCGAGTGTTCCTTTCCAGATAGTTGTGAATGTTACTCCTAGGCGAATACTTTGTACTATTGTTGACGAAGGGGCTTCTGTTAGTATTCTATCCTCAACTGCTTGGAAAGCTTTAGGTTCACCTCAGCTTGTGCCAGCCACTGATCAGATACTGGCTTTTAATCAAAGACCTACAGCACCTTTAGGGATCCTTCCTCGTTTACCTATTACATTAGGAGGGAAAACTGTTTGCATTGATGTTATGGTGGTCCAAGGTCCTTTAGATTTCAATCTACTCCTTGGACATGATTATGTTTATGCCATGAAGGTTGTTGTTTATGCATTTTCCCCATGATGGGAATATTGTGACCATTGATCAGATTTCTTTTGTTACACCTGATCATCGCATTACTCCTAGTAATCATACTTCCCTGAATGTGTCACATGTTCTTATGGCTCTTTCCCCTTCTAGTTAGCTTCTTCCCATCATCGGTAAAATGGGGGGCATGGCTCTAGTCTCTGGACTTCATACTAGAGTTAAGCCATTAGATTTCAGGTAATGGGGGCAACCTACCAACCTCTGGATATCA
The DNA here is from genome assembly GCA_001517045.1 of Pseudotsuga menziesii. Taxonomy (NCBI): domain Eukaryota; kingdom Viridiplantae; phylum Streptophyta; class Pinopsida; order Pinales; family Pinaceae; genus Pseudotsuga; species Pseudotsuga menziesii. Next base: position 588,091 of record LPNX010211289.1, read on the forward strand.
TGTTGGGTTGGAGCAAGTTTGTGGAGCATAGTTTACCCTGTGGTTTCAAGCTCGTTAAAAAATGAAACCACTCCTTAAGCATAGTTTACCCTTTTGGTTTCAATCTTGCATAAAAATGAAACCATGTCTAGGGCATAATTTACCCTATGGTTTCAAGCTTGTTAAAAAATAAAACCACTCCTCAAGCATAGTTTACCCTTTCAGTTTCAAGCTTGCATAAAAATGAAACCATGTTCTGAGCAAAGTTCCCATTCTATGTCAAGCTCGTTAAAAAATGAAATAGCACCTGACCATCATGTCAGGTTCTGACCATCATGTCAGTTTGTCTCTGAGCAAAGTTCCCATTCTATGTCAAGCTCGTTAAAAAATGAAATAGCACCTGACCATCATGTCAATTTTTCTCTGAGCAAAGTTCCCATTCGATGTCAAGCTCGTTAAAAAATGAAATAGCACCTGACCATCATGTTATTTTTTCCTTAGCAAAGTTCCCATTCTATGTCAAGCTCGTTAAAAAATGAAATGGATCTCCTCTAGCATAGTTTACCTTTTGGTTTCAAGCTTGCATAAAAATGAAATCATTCCCAAGCATAGTTCATTTTCTATTTCAAGCTCGTTAAAGAATGAAGTAGGTTTCCTTTAGCATAGTTTACCTTTTGGTTTCAAGATTGCATAAAAATAAAACCATGTTCCAAGCGTAGTTACCTTCTATTTCAAGCTTGCGTAAAAATGAAACAAATCCCCTTCCATTGAGTCGAGTCTTCACTTTCGTGTTAGAACTTGAACCTTCTTTTCACCTGCTCGATTCTCATTCTTCCTACCCCGTGGTGAACATTTTCACATTAGTAACCAGGTTTTTAGGTTGGGTATGGAAGAAGAATCATCAAATGAAATGAAGCTTGGGGGCATGTTGAGCCGCTAGCAACCATTCTAGGGGTAAGCTTCGCTAGTAATCATGTTGGGGGGAAGATTCCAACCTCTGTATATCATGTTAATGGTATTTTTCAAGCATAGTTTCCCCATTGGTTTCAAGCTTGCGTAAAAATGAAACCAATCTTCAAGCATTCTTTCAACTGATCTTCGAGCTCGTTAAAAACAGTAAGATGGTGTTGAGCTTACTTTTCATTTTTTGTGCTCTGGTTAAAACATGAAAAGTGGTTTGGGATTAGTTTATTACTTTTTCTTGCTCTGGATTCAAACATGAAAAAGGATAATGGAGTTCTCTTTAAACCCTTTTCAGGCTCCCTAAATATGAAAAGATTGTCAAGCGATCTTATATTCTTCACGCTCATTAAAGTATTTGAAGGGTCGTCCGTCCGACGGTAGGTTATCTCTTTCTGGATTCGGATATGACTATTTATGAGAAAGGAACACTCCAGCCAATCATGACTGAAAGAGTTCTCTAAGGTATGATTTTACACTTTTTCGGGCCTTAGAGACTAAATCATATGAAAAAGGACCCCTATGGAGTTTTCTTCTGTATTCGTTCAGACTCTCTAAACATGAACGATATTGAGTTTTCTTTCAGTGGGATCATTAAATTAAACATTGAGAGGCCCATTTTGGGAACAAACCCCTCCTCTCTCAGGTTCGTAAAACATATGAGACTAGACTTTCCTTCTGACAAGCTATACTGAGTGTTTGTTACCCTCTTTGAACTCGTAAAACCGAAAAGAGGCACTCATCGATCATGATGGGGGAAATGGGAAGGGAATCATTTTGTAAATGATGGCAATTGTTTGTCATTACCTTTGAACATGGCACTTGTCTACACAATCATGTCAGTCAATTGGGTATTCAGCTGATCTCCGTGATGATCCACTTTCATGTGTCATGTCAATCCTTTGAGTCTTTCAAAAGAATGCATTTTCCACTGTCGCATTGTGTATCTGTCCTATCTAGTCATGCTGCCAAGTCATTTTGTCATTCTACCCGATGTTCAAAGGAGATCTGAAGAAGTTTTACCTCTGCACTCTACACAGTCTTTGTGTCAGTATCTTTGAGTCAGTCATATGGTTACTGCATTCACATCATTCCAGAACTATGTTCTGAGTTTCATGTCGTCGATGTGGGACTCATCATGGCCCTTCTTCAACAATATTTTTCCTGTCGACATCAGCTCATCATCCGGGAAATAGTATTAGAAACAATATTTAGTACCTTGATATCTGTATGCCTTAATGACAAATTCTCTTTCTCTTGACATAGGTTCACATCATTGACCTTTGATCGATAGAATCGACTGGGTGTTCGACATCAGGACATCTATTCGCACTCAGTGGATTGTACTAGGGTACCTTGGGAATCATTGACATTAATGGTGATCTCCCTCGCACTTGTTAATGATTCACATCATTGGCCAGTAATTAAGTGGTTTCTACCATGTTCGACTTCAGATCATTGTAATCACATGGATAGAATCGTACTTTGTGGAAGATGAGACGAAGACCCTGGGCATTTGTTTAAAAGCGCTCATTGCTTTTCCCCAGGTTGCGATGGAGTTTTATATATCTAGCATGGATCCACATTTGTATAGTCATGGCTATGCTCAAATTTGCGTCTGGATGACATAGATATACGTTGTATGTCTAGTAGCTATGTCCAAGTTTGAGTCCTCTATCACATGGATCTACATTGTATTCTAGTAGCCATACTTGTTTATTCCACTCATGGATCTGCCTTGTATTGGTCTGCAGCTATGAGTTTGGTTACTTGTGTCTATGAGTCAACATATTGATGTACTATAGATGCCTACTTGACTGCATACTCCAATCAAGCTGACATTTTCATCTCCTGGAAACGACTTGTTCTCAAAGCTCTCGTTTATCGTATCACTCTAAGACTCATGCTTTTGGAGGCATCTTGTTATACCAAAATCCTATCACCATCATGTGATAAGACCTTTGACATACCTACTTGCCCTCAATCCCAGCTTCTGGAGTGAAGACTAAATGGTTTTTTTTCAGTCTACCATACAAATTCCCAGCACCACGCATGCCCCTTTATCCAGGAGCAGTACCCCTGATCGCACCACCTTTCATTGGTTGTCCACAAGTGGTGCCACCGCCCATTGTCGTTGGTCCATAGGTGGTTATTACCAGAACTGCTCTATCATAGAAGGAGAAGTGTGGTACCCTGGGTAAAAAGGGAAAAAGAGAAGCTTCTCGAGGCTTCTAGATTATAAGCCTCGAGATATCCCTTATCCCTACTATTGTGGGTTGGTTGAGCTCGATATCCCTCATCCTAGGATCTTATAGGCCACCTCACCCACTAATTTCTCAACCATCTCTATCCATTAAAGCCCTATCAATATGAGCTCATAGCCATGGTTGAGGAGGGAACATTTGAAGGTATTGTTATGCTGTTGGATTGATTCTTGGCCCAAGATCATTTGGAGAGAGCATAGAGAGCTAGAGTCGGAGCTTTTGGGGATGAAGAGTTGGTTTCATGGAGATGCATGTCAACACTAAGGCTTGGTTGTAAACTTCTTCATATTTCTAATGCAAGTTGATTTTCTGTCCCATATATATTGTTGATGTTTGATTTTAGATATATATTGCTAGATTCCTTATTCATTAGCATATATTAGTAGATCATATTCTGGTTGCTTTGATTCGTTTCATGTTGAGCTTGATTGCAGGTACATAGGTGGACTATCAAAGCCTTGTATTCCAGATATCTACAGCATCTAGGGAGAGTTATCAGCCTCTGTGATCTATTTGTTCTAGATCTGAACCATTCAGACCAGTGGAACACCTTACTGTCTACAGGAGGTGAAATATTCCAGCTAACAAATCTCAAATCCAGTGACTCATCCATTTAAAAATTTTCAAAGACTCAAAGGATTGACATGACTCATGAAAGTGGATCGTCACGGAGATCAGCTGAGTACCCAATTGACTAACATGATTGTGTATACAAGTGCCATGTTCAAAGGTAATGACAAACAACTGCCATCATTTACAAAATGATTCCCTTACCATTTCCCCCATCATGATCGATGAGTGCCTCTTTTCGGTTTTACGAGTTCAAAGAGGGTAACAAACACTCGGTATAACTTGTCAGAAGACAAGTCTAGTCTCATATGTTTTACGAACCTGAGAGAGGAGGGGTTTGTTCCCAAAATGGGTCTCTCAATGTTTAATTTATTATTTATTATATGCCTTTCAGATATGTTTACCTATGCCTTTCATTAAGTATTTGTTGAATTAAAATGATAATGTGTGGATCACCTATGTGATATTATGATATTATAGACCTTATCATGACATATCATATTGACTATTTGAATATTTTCAATACTTCAATGAATAATTTATGACTTATCCAACTAAGATCAAGTAACTATTAATTAAGTCATGGGAGATAATCACTAGACACTATAACCATAACCATACCATACAACTACCTACATTCAACTATCATCAAATTTTTAACATTATGGCTATCATCAAAATTTTAACATCATAACCATACCATACACTACATCATAACATAATAACACCATAGCCATACCACTAACATCATAACACCATACATGTGTGTTACGGAGAGAAATTCCTATGGCTTGGAGTACCACAACAGACAGCTTGACTCCAGAAATCAATCCTTTCCAATATGCAAGAGAAATCAAATATGTAACACTAAAGGATTAGACCTCGTGCCTTATTCCAGACGGTTGAAGTAGATCCTCGTTAAGCTTTCCAAGTTCAGCTTGAATTGATGAATCACTTCCTCAACAACAAGTAAACAAGACAAGCATACTATATATATTGGTGTTAGATCTACTCTAGCATATATAATCAACAATCTCTAAGCATTTGAAATCATCCATGGATAAAATATTCATTAAAACATACATTATTGGATAGGAAAATATATTTCTATTAATATAAAATCAGAGATTACAATGAATACAACCTATATCGGCACGTTTGCAAATCGGAGAAACTGAATCCCCCACTTGGGCCTCCACCACCTCAATCCTCCATCTCTCAATAGCAATATCACAAGAAAAAGGAAAGCTTGGGAAGAACACCAAAGTGTTCCAAGGGACAAAGGGATGCAGACTCAAGCACAAGTTCCGGTAACAATGGACTATAGTTTCTTTGCTCTCAATTCTCTTATGCCTTCAATGTATCCAAAGGGTTCCTTAAATAAATTTTCAATGGGGTAATGAAAGGTCGAATTCGAGCGATCTCAAGGCATATGGAAGGCCAAGTGAAAAGTGAGTCGGATCCATGTCAAGGAAAACTCCAAAAGGATATGGATTTTGTACACATCCCGATGTACACGGTTTTAGAGGTCAAAACCGCGTATATACGTGATAAGGGGTTTAAAAGTCGCGTATAGCAATTTTCACATGTTTTTAGGGATGGTCTAGGAAACATCAAAGGACAAAAAATGGTCCAAGGGGTCTAAGGAGTCTGCAGAGGGACAGGGGAAGGCCATACAAGTGTGATTCACCAGGTGTGGTAAAATCTGCTATAACAATGTGTTTCTATTTCATGCATGCATGTGAACTTCCACTTGTGATCCATGTTCAACCCTATTCATTTTGTTTTATGTATGTGCATATCCTAGGTATATGTACTTTTGGTTTCTACTTAAATGGTACTAACAAATATAATGATCTAAACCTAAAGAGTTCATGAAACCCTAGTTATATCATAACCATACCATAAACTACCTAAATTCCATACACTAACATCATAACATCATACCATACCATACTAACATACCATACCATACCATACCATACTAACATAACATACATACTAATTCTATATTGATGATTTCAATTGACAATGGGATTAAATTGTTCACATAAGTATCTTAATTTTTCCGTATTCATTTTGTTTCATGTATGTGCATATACTAGGTATATGGTCATGAAACCCTAGTTCCATCTCATAACTTCTCAACCCTTAGTTATAGCATGCAATTTGTATTTCATGAAACCCTAGTTGGTTTTCAATTTGTATGTGTACATGTGTTTCTAGTTCCATCTCATAACTTGTAAAGAGTTCATAAAACCCCAGTTCCATCTCATAACTTGTAAATAGGTCATAAAACCAATCTAATGATATAAACCTAAAGAGGTCATAAGCACCTTAGTTGGTTTTGCTTGTTATTCATGTACATGTGTTTCTACTTCTAAGTCATGCATCCATGTGAACTTATGACTTGTGATCCATGTTCAACCCTATTCATTTTATTTCATGTATGTGCATAGCCTAGGTATATGGCCTTTTGGTTTCTACTTAAAGGATACTAACCAATCTAATTTGATCTTCAAACCTAAAGAGGTCATAAAACCCTAGTTCTATCTCATAACTTCTAAACCCTAGATATAGCATGCAATTTGTAGTTCATGAAACCCTAGTTGGTTTTCAATTTGTACATGTACAAGTGTTTCTAATTCCATCTCATAACTTGTAAAGAGGTAATAAAACCCTAGTTCCATCTCATAACTTCTAAACCCTAGCTATAGCATGCAATTTGTAGTTCAAGAAACCCTAGTTGGTTTTCAATTTGTACATGTACATCTGTTTCTACTTCCATCTCATAACTTGTAAAGAGGTCATAAAATCCTAGTTCCATCTCATAACTTCTATGAACGCATATGTCCCAAGGGTTTCAAACCCAGTATGGCCAAAAAAAATTGAATGGTAGGTGCAAAAGATGAGTAATGGACACCGGAAAAAATTAATTGTGGTTCTAGAAAGAGACTAAAACAAAATGAGATGGTATATTTGAAAACTAATGGGCACTATTGAGTCGCCAATATGTCTTCTTTTTATTCCTTTTGAATTATTCCTTTTGGTTATTTTACCTCACCCTTCACTCATTTATTGCTATTTTTTCCATGAAAACACCATGATATACCTTCATGTGCTCAAATTGTTAATATCATTATTTTCCTTCAAACCCTATTCTTTCAACTAGAGGAAAGGGACGGGGTAGACCCTCTTTGCTCTCCTTTGCACACCAAAGAGCTCTTCAAGATCAAGCGAATGGTAAGCAAAAAACTCTTTTTGGGGCACTTAGAGCAGTGCACGTCCCTAAAGGGGTTCCCAAATGAAACTCCTCTCCCTCAATTGCAAGATTCTGGCAAGTACCCGGAAAAAAATTACCCTAAAAAGGATGATACGGGTCCAAAATACAGATATCATTCTTCTGCAGGAAACCTTAGGTTCAAAAGTTGAAGTTTCTTCTTGTTTATGGGCACTCGCATGAAGTTGGTTCCACTTTTTAGTGCCACTTTAGAAATTGAAAACACACATCTGAAATGTAAATCTATAACGCATATGTGTTATTGATGCTACGTTCAGAAAACCCGAGCCCAAAATCGAGGCTAAGGTTAGTTAACCAATATCGCATGTGTGATATATCGCACTTGTTTTTTTGAAGAGCTACAAATCGCAAGTGTGATATATCACACTTGTGAATTGCAAAATAAAAATAAATAAAAACAGAGGCCCGCGGCCTCAAATTCTTATTTGCACAGTGAAGGCCATGATATCGGGAAAGAGAAAAATCACACCAGCGATTTGAGATTGAGTCTTTGGAGGGTAATTTGCAATGGCCAATTCAGAACTTTGATGCAATGGAAGGCAAGTGCTGATTTCCTTCACAATTTCTTTCAATTTTTGTTTGCTTTTGTTAATTTTATAGTTTTTATATTTGTTAAAACGAATTTAATAAAAAATATTGAATTAAATCCAACAATGATATATTAAAACAATTTGTAATTTGTTGTTTTAATCTTGACATATAACATAAATGTTGAATATAATGTACAAAATGAACCCACTAATAACCGAGAACCAAAACCAAACACAAACCCAAACACGGAGGGGGAACAAGACCAGAATTCAGTGATTCTGGCTCGTTTGGGTGCATTGAGGTGCCTTAGCTTATTGTTTAGAGGGGGGGACCATTTGAGACAATCATTAGTCGAGGAATTGGATACCATAACAAACACAATTTCCAATTTCCAAGGAGCATTGTACAACATAATCTCATACAGAAAATCCATGAGGCAATACTATTCTGATGGTTTGAGCTATAAAGACATAAAAAACCTAAAGATAACCAAAGACCAATTTTTTTCATTATTTCAATACCCTAGCACTGGATTGGTTCCACCCATCAGTCGAGCACACATTTCCATAAACTGGTGCATGGAACCAAATGTGAAATCTAATTGGATGGATCGTTGGTACATGGTCTTTGATGAAGACCCTCATGGGAATAGAAACGTCCCATTTTATTTCCCGAGGAAGTTGTATGTAGAATTTATCTTGGGGAAACATGTTAACTATTTTGATATTTTAGAGTTCCAGGGTGTGGGTCATGGGATGCCCCAAGATAGGGAAGGGGCTAGGACTGATCCTAATTGTGTGCCACGCCCTCCATGCACACCAAAACCCCCTCAGTATATCCTCCTGTGGTTCCTATGATTGATGATACATAGGAGGCCTTATTCGACTTGGCAGATACATTGCTTCAATATGGGATTGTTGTCTAAGGCAATGTAGGCCAAGGGTTGGAAATTCTAGGGCTGGCCCATCCCACATTCAGTATCCACATACTAGGTCTCCAGACCATACTAGAGGCATAGATCACACTGGAGATGCAGAGGGCTCAAAGCATCGTGTTATTCCACACCCTTGCACAACGTGTGGAGGCATATGCTATGGGCCTGCTTCAGAGTTCTGGGATGATGGATTACTTCGATATTTAAGTAAAAATCATTCTTTTCATATTATATTTTGTTTTATATCACAATTTTAAATTGTTTTGTAATTTATTTCTATTTAATTGTCTATCAAATTATGTGAACAAATATACAGCTAGTGTCCCATCACACCCTAGATTCACATAGTCTGACATGTTCAGGTACACAGGGTACTCCCAAAAGACCGAACACCAAGAGCAGCCACTCACACAAACAGATCACAGATCAATACACCAATGTTTGTCACATGGTTAAAACCCTCGAGAGAGAAACAGTCCATGGCCCCAGCCAAATAGCTACTTGGAGCAATTTATTATGTAAAAAAAAGAAAGCTACATGAGCTTCTCATAATTGATCAACTAGCCAAGGACCCTCCATGCTCTTTAAATAGAGATCATGGACCAATCGGGTGTTAAGCCATGGATCAATGGTAGGTATGATCTAAGAGAAGTTGAACCATCGGATCACTTTATTTCTAGAACATATCGTGACCATCGGATTAGAATATTTACAAATGCATACTAATGCATACTAAAGAAACACACTTTACCTAACGGATATATTACACAAGTTGATCTTAACTAACTCCTAAGTGTCTAAATATCCTAACATCCCCCCTTAAGAACATCTTGGGATAGGATTGAAGGATTTACAAAAGTGACACTATTAGGAGAAGGAAGGAGGCATTAGATCCTATCCCCCCTTAAGGACACATTCCTGAACTCCTAACATAGATCGAAGTTTAGAAAACTTCGCTTCTGTAAGAGACTTGGTGAATATGTCTACAACTTGATCATTTGCAGAGCAGTAGAGAATTTCAAGAACAGGATCATGAACAAGATTTCTAATGAAGTGCATGTGTAGCTCAATGTGTTTGTTGCGTTGATGTAGAACTAGATATTTGCAAGCTTGATGGAACTTTGATTGTCGCACCAAAGTGGAGTAGGCTGCTGCTGCTCGAATCCAAACTCTGAAAGGATCTATCGAAGACATAAATATTCTCGACTAGCATTAACTGTGGCTCGATATTATGCTTCTGTTGAAGAAAGAGCAAGAGCTTGTTGTTTCTTACAAGCCCAAGTGACAGGTCTAGATCCCCTACTGAAAACACAACCTGCAGTAGACTTTCGATCATCAGGATCGCCAGCCCAATCTGAATCAGTGAAACCAACTAATAAAGGTTTCCCCCTTGTACTGTAATGAATCCCAACTAAATTGTACCTCGAATATATCGAAGTATTCTTTTTGCTTCTTTCTAATGACTTTCATGAGGTGTTTGCATATAACGGGCAACACGGCCAATGACAAAGGAAAGTTCAGGATGGGAATGAGTCAAGTATAAGAGACTACCAACAAGCTGATGATACAAGATGGCATCTACTTCAAGTGAAGTACAAGTGGCAAAAAGGTTGACTCCATACTGGAAGGGAGAAGGGGCTGGTTTACACTCTTCCATGTGAAATCAACGAAGAAGGTCACAAGCATACTTAGACTAGGAAAGAAACATTCCTTGTTTGGTTTGCAAGACTTGGAGACCAAGAAAATAATGCAAATGTCCTAAGTCTGACATTTCAAAATTTTGCTTAAGACTCGATTTCACATGGGTTAAAAGTTCAGGGTCACTACCAGTAAGGATAAGATCTCGACATAAAGAACAAGTATGATGAGGTGGTTTCCTACTTTCTTGGTATAGACATTGGGGTCAGAATGGAATCTAGAAAAACCAGTGTCAAGGAGAAAGCTATCCATTTTTTCATACCAAGCTCTAGGAGCTTGTTTAAGGCCATATAAGGATTTCTTAAGGCGATAAACAAGGCTAGATTTATTCTGAACATATCCAGGAGGTTGTTCCATGTAAATTTCCTCCTGTAAATCACTATGTAAGAAGGTAGACTTGACATCCATTTGATGGACTTCCCAGTTATGTAAGGCTGCAAGGGAAAGAACAAGGCAGATGGAGTTCAATTTTGCGATAGGAGAAAAGGTTTCATTGTAGTCAATCCCTTCAACTTGGGAAAAACCTTTGGCAACTAACATTGCCTTAAGTCTTTCAACACTTCCATCTGATGCATACTTAGTTATGTAGATCCATTTACATCTAACAAGTTTTCTTCCTTTTGGAAGAGGAACAAGATCCCAAGTATCGTTCGCCATCAAGGAACGATATTCTTCATCCATAGTTGTATCCCAATCTGAATTTCCTGAAGCATCTACAAAAATTTCTGGATCATGATTCTCGAAAACTTGAGCCAAAAGAGAAGAAGCTCATTAAAAATGAGAACGTGTTCAACGTTGATCTCTAGGATCATTGGCACGATCACTAGCTGCTTCACATGTTGAACAGACCCATCAAGGAAGCATTGGTGCTGGTGCAACTGGAGGAACATGAGCAGGCGGAGGTGGATTTTCATTCTCACTGTCATCATTACAAACTGGAGTTGGAAACCTGTTAAGGAATTTGTAAAGAGAAGAAGGAACATTCACCGAATTAGGATCGCATGCCAAAGATGGCACACCCGCCAAGTTAGGCTCATAGGGCAAGATATTTTCATCAAATTTAACATCTCTTCTAATGATTATATCATGGGAATTTGGTTGAATAAGTCTATAACCTTTTACATCTTTAGAATATCCAACAAATATGCACTTTTCACTTTTAGGCTGCAATGTTTTCCATTTTTCATACGGAATGTGAGCCCATGCTTCACAACCAAACACACGGGAGTGACTTACATCTGGTTTAATTTTACTCCATGCTTCTTCTGGTGTTAAACCTTGTAAAAATTTAGTGGGTGTGCGATTAACTATGTAATTTGCATAATTTATGGCCTCATCCCAATATTGAAGACTTAGTCCCTTAGATTGGATCATACATTTAGCCATTTCTTTTAAAGTGTGGTTCTTCCATTCAGCTACACCATTTTGTTGTGGTGTATATGGAACAGTGTGTTGTTGTTGGATTCCTTGTTCAGTGCAGAAAGTAGTGAATGTTTTGTTAACATATTCTCCTCCATTTTTAGATCTTAACTTAATAATTTGATGACCAGATTGTTTTTCAACAAGGGCCTTGTAGGCCAAGAACATGTTAAATACTTCTCTCTTAATTTTTAGGAAGTAAACCCAAGTGCGTCTGGCGTAGTCATCAATGAAAGTTAAGAAATAATTGAAGCCAAAAAAGGAAGCAGATGGAAAAGGACCACACAAGTCACTATGCACAAGCTCCAAGGGAACCGAGTCATGCCAAGAGGCACGTTTGTCAGAACTATTCTGATGATGTTTTTTGAGTACACAACTGGAACAAACACCATCCTTTCAAGGTACCATCGGAAGACCAGTCACCATATTTTCTTTACATAGTTCTTGCAATGAGCGACAATTTAAGTGATCAAATCGTTCATGCCAAAGTTTGTTCAAGTTATCACTATGACCAACAAAAAATGAAGGAAAAGGTGATGACCCAAAGTTGTTAAATTTGTACAACCTGGTAATATCATCAACAATTTCGGTAGCTAGGACATGTTGAGGATATTTAAAATCTTTGATTACAACTTGGTGAGGTGTAAACATTACAGTTTTATCTTCACCAGAATGAGTGATTTGATAGACTAACAACAAATTTTAGGAAATTCTTGGAACACATAGTACATCACTAAAATGACCATTTTCTGCTAGAACTGTTCGAGATCCTAAAACACTTAGAGAACTATCATCACAAAAAATATTTGTTTGGTATTACATTCATTCATAGTAGAAAAGATGGCTTGATCCTTAGCCATATGATAAGATGCTCTAGAATCAATGAGCCATTCATTTGAAGTAGAAGAAGAAGATGCAGTATAAGAGTAACCAGAAGCACAAAGTGCATGTCCATGAGAGGTAGATTTTGAAGACGAATCTAGGTTGACGTGGTGCTTCTTCATTGCTGCTTCCAAGGCTGCCATCTTCTCGAAACACTTGGATTCATCATGATTATCTTTCCCAAAAAAATAGCAATGACACTTAGTCTTCTTTCCTTTTGGCTTGGATCCTTTGTCATTTTTTAAAGAAGGGGTTGACTGAAAGGGTTTGGGACACTTGTTTGGCTTATTATTGTGAAAAAATGGTTTCTTACGAGGATTGGACTTTTCTTTCTGTTGGGACAATAAGGCTTTCCTAGATGTATCTGCATTGTTAATTATTCCAAGATGAATGATCTTATCTTGCTCTCTAATTAAGGAATCATAAAATGATTCAATACTATGCTCTTGATAGCTAATTGCAGTCAAGGATTCTTTCATGGAGTAAAATGTAGATGCAAAAACAGAATATGCAGATCCAAGTTTGGAAAGAATATGATAAATGCATTGTTTGTCTTCTTTCTTAATCTTGCATTCTTCACATAAGAGTATAATAGTTTTATACTTAGATAAATAGTCTTGAATGCATGAAAAATCACTTGGATTCAAAGAAATCAATTCATTCTCAAGTTGATAACCTCGAATTTCATTGTGTTTACCAAACAAAGATTCCAACTTTTCCCAAGCTTTATCAGGTTCATCAATTCCAGATATGTGGAATCGCAAATCAGTAGAGATTGACATCCCAATCAATACACAAGCTTCATCACATCTATTTGCCCATTTTATTTTCTTATCATTATCAGTGAGTTTTATTTCTTTCCCTGAGGTAATTCTAAAAAGTCCCCTACTTCTTAGAACATCCTCCATATGAAATTTCCATGAGAAATAGTTAGAACTGGTAAGTATAATATCACAAGGGGCGGCCATACTTGAAAATAATAGCTGAAAAAATAGAAACTAACTGCCAGGATGCAAAGATCTTGAAAAATCAGGCTGTTTTAAAAAAAACGGCACTAAAAACCGATTCTGAATGATGAAGTTATGCTTGATCAAAGAAAATGTTGAAAGTGTCCCCAATAGTGACGTGACATATATTAGCTTGACCAACTAAAAAAAAGAGCCCCCCTGTTTCCAAGATCAACCTTTGACAATCACTTTACAATAAAGTTGCTTTTAAGTGAATCACTTTTGTAGAATACATGATGTTCACTTTTACAATAATGTTACTTTTAAAAGACTTAAGTGGCTCACTTTTTATTTTATTTTATTTAAGTGAGATGCACTTTTATAATAAAGTAACTTGAAAATAAAAATTGCATGCACTAAAAAGTAGCTTAATAAGACTTGAACTCAAGACCTATTAAGGAATAAAGCAACTTTAGACCAAGAGAGTTATGTTTAAAAGGTACGTAAAAGAATGAAAAGAGGGAGGGGACTTTTTTTTTTACTCTTCTCTCTCGTTCTCCATGCTTACCTTTTTTTTCTGCAAATCACAAAAAAAAACAAAAAACAAAAGTCTACATTTTCAAGTTTTCTCGATGTTTCTAATTCGTCGTGATTGCACAAGGTGCATGGCAAAGAGCATACATAGCCGAAAAGATAAGAAAAAAAACTTTCCCTTTCTATTTCTGATTCGCCGCGATCATGCAAAGTGCACGGAAAAGAGCATACGCAACCGGGGAAGGAAACATTCTGAGACTAAAACAATAAAAATCTAATAATAAAACTAATAAAATATGAGATATTTAAAATAAATAAAACAAATCCGGCACTGTAACATAATGCCTTCAGATTTGCCAAAATGGGTGTTTCTGGATAAAACGAAAACAGTTTTCGATGAAACGAAAACTATTTCCCAATGGAAACGACGCTCCAAGCACAATGGAATAGCTCCCATGGGACACAAATGTGCATAAAATCCAGAACCAGAAACCCTTTCAAACTTTCAGCAACACCGGTTATAGATCTTGATCACAAACGGAAGCGACTCTTCACAAATGCTCTAATACCATGTTTGGGTACACAGGGTACTCCCAAAAGACCAAACACCAAGAGTAGCCACTCACACAAACAAATCACAGATCAATACACTAATGTTTGTCACGTGGTTAAAACCCTCAAGACAGAAACAGTCCATGGCCCCAGCCAAATAGCTACTTGGAGCAATTTATTATGCAAAAGAAAGAAAGTTACATGAGCTTCTTATAATCGATCAACTAGCCAAGGACCCTCCATGCTCTTTAAATAGAGATCATGGACCAATCGGGTGTTAAGCCATGAATCAATGGTAGGTATGATCTAAGAGAAGTTGAACCGTCGGATCATTTTATGTCTAGAACATATCGTGACCATTGGATTAGAATATTTACAAATGCATACTAATGCATACTAAATAAACACACTTGACTTAACGGATATATTACACAAGTTGATCTTAATTAACTCCTGAGTGTCTAAATATCCTAACAAAGTGTCTAATTATCTAACAAATTATGTGAACAAATATACAGCTAGTGTCTCGTCACACCCCAGATTCACATAGTCCGACAATTGATGTTGATAGCATTGATGTAGCAGTCAATGATGCATATGGCTTTGGTGCTTCACCATTAAATGTAAGAACTTTAATTTTTAATTCGTCATCATTATTTACATATTTATAGTAGAGAATTAAACATTCAATACATCCTAATCTAGATACAATATGTTTTATGCAGGGTGGGAAGGATGAGTTTGTGGAATCCCAGCCAAGTCCCTCGCGTGTAGGGGAAGATTCCCAGACACAGGTATTATTTTAATTATGTTTTTAAGTATGCTTTTAAAAATTCAACATGTATGCTTTTAAGTATTAGAACTTTTCTAATTGTATGTTTATGTTTTTTTGCGTAGCATGATATCTATTCCAGCAGAACGATCTTTTTTATTGGGGAACCGCCTCTTCCCCCCCAAGTACATGTATGTTTCACTTTCTTTGAAAAAAACATTTTTCGTCCATCTTGTATATGTCTCGTTTTCTTTGTATTATCTGACATTGAAATATGTTACTTTATGCAGACATCTATTGATCTAGTGGTACTTGAAGAGCACCAAATACAAATTGTTGGTGACCCACCTCTTCCCCCCCCAGGTACATGTATGTCTCACCTTCTTTGAAAACATCATTTTTCGTCCATGTAGTATATGTCTTTTTTTATTTGTATTTGGTGACATTGACATACATTAATTTATACAGGCATCTAGTGAGCCACTGGTGCTTAAAGAGCACTAAATCCATGTTGTTGGTGACCCATCTCTCCCCCCCAAGGTACATGTATGTTTTGCTTTCTTTGAAAACATCATTTTCCATCCATGTAGTATATATGTCTCATTTTTTTGTATTATCTAACATTGACAAATGTTACTTTATGCAGTCCTCTAGTGAGGCAACGGTGCTTGAAGAGCACCAAATCAAAGTTGTAGGTGACCCACCTCTGACCCCCCACCAGGTATGTTTATGTCTCACTTACTTTTAATTGTGCTTTTAATGATTCAACATGTACTTTTAAATAATTATTTGAAATTATCTAATTATATATTTATCCTTTTGTACGTAGGAACGTAATTTTGATTATGTTGTCAACCAAGAGGCCTTATTTGCTAATGCATATAGAAATCCTTTTAGCTGTTGTCAGTTGTTCAACCCACTGGTTACACACCTCTTCACCACCCCCACGTATATTTATATATTGCTTATCTTGCTTATATTACTTTTTGTACATGCAAGTATCTTTTTCCTTGTTGGACCCATTGATATGATAACATTGACATATATATTATTTTATACAACTTGATAGTGAGCGAGTGGTGCTTGAAGAGCACCCAATCGGGGTCATCGCTCACCCACCTCTCCCCCCCCAATGTACATGTATGTATCGCTTTCTCTGAAAAAGTCATTGTCCCTCCATTTAGTATAGTTTTATTTGTACATGAAAGTATGTTTTGTTTACACCCATTGATTTTTTGACATGGACATATATATATATATATATATATATATATATATATATATGCAGCTTGATAGTGAGCAAGTGGTGCTTGAAGAGCACCAAATTGGGGTCGCTTCTAGTGAGGCACCACGACCCACCATAACTTACTTACGTACAATAAGTAAAAATGTTATATTGGTTTGGAATTTGAACAAATGTACATAGAATTTTATAGGTTGGTAAACTAACTTATGAATTTTGGTTTGTCTGCAGACTCCGCAAATGCGATATGTCCCTCTTGTTCAGCGTTGTGGATCACCACTGAGCAGCCAAAAAAGAAAGATAGACTTCTCAGAAGACATTGATAGTGGAAGTGAAAGGTGGGATAAATAGAATAAATGTATAGGGGGGATACATACATGTAACATTTTGTTTGTATACACACAGATGTACATTTTGATCCACTATTTTTTATTATGGCTGTTTGGCATGTCAATTTTTGTAACATTATTTGTATGTATACAATATAAAGCAAGGTTCAAATTTATACATATGCTTGACTTGATTTTGGAACATGATATTTATTATATGCCTTTCATATATGTTTACCTATGCCTTTCATCAAGTATGTGTTTAATTAAAATGATAATGTGTGGTTCACCTATGTGATATTATGATATTATAGACCTTATCATTACATATCATATTGAAAATTTCAATATTTCCAATACTTCAAGGAAGAATTTATGACTCATCCAACTAAGATCAAGTAACCATTAAGTAATTCATGGGAGATCATCACTAGACACCATAACCATAACCATACCATACAACTACCTAAATTCAACTATCATAAACTTTTTAACATTATGGCTATCATCAACTTTTTAACATCATAACCATACCATACACTACATCATAACACTAACATCATAACATCATATATGTGTTTCTACTTCTAAGTCATGCATGCATGTGAACTTCCACTTGTGATCCATGTTCAACCCTATTCATTTTGTTTCATGCATGTGCATATCCTAGTTATATGGCATTTTGGTTTCTACTTAAATGATACTAACCAATATAATGATCTAAACCTAAAGAATTCATGAAACCCTAGTTATATCATAACTGTACCATAAATCACCTAAATTCCATACACTAACATCATAACATCATACCATACCATACCATACTAACATAACATACATACTAACTCTATACTAATTATTTCAATTGATAATGGGATTAAATTGTTCACATAAGTATCTTAATTTTTCCCTATTCATTTTGTTTCATGTATGTGCATAGCCTAGGCATATGGTCATGAAACGCTAGTTCAATCTCATAACTTCTCAACCCTAGTTATAGCATGCAATTTGTATTTCACGAAACCCTAGTTGGTTTTCAATTTGTATATGTACATGTGTTTCTAGTTCCATCTCATAACTTGTAAAGAGGTCATAAAACCCTAGTTCCATCTCATAACTTGTAAATAGGTCATAAAACCAATCTAATGATATAAACCTAAAGAGGTCATAAGCACCTTAGTTGGTTTTTCTTGTTATTCATGTACATGTGTTTCTACTTCTAAGTCATGCATGCATGTGAACTTCCACTTGTGATCCATGTTCAACCTTTTTCATTTTATTTCATGTATGTGCATAGCCTAGGTATATGGCCTTTTGGTTTCTACTTAAATGATTGTTATGGAGAGAAATTCCTATGGCTTGGGGTACCACAATAGACAACTTGACTCTAGAAATCAATATTTTCCAATATGCAATAGAAAGTAAATGTATAACACTAAAGGATCAGACCTCATACCTTATTTTGGACGGTTGCAGTAGATCTCCGTTGAGCTTTCCAACTTTAGCTTGAATTGATAAATTACTTCCTCAACAAGAAGTAAACAATACAAGCATACTATATATCATGGTGTTAGATCTATTCTAGCATATATAATCAACAATGTATAAGCATTTGAAATAATCCCATGGATAACATATTCATTCAAACACACATTATTGAACAAGAAAAGATATTTCTATTAATATAAATCATAGATTACAATAGATACAACCTCTGACGGCACGTCTGCAAACTAGAGAAACTGAATCCCCCACTTGGGCCTCCACCACCTCAATCCTCCATCTCTCGATAGCAAGCTCACAAGCAAAAGGCAAGCTTGCGAAGAACACAAAAGTTCTCCAAGGGACAAAAGGATGCAGACTCAAGCATAAGTTCTAGCAACAATGGACTATAGTTACTTTGCTCTCAATTCTCTCATATGCCTTCAATGTACCATAGAGTTCCTTATATAGTTTTTCAAAGGGGTGATGGAAGGTCGAATCCAAGCGATCTCAAGGCATAGGGAAGGCCAGGAGTCAAGTGAGTCGGATCCATGTCAAGGAAAACTCCAAAAGGATTTGGATTTTTGTACACATCCCGATGTACGCAGTTTCAGGGGTCAAACCCGTGTATATACACAATTAAGGGATTAAAATTCACGTATATCATTTTTCACATGTTTTTAGGGATGATCAAGGAAACATCAAAGGACAAAAAATGGTCCATGGGGTCTAAGGAGTCTGCAGCATGACAAGGGAAGGCCATACAAAGTGTGATTTACTTAGAGTGGTAAAATCAACTATAACAAGGATACTAACCAATATAATTTAATCTTCAAACCTAAAGAGGTCATAAAACCCTAGTTCCATCTCTAAACTTCTAAACCCTAGCTATAGCATGCAATTTGTAGTTCATGAAACCCTAGCCGGTTTTCAATTTGTGCATGTACATGTGTTTCTAGTTCGATCTCATAACTTGTAAAGAGGTCATAAAACCCTAATTCCACCCCATAACTTCTAAACCCTAGCTATAGCATGTAATTTGTAGTTCATGAAACCCTAGTTGGTTTGTACATGTACATGTGTTTCTACTTCCATCTCATCACTTGTAAAGAGGTCATAAAACCCTAGTTCCATCTCATAACTTCTCAACCCTAGATATAGCATGCAATTTGTAGTTCATGAAACCCTAGGTTGTTTTCAATTTGTACATGTACATGTATTTCTACTTCTATCTCATGACTTGTAAAGAGGTCATAAAACCCTAGTTCCATCTCATAACTTCTAAACCCTAGCTATAGCATGCAATTTGTAGTTCATGAAACCCTAGTTGGATTTCAATTTGTACATGTACATGTGTTTCTACTTCCATCTCATCACTTGTAAAGAGGTCATAAAACCCTAGTTCCTTCTCATAACTTCTCAACCCTAGCTATAGCATGCAATTTGTAGTTCATGAAACCCTAGTTGGTTTTCAATTTGTACATGTACATGTGTTTCTACTTCCATCTCATAACTTGTAAAGAGGTCATAAAACCATAGCTCCATCTCATATCTTCTCAACCCTATTTATAGCATGCAATTTGTAGTTCATGAAACCCTAGTTGGTTTTCAATTTGTACATGTACATGTGTTTCTACTTCCATCTCATAACTTGTAAAGAGGTCATAAAACCATAGCTCCATCTCATATCTTCTCAACCCTATTTATAGCATGCAATTTGTAGTTCATGAAACCCTAGTTGGTTTTCAATTTGTACATGTACATGTGTTTCTACTTCCATCTCATAACTTGTAAAGAGGTCATAAAACCATAGCTCCATCTCATATCTTCTCAACCCTATTTATAGCATGCAATTTGTAGTTCATGAAACCCTAGTTGGTTTTCAATTTGTACATGTACATGTGTTTCTACTTCCATCTCATAACTTGTAAAGAGGTCATAAAACCATAGCTCCATCTCATATCTTCTCAACCCTATTTATAGCATGCAATTTGTAGTTCATGAAACCCTAGTTGGTTTTCAATTTGTACATGTACATGTGTTTCTACTTCCATCTCATAACTTGTAAAGAGGTTGTTGTCCGCCGATTGCACACCAACAACAAAAATCTTTCGAAAGCTGTCTCCTCACTTGAGAAAGTGGGAGAGGTGTGACCTCGGGGGAAAGCATAGAGCTAGGTACTGTCACCTACTCCTAGCTCCTCCATTTAGGCTAACTCCTAATGAAGCCAAGGGGGGTAGTCCCTAACAAAGATTTTTTTATGGCTCAATATTTTAAGTTAATTTTTAGGTGTTTTCAGATGCGGATGGGTGTTGTTTAGGAGTTACTGTGATTTAAAATGATTAATATTAGGGGGAGGATGATTAATCAAAGCAATCCACGTTGCTAACAAGAGATCACACAGATAAGCAAAGATTCCAAACTTATAACTTAAGCATTAAAATATAATCAATTGAAATGGCCCATAGACAGTTGATCAAGATAGAAAATTAATCAAATATAACAAAGGACCTGTGCCTTATGGAGTCAAATAAATGCATGAAATAAAGTCTAGGAATCAAGCTAGTGAGTATTAGGTTTTGCAAGTGCTCTTGGTAGATTTTGAATTTTTTTTATAGTGGTCTTTCTTAGAGTGTCAACAAAAGTTTTTCAAAGTCGGGAGACTCTTCTAAGTTCCCTCCGTTGAAGACATGTCAGGCCCACCCAGTATCCCAGGCTGGTATCGCCAAGATTGACCAGCTAGCCGAGAATCTAAGATAGGGGGAGGTTCTGGTGCCTCTACTAGGAATTACTTTGGAATAATCCCTACAATGCTGGTGTGTTGGTTATGGGTGTTTAAGTATTATTAAATTACTCTTGTATGGTTTAAAGATCCAGTGCCATTTTTGGGTATTCCAATCTAGGATCGGTCAGAGCATACTCCGACAAGGAGGGGAGGGAGTTAATTAATTAAAAGGGGTGTGTGTGTTGAAGGTTTTATTAAGTTTATTAATTAATACTCTCCGACAGAGAGTGCTCTTGACCCTGTCTTATGACAATGGTTCAAGAGACTTAGCTAATCTAGATGAGACTAATGCAGAGATTATGCAAACCGAGGATGCTCTCCAATAGAGAGTGCTCTTGAATTGTGTTTTTGCAAGTTCAAGAGTCTTACTTAAGAGTTAATTAATTAAACAATGTGAATAAAAAACAAATATGACTTATTAAACTCTCCGACAGAGAACACTCTTGATCCACCTTATGGTGTGATTCAAGAGATTTAAGCAGTTGATTTACTTAGAAAGATAAACAATTTAAAAGAGTAATCAAATTAATTAATGAATTAGAAGTGATGGATTAACAATTAATATTCTAAGCATAAGATGCAAACGATGATGAAAACAATCACATCTAATCTAAGCATGTAAAAGATGGACGCAACACAATCCTCCCCAAATGGGGGAGGATGGGAGTGGGGACTTAAAACCCCCACTCAAACAAAAGATGCTTTATTAAAATTATACAAATTTCCTTTAGGAATTTAATCCTTGAATGGACTTTCAAAGGAAAGTATACAACTCTATTATTATTGCAACTTGCGTAAAAAGGAGAGTGATTTACTTTTACTTGGAGCTTTTCTTGAAACTTGCCAAAAGGGAAAAGAAGAAGTTTGAATGAGAGCAAAAGAACAAGGCAAAAGAAGGATGAAATAAAAGGAAGCAGAGGGGAAGAAAGAGGGAAGGAAAAGAGGAAGTCAAAAACAAGAAAAGGGAGGAATATGACAGCGAACTAAGAAATTAAGGGATGAACAAAATTGAAGAAAATGGGACAGCGAACAATGAAATAAGTGGCTGTCATAAAAAGTGCAAAACGGGACAGCGAACCATGAAATAAGTGGCTGTCATAAAAAGTGAAAAACAGGACAGCGAACCGTGGAATAAGTGGCTGTCATAAAAAGTGAAAAATGGGACAGTGAACAAAAGGTAAAAGAAATGACCAAAAACAAGGTTAAAGGAAGCCCAAAAACTAGGGCAAAAAGAGGCAAACAAGGGAGAAAAGCTAGGGCACACTAGGGCTGTCCAAAATGGAAAAAAGGGATGGCAAAAGAGAGAAAAAATGGGGCAGCGATGAAGAAAAAGTGAGAAAAGGCAAACAAGTCAAGAAGGAAAGGGGCTAACAAGTAAGGAAACAAAAGAAGTCAAGGAGCAAAGGGAGAACTAGAGGAAGGAAGTTCGGTAACCAAGAAGTATTTAAATTTATGAAAGAATTTGAGATGGAACTTTGGAGGAAGATCTCCTTGTTTTTTCCTCTTGGAAAAAGCCAAACTCTCTGTAGGTCTTAAAAGTAAACAATGTTAGAAGGTTCTTATGATGATGGAGATGAGTTTGATGCAGCTGAGCTCGCACCCTTCTCCAAATGGTGAGATCTACAAAGACAATCCAACTTGATACCCAGTGAGATCAAACAATAAAACCTAGTATGCTAGGAATATGCAAATCAAGATCAATACTTCATATAACTAAATATTTGTACCCATCTAGATTATGATAAACTTTTCATAATAAACCAACCTGATAGCAGCAAATGGTAAATCTTATGTTCTAATAATAGACTTCTAAAGCTAGTTGTTTGATTCAACACATAAATAACAAATTGAAAGCATGGAAAGAGATCACCTCATACAACACATCCACCAATGAAGAGACAATCCTGTAGACCTCCAAAGTTGAAAAGATTTATTCAATAATATAATGATTACAATTTTTTGCAGAGTTTCTATGCCCAAAATTCCATCATAATAGAGCTGCAAGAGCCTCTTTTTAACAAATGAGAGAGTGCTAAAACCCTAAAACCAAAAAACCAACCCTAACCAACTTAGCCACCTAACAAAGAACCCATACCTAAACCGGAGAACCAGGAGTGAGGGGAGGCCTCCACCCAGGCAAGGCGCCCCCACTCCAAACCTATGCACTGAAAACAAGCCAAGGATGAGGCCACACATGTGAGTCTGGACATAGGTAAGCTCATCCTTTAGGTCTGACAAGAACCTGAGCTAGGTTTGGGAAGCCCATTGATGGTGTAAGCTTCAGTCTTCAACTTGATAAAATCACCGGACCAATGAGAGCTCTCCATCTCATCTCTAGCTGGAGATGACATGTCTGATAACTGATAATAAATTAATTGCTATCTTAATGATGACTGAAGCTGAGTTATGATAACACCAATCATCATAAGTGTTCCACGAGATGTCATTTAGCCTTTTATTTTACTGAATTTGGATTAGTTTGGAGAGTTTTAGTTTTCTCCAAAATAATCATTTTTTTAATAAAAATCATTTTTTAATAAAAATCATTTTTTTACTCAAAACTGACTGTTTTGAGTAAAAAGGCATTATGTGTCCGATTGCTGATCCGAAAGTTGGATCTGACTGGCTAGCTGATTAAGAATGATTTTTGGCTTAAGGTTAAAGCCTTCAATCACTGAATTCTGAGTCCGGATCACGAACGGGTTTTTTCCATTTAATTTATGGAAAAATTAACCCAAAAAACATAGGAAAAGTAATTAAAAATTAAAAAATTAAAAAAATAATTTTTCACTGTTCGAAAAAGATTTCTTTGAAATTTTTTTACGTGTCCAGATGACTTAGGACATGACCATAATCTATCTAAATAATGTCTAGTAGGCTTATAACACTCATTTGGGCTCTAATAACCCCCTAAGGCCCAGAATTCAACATCAGGCATTCCATCTTTGGAGGAAGCGGGAGAAAACCTCATCAATTATACTCGGCTGAAGGCAAAGCATAATTGTTAGGGGCAAAAAACTCCCTAGAATACCCTATTTGCAATTCTACGTCTTAGGAGACCGAACCACTCAAAAATATCCTACTAGCACATTTTATTACAAACCCCGCGGGGCCATGGTCAAAATTATTCAAATAAAAAAGTGACTAGCCAATATTGGCTAGACAAGAAGACAGATCAATTGATACACTGGAATCAGACTTTGAACAAGTCTGTCAACCGACGGCTCCTCAGGTAACCCAACTTATGGTAAAAAAAGTTGGATAACAGAGGTCATAAAACCCTAGTTTCATCTCATAACTTCTCAACCCTAGGTATAGCATGCAATTTGTAGTTCATGAAACCCTAGTTGGTTTTCATTTTATTTCATGTATGTGCGTAGCCTAGGTATATGGCCTTTTGCTTTCTACTTAAATGATACTAACCAATCTAATTTGATCTTCAGACATCATAACATCATAACATCATACATACTAACATCATACCATACCATACCATCCCATACTAACATCATACCATACACTAACATCATAACATCATAACCACACCATGTACACCATCCTAGAATACCCTAGAACCTTACCCTACCATCCTTACCTCAAACTACAAATTCTGAGTTTAAATCATTTATTTACTGTTGCTTTTTAAACAAAATCTGAAGTTTGTTAAAATGCTTATTGCTTATTATGAAGGTGCATTGATTGGACATAAAGGGTAAATCATAAGTCCACTGAATATCATCCATTTGTGCTTGAAACTTGCTACACAACATATACAAATATAAACTCTATACTAATGATTTCAATCGACAATGGGATTAAATTGTTCACAAAAGTATTTTAATTTTTCCCTATTCATTTTGTTTCATGTATGTGCATAGCCTAGGTGTATGGTCATGAAACCCTAGTTCCATCTCATAACTTCTCAACCCTAGTTATAACATGCAATTTGTAGTTCATGAAACCCTAGTTGGTTTTCAATTTGTACATGTACATGTGTTTCTACTTCCATCTCATAACTTGCAAAGAGGTCATAAAACCATAATTCCATCACATAACTTGTAAATAGATCATCACTAGACACCATAACCATAACCATACCATACAACTACTTAAATTCAACTATCATTAACTTTTTAACATTATGGCTATCATCAACTTTTT
The DNA here is from genome assembly GCA_001517045.1 of Pseudotsuga menziesii. Taxonomy (NCBI): domain Eukaryota; kingdom Viridiplantae; phylum Streptophyta; class Pinopsida; order Pinales; family Pinaceae; genus Pseudotsuga; species Pseudotsuga menziesii. The sequence goes on from LPNX010211289.1 coordinate 613,434, forward strand.
CTCATAACCATACCACACACTACATCATAACACTAACATTATAACATCATAGCCATACCACTAACAACATAGCATCATACATGTGTTTCTAATTCTAATCTATGCATGCATGTGAACTTCCACTTGTGATCCATGTTCAACCCTATTCATTTTATTTCATCTATGTGCATAGCCTAGGTATATGGCCTTTTGGTTTCTACTTAAATGATACGAACCAATCTAATTTGATCTTCGAACATAAAGAGGTCATAAAACCCTAGTTTGTAGTTCCATGTATCAATTTGTGAACCCTAGTTTTATTATGTGGATTGTTGGCTTATACTTTAGTATGAGAATAATATAGCTTGTGAACCCTACCAACACAGTGACGATCGAGGGTTTTGCAGAGTTGACCCACCAATGCTAGAGTTGCATTGAAGGAAACTGAGCAAAACCCTATTTTATGAAATCAAAGCACAATGAAGTCATTAGGCCTTGAAAACACAAGGGAGAGGGCCACCTAGAGGTAATCGCATGCCAAGAGACCAACAGAGTCGACGGTTCTTCGATTCAACCTCCAGTTTTTGAGTTATGTCCAATTGAAATTCGCATGAAAATGTCATTCAGGGACACTTGGTGACATTTGGTCCAAGAGAGAAAAAACAAGTGGAACACCAAAATTGCATGTCATTAGCTCTTGCAATTTTGTATCAGAAAGGCCGATATGGGAACCCTACCAACACAAGAACGATCGAGGGTTTTATAGAGTTGACCCACCAATGCTAGAGTTGCATTGAAGGAAACTGAGCAAAACCCTAGTTTATGAAATCAAAGCACAATGAAGTCATTGGGCCTTGAAAACATGAGGGGGAGGGCCACCTAGAGGTAATTGCATGCCAGGAGACCAATGAAGTTTACAGTTCTTTGATCCGACCTCCGGTTTCTAAGTTATGTCCAGTTGAAAGTCACATGAAAATGTTGTTCAGGGACACTCAGTGACTTTCAGTCTGAGAGCGAAAAAACAAACAGAGCAGCAAAATTGCATGACATTGGCTCCTGCAAGTCTGGATGGGCAAGGAGGATATGGGAACCCTACCAACATAGGCACGGTCAAGGGTTTTGTAGAGTTGACCCACCAATGAAAGAGTTGTAAGAGTTGACCCAACAATGTAATTAAATGTACATTAATATAAAAAACATCAAAAAAGGTAAATTTCAACAACTCGAGAGCATGTTATCTTCCAATTTCTATTTGTTGGTGTCTAAAGACACCAGGTTGTTCTTGGCGCCTCCAATGTGCCATAGATGGTGTTTGTATCCTAGGCACACAAAAGGATAAACATTAGTACTCTCATAAGAAGATAGAGAGAACCCAATGAAAATGTGGAAACATGATTTATAGATAACTCACCTGAGGTTGTATGATCGTGTTTATAGTGTCCAGTATCCTATGAATAATATTATGTCTGTGAATGGTATCTGTCAATCACAGGTTTATTACATTGGGAATAACTAAGGCTAAATAATTGAAATTGTTCTTCAACATGCACTTTAAAGGTTAAATAACGCACCTGACAATCTAGCCACATTGGATAATCTAGTAACACCTGACAATGCACTCAGTCGAGTAGGCCATCTGGATCATCTCTGCTGCTGATGGTGTCCATCAATATTTTGTGCTCTATATGAGGTAGCAAATATCATACATGCGACCTATTTTTGTTTGAAAGTGTGTGCAGCTTGATGTTTATACCAACTACTAGGTTGGTGAAGTGGTATACAATAGCTCCTGGTCTATAATCCTGATATATATACCCACCCTTCCTTTTCTGTTGTGTTGCTATTGTCAAGTACTCCCCTTTTATAACCATCGATCCAGTTGGGAATTCAATATTTTCATCATCTGTAATAGGTTCAATAATGGTTTGTTTCCCCTCTAAGAAACATGCCAACCAATAGTAAAAACCCCATTCATTATTTTCTGGGGAAACCACTGCATATATTTGACCTATGAAAGGAAATGCGTCGAGTCAACAATACATAAATTAAATTTCTAATTTAGGTACTACTAATTTAATTTTTTGTACCTGCTTGTATGAGATCCGATGTGCGATCATAGTCTCTAGAAATGTGTGTCTGATCATCTTCCAAATGGTCTATTTCATTAACCCTCTTAAAATTGGTTCCAAGTGTCACTCGATCCCATGTATCAACTGTATCTATATACTCACAATCATCCCATTCATCGATGCTACAGGAACTGCAAAAGAAATCCTTCAATCTTGTCCAAATTTGTAGGGTCGAATTGTTTGAGCTTCTAATTGAATGAAACTGCAGAGTTCCATGCACTGTGTTCATCCAATGTGTTTGGGATCGATCCACATTTGTCACAGCCCATCATGTAGCTGATATGTCTCATACTGATAGTTCTGCTTCTCGACAATTGCATTCCCGAATGCTTGATCTTCACTCTCATGGATGCAATCATACCATAATGATAGCCCTCCACAATTGTTGCAAGAACCCTCTACACATTATTTTAAGTAATGTGTCTTCCCATCTTACCTCGAACACATCATGCTATGGATGAAATCTCTCGATGACATTGACGGTACTGTACTTGAGCATTCCTGCACATGGTTAGGATGCAAAAAACGACGTATATGTGAAAATGTATGATAATATAGATCAAACTCTATGTGGTATCTAAAACAACAAGTGTTCTGAATGGTATTGATTCTAACATACCAAGGCTTGCATTTTTCAAAAGATCTTTTCCTGAGCCTTCGCTCTACATGGGAAACTTTAAACATCTCGAACAATTGAGTTCGTGTCATGTCAAGATAATGTTTAACATGAGATTCATTGTTCATAGAACCCCTACAGTGTTTTAACACATCCTTTTTGTTAGAAGAAGACCTAGTGTTATCATGCCAAAACGTGTGCACTAGTCCCTTCACTGCTTCGACTAACTTCATGTCTTTGCAGGGAAACCTACCGCTAAATGCCCATAATGTTTTCATTTATCCCTCTACATCAAGGCTATCTCTTCTTACTGAATATTTTTTAATTTTCTTTGGATGTAAAGGGACAATTTGTGATGTGCATTTAAGTAAACGAAGTTGTCTTGTGGATCTACATACAATTGATTCAGCCAATATGCGGCGAGCCACATTACAGTCCTTTGAACATGTTTTTTTACCAATCGATGTGAATGTAGCAGCAAGATATTTAACAATGTGATTACTTGATTCGATATTATTCAATGTTCTTGTTATCATCAAATATGCTCCAACAAAATTTCAGTTTCTGGCAGCATCCAAATGTCAAAGTGACCACTCAGGTTTTAATTTGAATACCAAGATCAGATAGAAAAGCAATCATGATGGCACTCATGTGAAAGAAAAGTTTACAATTTGTGTGTTTTGATGAATTTGTAGAAAAGGCAAAAGCACAGTGCCTTAGTCGTGTTGTTAGTGATCCCTTTAGAAAAGGTGTTGAGCAATCTGTTGAATTTTGCAAACACTATGTTCTCACAGAGTATAAGAGAGCACCTAAAGAATCTTGCAAAGGCTGTTTTTATTCATAGATATCCCGTCCTATTACAAGGTCCAACCTCTAGTGGTAAAACAAGTTTGATTGAATATCTTGCAACTGTTACTGGTCACCAGTTTGTTCGCATCAACAATCATGAGCACACTGATATACAGGAATACCTTGGTACCTACATCACAGATTCTTCTGAAAAGCTAATATTTCAGGAAGGAATATTGGTTGAGGCAATGCACAAGGGTTATTGGATTGTTTTAGATGAGCTTAACCTAGCACCTTCAGATGTACTGGAAGCTTTAAAGCATTTGCTTGATGACAATAGAGAACCTGATGTTATTCTAAGGAAATGGAAGAGGTAGAAAGCCAAGTTGAAGAAGTGATATTTGATCATTTATATGTAACATCGTTTCAGTATAGGCCTTTTGGAAGGACTATTCTGCAACCTACAAAAAACATCAAGTCAATTACAAAGGCTCATTTGTAGTAGTATATTTCTACTCATTATATAGGCCCGAGAATGGTTGTATTTGCATCTGGGATCAAAATAAGAAGAAAAAACAAGGTCAAGAAGTAAAAAAAGAAGATGGTATTGTCAAAGATGAGAAGCTTGCAAGCTTGATTTTTATGTGTAATTCTCAAACTAAGCAGGAGTGTTTCCGCTACTGAGTGTTTGGCTTGCCACCAGCCAAGAAAGATCTTGTTGAAAAGGTCAAAAATGGAATGAAGCTTTTCTTGTATGATTTCGACCTTAGACTGATGTATGGTATCTATAAGGCAGCATCCAGTGGAGGAATGAATCTGGAGCCTAATGCTTTTCGAGGTTCTAAAAGGTCGTTCCCAGCACATGTGCGATTTCATATTCAGAAGGATTGCTTGCCACTTTCTAAAGACGTATTCAAAAAAGCTATCAAAATAATTATACTGATAAGAATAGGTTCATATTCGAGCTCAATTTTCAACAGGTGAAGAAGCTTACTGAACTCTTTTGACCTGTACCACAATTTGATTCTTGCATTGATGGTCCCCTTGTTACTATGGATCCCGCCCCTGCACTTGAACCTAGAGTTTAGGTTGATCTTCAGGACGCTAGGAAGCTTCAATTCGGGGAGGAACTGATGAGAGAGGAGCTGCGTCGAGAGGAATTGTGACGAGAGGAGCTGCGGTGAGAGGAACTTCACTGGGAGGAGCTTCGTCAAGAGGAACTTCACTGGGAGGAGCTTCGTCGAGAGGAGTTGCACCGAGAGGAAATCATGAGAGATGATATATTACATTATCAGGAGGAAGCACGATGTGCAGTAGTACGTGCTGATTATATTCCTCAGGCACCATTAGCAGGATATGGCACTGATCCTACTATAACTGAGAGGGACCTGTTACGATATGGGGCTAGCAGAGAGTATAATGAATTTTAACTTTGGTGTACGTGTCAATCAGCTGAGTGACACGCAGAATCAGTTTATTATTCACCAAAATTTTGAGGAATCAATGCGTGGAAAGCATCTAGGGAAACCCATAACAGTAAATTGATAGATGGTAGAGTATTACGAGATAGAGAATTAGAACGAGTTCTTCAAACATTCAGTTCCATATTTCTTGCCAGTTGCATATTTTGAGGGTGATTGGTGATGAGGTGACAATCAAAGATTTGGAAAAAGGATCACTTCCAGATTTCAAGGACATCTGGTGTCAATATTTGGTAGTTGAGTTATCAAATTGCTTTATTATTTCCATATTTTCAAGCATAAAGTTAGCAGCTAGAAGAAGATTCAATGCACAAGTGGAAGGGGATTCATCAGTCAAAGATAATTCAGTGAGATCTGACTTCAACAACTCCATCAATTAGATATTTTGATAGTTTATCCATATTTCTTCTAGAAAATAGAAATAGCTTATTCGTGGTATTGAACTTTTATAAATACTGTAATCTGTAATATGATGGTGGTGGCAATTGGAGTGATGGAAATCCATTTTTGATGATATTCTGTATGACATGAAATACTCTAAATCTTCAATACAGGTTCTCCTTTGATATGATTATGATTATGATTTGGCTGTGTATCTTATGAATTGTATTTCTTGTGATTTATCTTGTATATGGTAAATTGAATCCCATTGCATGATTCTTATGGTGAAATACAGTTATCTTTTAAACTTTTAATAACAGAGTCAATCTCATTTCATAAATTCATGATCGTAGTTCCTTTGATATTGGATTTTGTATTATGTTTTATGTTGTACAGTTCTTTAATGATTATGTGATTTTCCTATAGCTTTGATTACATACCAGCCCAGTTTTTATCTTGATTTCATTGAATTATATTTTTGAAAAAGATTTCTTTAAGCTTGAACCCCTGTAGTCTAGGTTCAACTTTAGGGATAACATATTCTGGTGTCGTTGCCGTGGACAGAGAAACGAAAGGATATCTTCCTCGGGAAAGAATGACAATGATTAGATCCATCTCTTGATGGTGGATAGGAGTAGGACACTAGTTCGACTACAGATTTATTCACTGGGGAGACTCCATGTTTGAAGAATCCAGAGGTGATTTTACAAGATGTCAAAGCGTTTTGAAACTATGTTGGCACAGAGATTTGTTGCGCTCAATTTCTCAAATGTTCCTGGATTTCCAAATACAGTACCTATTATTGATGAATGGGGAGATTTTCTTCCATGATTCCGAGAAAAGGAAGAAGACAATCTGGCACATCATGTAATTAAATTTCATCAATACATGGATCAGCTGAGTATACATCATGAAGATGTATTGATGAAAATGTTTATGTATTCATTACATGGTTATGTGAGACAGTGGTATAGAACTCTTCCTGCTTCCAGTATTTCCTCTTTGAAAGATTTTCGTGATGCCTTTTATTCATATCGTAAGAGGATTTACCCAATTGAACGCCTTTTTGAGGATTGTTGTAGGTGATATGCATTATATATCCAGGGTTTAGAAGTAGATTCTTCCAGTAGTAAAGATGAAGTTGGTGGTTATGCTATGAAGAAGGAAGAATATCTATTATCTTCCTCTAATTCTATTTTACAACAATAAATTTTTCAAAATTCTGATATTAAAGTTGATGATAGCATCATAGAACAAAAATCTTCATCTTTAGAAATCGATCAGAATGCTCCATTTTATGATGAAGACATTGAAGTTCTAGATTGGGATCAACATCAACCGATTCACTTTGAAGATATGCCAATATATGATGAGTATTCAGATGAAAAAGAGTAGATCCCTACATCACCTTTTGTTGATTTGAGGAGCAGCCAACAGATGTATGACAACTATGAATCAAATTTTGATGAGGAACAACATTGTGTGGAAATCAACTATCCTGAATCCATAGAAGACATTGAGCAGCCATATTTGCAATCCAGTAGGCCTGCATTCATCATGTTTCACACTGGATTTGCAGAAAATATCAAACAACCTATGATTAGCAAAAAAATCAATCTACAAACATGTTTAGATTTGCAAGTAGCTGAAAGTGGCATCCATTATGAGGAAGAGGATATACAGAGATATTTTGATCTTCAACTTAAATAGTAGCAAGAGGTATTTCTTTATAGCTTCATTGATCCATTTGTTGATTATATGGAGTCTTTGAGCAGCTCAAATGTCAGATTGTTTTTGTCAAATGAAGGTTGGATTTTCTCTTCTTTTGAAATGAATTTTGATATTCCATGGGCTCCTTTATTCATCATATCCAGATAAGTTTTACCAGTTAGTCAAATATTTGTATGGCTTCATTGGAAGCATGATTTTACCTAATCAAAAGAAAGCAGATGATTAGAATGGGAGCTGTAAATAAATAAGCTTGATGCTTCAAGCATTTCCTTAAGTTTGTACAGTATGACTAGATTGTTGTAAGAGGATTATTTCAATTCGCAGAGTAGTTTAAAGATTCAGTCAGTAGTTTGTTTTCAAGCTTTTTAAGAAGCGAAGATCTGTGATGAAGACTCCAACCCAATGGATACAAGCACTGGTATTTCTTATTTTCATTTTCAAAGCAGTGAATGGCAGGCAGGACATGGTGTAGATATCAGAGCTGGTTTCAGAAGAAGGCACTAGGCCTACTTGTTCTTGGCAGCTCACAGGGAGCATGCCATCCCCAGACGAAGCTAGATGTTATCATTAGATCTTCTCCAACAAAATTTCAGTTTCTGGCAGCATCCAAATGTCAAAGTGACCACTCATGTTTCAATTTGAATACCGAGATCAGATAGAAAAGCAATCATGATGGCACTCATGTGAAAGAAAAGTTTACAATTTGTGTGTTTTGATGAATTTGTAGAAAAGGCAAAAGCACAGTGCCTTAGTCGTGTTGTTGGTGATCCCTTTAGAAAAGGTGTTGAGCAATCTGTTGAATTTTGCAAACACTACGTTCTCACAGAGTATAAGAGAGCACCTAAAGAATCTTGCAAGGGTTGTTTTTATTTGTAGATATCCCGTCCTATTACAAGGTCTGACCTCTAGTGGTAAAACAAGTTTGATTGAATATCTTGTAACTGTTACTGGTCACCGATTTTTTTGCATCAACAATTATGAGCACACTGATATACAGGAATACCTTGGCACCTACATCACAGATTCTTCTGGAAAGCTAATATTTCAGGAAGGAATATTGGTTGAGGCAGTGCGCAAGGGTTATTGGATTGTTTTAGATGATATTAACCTAGCACCTTCAGATGTACTAGAAGCTTTAAATTGTTTTCTTGATGACAATAGAGGACCCGATGTTATTCTCAGGAAATGGAAGAGGTAGAAATCCAAGCTGAAGAAGTGATATTTGATCATTTATATGTAACATCATTTCAGTATATGCCTTTTGGAAGGACTATTCTGGGACCTGCAAAAAACATCAAGTCAATTATAAAGGCTCATTTGCGGCAATATATTTCTACTCACTATATAGGCCCGAGAATGGTTGTATCTGCATCTGGGATCAAAATAAGAAGAAAAAACAAGGTCAAGAAGTAAAAAAATAAGATGGCATTGTCAAAGATGAGAAGCTTGCAAGCTTGATTTTTATGTGTAATTCTCAAACTAAGCAGGAGTGTTTCCGTTACCGAGTGTTTGGCTTGCCGCTAGCTAAGAAAGATCTTGTCAAAAAGGTCAAAACTAGAATGAACCTTTTCTTGTATGATTTCAACCTTAGACTGATGTATGGTATCTATAAGGCAGCATCTAGTGGAAGAATGAATCTGGAGCCTAATGCTTTCCGAGGTTCTAAAAGGTCATTCCCAGCACAGGTGCGATTTCGTATTCAGAAGGATTGCTTGCCACTTTCTGAAGACATATTCAAAAAAGCTATCAAAAATAATTATACTGATAAGAACAGGTTCATATTCGAGCTCAATTTTCAACAGGTTAAAAATCTTACTGAACTCTTTCTACCTGTACCACAATTTGATTCTCACGCTGATGGTCCCCTTGTTACTATGGATCCTGCCCCTGCACTTGAACCTAGAGTTTAGGTTGATCTTCAGCACGCTAGGGAGCTTCAATTCAGGGAGGAATTGATGAGAGCGGAGCTATGTCGAGAGGAATTGCGCCGAGAGGAGCTGCAGCGAGAGGAACTTCGCTAGGAGGAGCTTTGTCAATAGGAGTTGCGCCGAGGGAAATCATGAGAGATGATATATTACGTTATTAGGAGGAAGCACGACATGTAGTAGTACATGCTGATTACTTTCCTCAGGTGCCATTAGCTGGATATGGCACTGATCCTGCTATAACTGAGAGGTACCTGTTACGATATGGGGCTGGCAGAGAGTATAATGAATTTTAACTTTGGTGTACGTGTCAATCAGCTGAGTGACACACAGAATCAATTTATTGTTCACCAACATTTTGAGGAATCAATGTGTGGAAAGAATCTATGGAAACCCATAACATTAAATTGATAGATGGCAGAGTATTGCGAGATAGAGAATTAGAACGAGTTCTTCAAACATTCAGTTCCAGATTTATTTCCAGTTACAGATTTTGAGGGTGATTGGTGATGAGGTGACAATCAAAGATTTGGAAAAAGGATCACTTCCAGATTTCCAGGACATCTGGTATCAATAGTTGGCAGTTGAGTTATCAAATTGCTTTATTATTTCCATATTTTCAAGCATAAAGTTAGCAGCTAGAAGAAGATTCAATGCACAAGTGGAAGGGGATTCATCAGTCAAAGATAATTCAGTGAGATCTGACTTCAACAACTCCATCAATTAGATATTTTGATAGTTTATCCATATTTCTTCTAGAAAATAGAAATAGCTTATTCGTGGTATTGAACTTTTATAAATACTGTAATCTGTAATATGATGGTGGTGGCAATTGGAGTGATGGAAATCCATTTTTGATGATATTCTGTATGACATGAAATACTCTACATCTTCAATACAGGTTCTGCTTTGATATGATTATGATTATGATTTGGCTGTGTATCTTATGAATTGTATTTCTTGTGATTTATCCTGTATATGGTCAATTGAATCCCATTACATGATTCTTATGGTGAAATACAGTTATCTTTTAAACTTTTAATAACATAGTCAGTCTCATTTCATAAATTCATGATCGTAGTTCCTTTGATATTGGATTTTGTATTATGTTTTATGTTGTACAGTTCTTTAATGATTATGTGATTTTCCTATAGCTTTGATTACATACCAGCCCATTTTTTATCTTGATTTCATTGAATTATATTTTTTTTAAAGATTTCTTTAAGCTTTAACCCCTGTAGTCTAGGTTCAACTTTAGGGATAACAGTTCTTCTGCCTAACTTTCTTCTAACATTTTCCATATTTCTAGATTTAAGCAAAGCTAAAAACAATTGGCATTTACCAACTTCGGATTAGTTATCAAAATATTGTTTCATTATTTGAGAACAATGACGAAGGATAGTGAGTTTAGCCACCTTACCTTCCATGGAAGTCAATTCACTCTCATCCACTTGTATGCATTTAGGATTTCTCTTTCATTTTGATGCAAGATTTCTTGTCATTTGAAATGTTGGAGTGACGTTTATATCCAATACAGGCTCACAACTTCGATTAGGAGATTGAACCACTTGGCATTGTTGTTGCGGAGTCACATTTGCATCGGGAGTAACATAATTATTGAACTCTTCACAAGATTGTCCATTTAATAATGGATCAAGAATATCATCTCCCCTATAACTAGCTTCCTTTAATGTTGCATTATCTTCCTCATCCTCTATGTCAGGTATATGTTGAGAGGGAATGGGAACTATTTTCTCATCCAATGAATGCAGAAGATTTCTTGAATCTTACCTCTTCTTTTCTTTTTTATTTTCAGCTTCTTCCAATGCAAGCACCTTCCTCGCTGACTTTCGACCTCTATTATGTACATTCCCCATTGAAATCCACCCAAAATTGTACAAAACCTATGGATTTATGTAAGAAATGATTAAATTCTAGGTCGAACAGTTCTCTGTGCATGGGTTCAGAAGAATTATTTCTTTTTCTATAGTAAACCTAGCCTACAGCATGCAACCCAACATTTTTTATATAGCACATATCGCATATGCGATATAACGCATGCCTGTTTTATCGCATATGCGATATGGATACACTACTTTTTACTTAATGGGGAGTTTGTATTATGTGATCGCTAAATCGCATATGTGATTTTGTGCATATCAAATATTTAAACTTGATAACCTTATAATGGAACCCATACCAATGGGTAATACCTCCAGGCCTATCCTTGGACCATGGTAGTGTCTTTAGAACTATCTTTTGTCTAGAAATATTCATAATGGTTCCTATATGACGATGGTCAACGCCTCCTGAACAATCTTCAATGCATAAAATAGTCTAATGGCACATGTATCCCATATTAAGGCTAAATATCCCCTTTCAAGGGCATGTGTAGTGGTTTAAGACTTGTTTGTGTTACAATATTGTCCCATTACCATGGTTAAGACCCTGAGACCCATCCTTAGTGCATAAAGCCTCATAATGACACCCATATCCCACTAAAGGCCAAATATTCCATCTATAAGGCATGTGTGTTGATTTAGGGACTTATTGTCTTCTCTTCCATGACTATAGTCAATGTCCAGAGACCCATCCCTCTCATCCAAAAACCTATAATGGCACCCTTATCCCATTATAATACCATTTAGACTACCAATATTCCATCCAGCCGGTCTATGGGATGGCTCATGGCCCAACATTACATTGGTTAAGAGGGGGGGGGAGTCAAAGGAGGGAGAGGAAGGTGTATAGGGAATCATGGGAGGGACGGATGGGTAAGGGACATATATGGGGGGATGAAGGAAGGAAAAATATAAGGGGAAGGGAGGGATGGGTAGGAGATATATGAGGGGGGGATGGAGGGAGGACAAATATAAAGGGAAGGGATTGGTGGGAGGGGAATAAATATAAGTGGGAGGGAGGGCCCTAGGGTCTTAGACATTGTTAAGGGATGAAATCTCTACTTTAGGCCCTAAATGAAGCTTCTAGGCATCTAGGACCACTAATAACACCTTAAACCACCATATGTTACCTCTTGAGGCCATTCTTAGCTTTATGTGTGGGAATTAACACCATTAGGTTGTTTTAATCACTAATGATGGGTTTAGAGACCTTTGACATGGTTGAGCGATCGAGAAACCCAGGTCATGGACACTAAAGGAAGCTTCTAGGGATCCAGAGGAAATAATAATGTATCAAACCACCACACATGACCTCTACAGGGGGTATTTGTCCTTAGATTAGGGATATGCGATTGATTGGTGATTTTGTTTATAGTAGTCATGGGTCTTGGGCCCATATGCATGGAAATGGGAGGAAACCCTAGCCTTGGGCCCTAAATGAATCCCTTAGTCATTGAAGGTCAATAAGGACACTTCAAACTACCACAGAGGACCTATTGATGGTATCCCTACCCAAAAAATGGGGATAATCATGCCATAAAGAGGTTTTAAATAGTAGACATGGTTCTATAGGCCTTACACATGGTTGACAAAGTAAACCCAAGGCTTAGTCCATAAAGGAATATTATATACATCCAAGGCCTAAAATGATACCTCGAATCACCTCACATGACTTACAAGCACTAAGTATGGGTCGTGTGGCCTTAGACATTGTTGGGGGGTAAACATTGGGATTGTACTCTAAAAAAAAATTCTAGAAAATCATGACCATGAAAAATACCTCAAATGGCCATCCATGACCTGTTGAAGTTACTCTTTCCTTCGAGTGGTGACATGGATTTCGTTAGAAGTTTTTAGATAGTTGATATGAATCCATGGATCTTGGACATTGTTAAGGTAGGAAATCTATGCCTTGTACCATAAAGAAAACTTCTTAGAATATAGTTTTAAGAATGAAATTTGATCCACCATACATGACCTCATGAGCATATCCTAGACATAGTTGTGGGAGAAACCCTAAGTCATTCTCAAGCACAATGTATACATCGTGGAGCCTCAACATAGTCGAGATATGACACCTTGGCCTTAGGCCCTAAAATATACTTTTGTGTGTCCACGGACAAAAATAATGCTTCAAAACAACATAAATGATCTCACAATCCTTATCCTCATAGTGGATGTGTTGGTACCATTAGGAATAATTTAGAGCTAGATATGAGTTTTGAGCCTTAGAGAAAGGTTAGGCAATAAAACTCAATCATTAAGTCTAAATAACATCTTATATGTCTTAAGAGCCATGAACAAGCGCCTTGAACCTCCAATAATCTAACCTCATTATCCACAACCATTCACAAATTTTAGTCTATGTGTCATCCTTTTGCCACATTAAACCACTTTGGAGGGGCTAATAATTACCATTATCTTTTCTTTTTAGATGGGGTTTCTCCCAAAGATTATCCACTAACTTGGTATTTACTCTTTTTTACTCTTGTAACAATCTAGTTAAGCAAAAATGCATATGCGATATGAATCGCATATGCAATATAAATAACACTAAAATGCATACGCATGTTTTTAAAATTTAAAAACTCGATAGGAATAAGGCTTGGCATTATGTTCAGAAATAGCTTCGGACTACCAAATATATTGGCTAGGACAAATAAACCAGGGCTATTGCCTGTCTTTTAGAACTCTATCAATATGCTCACTTTCGATGGTGTGTTTTTCTTTGACCAACACAATATTTTTTTATGAAAATTTAGAATATTGTAAAGTATGATCTTACGATTCTGAATATGTAAATTTTTCCTTCAAATGTATGTTTTAATTATTTATTATTATTATTGTAAATGACTGATGTTATTTTTCAAAAATACATACATCGATTGTTGTTAATATAACTTTTGATTTCCTTCACCATTTCCCAAGAAAACTATATGGTGCACTAGAGGAGATCAACCTCTATAATCGTATATATAGAAATCAAGGATTTCATTAATTTTTGCCTCTAAAGTGTTCCACCCGCACCTAACGTTTTCATTTCAAGCTTTTCTGACTTCAATAATTAATAATAATAAAAAATAATTCATGAAAAACTATGAATAAATAGTGTTGGACTAGGCCTATATGTCCTGTATATATCTGCAAGATTTTATCCAAAATTGACATCATTTACCTCATATATTGTTGCACCCGCACAAACATATATGTTATGATGTGATAAAAATTTGAATACCCAATTTCACAAAAACTAATTTTATAATCATTTACACACATTTTTTATGAATAAATGTTATGTATTATGAAAGCTGATTCAATTACCTATCTTTTGTCTTTTTACTTCATCTTCAAATACATTAGGGAAGTACCCCTAATTTTCACTTAAAGTCAGAGGTTCCAGGTTTTTCTAGTATTATGTGGCATCTAAAGTGTCTTTAAAGGATTCCATGATTGTGCATCAGCCCTTATCTTCTATTTCAAGCAACTTCTCTTCCTTGGCCCAGAGTGCAAAAGGACTCTCGGGTGGCCTAGAAATGGGATGGAACCCTTCCACCCTACGTTGTGTAAAATCATGGGGAGCCTCCTTTGGCATGGGGCTGGAACTCTTCTGGGAAGAAGAAAACTTACATCTAAATGTCATAAACATCTATGGGTCGTACAACAACATAGTGGCTTTCTGGGAATCGATTCAAATCTCCCAATTTCTAAAAGGAGACAATGTGGTAATTGGTGGTGATTTGAACTCCACCCTTGGAGTCCATGAGATATGGGGATCAAAAGCAAGAAAAGACTCTTTGGACACTTTCTTTAAAAACCTCCTCCACAATATTAAGTTGGTGGACCTGGAACCATAAAAGATAAGGCCAACTTGGACAAATAGAAGATCTGGGGAAGATCGAATTACAAAAATACTAGACAGATTTCTTCTGGGTGAAACTCTAATTGAAAAATACCTGATGTTTAACCAATGGGTTGACTCAGGAGCTAACTCAGACCATCTTCCCATTTTCTTGGAACTTTTGAGAAACCATAAAAATCCAGCCAACCCCTTCAAATTCTATGGAACCTGCCTAAAACATGAGGAAGTCCTCAGGCTCATTCACTCCAACTAGATTCCTTATGTAGTTGATGTTGGATCACATGTTGCTACTCGCTTCATTTAAAACCTCACTCGAA
The DNA here is from genome assembly GCA_001517045.1 of Pseudotsuga menziesii. NCBI lineage: Eukaryota > Viridiplantae > Streptophyta > Pinopsida > Pinales > Pinaceae > Pseudotsuga > Pseudotsuga menziesii. The sequence continues at coordinate 628,542 of LPNX010211289.1, forward strand.
TTAAGCATCTCTTGAAGGATTGGGAAAAGAAAAAAAAACCAGGATGATCAAGCCCTTATTCAGATTGAGGCAAATCTGGCCGAAATCCACAACTCAGAAGGGGGAGGCTTCTCCACACTAGAAACTAATGAAAGACTGATTTCTCTAGAATCTAGCGGAAGGAAGATTTTTTAGGAAAGAGAGGAAATACGGAGACTAAAGAGCAGAGCCATTTGGATGACCTATGGAGATGACAACACAAAAAAAATTCAAGCTTTTGCCAAGGGAAGGAAACAACATAATACAATCTGGGAACTAAGAAACTCAAATGATGAACAAGTATCCACTTTTGAAGGAATTGTTGATATTGGCAAAGATTAATTTGAAAACCTTTTTAAATCAAATCAATAGGCCACTATTGCAGAAGTTATCCAGACCTCACTTTTCTTCCCTGAAAGAATCGCAGAAGAAGATAATACAGACTTAATGGAAGAAGTCTAGAAAGAAGAGATGAAAACCATCCTTCACAGCTTCCAGAAAGACAAAATCCCAGGCTGAGATGGATGTACCATTGAATTCTTCTTGGAAACCTATGACACAATCGGTCTTGACCTTCTCCATCTTGTAGAAGAGTCCCGTGTAAATGGACATGTACACCCTCCCCTCAACTCAACCTTCTTGGCTATTATTCCTAAGAGGGACGACCTAATCAACCTAGAATATTTGAGACCTATATACCTCTGCAACATCACTTACAAAGTGATAGAAAAACTGATTGCTCAACGGCTAAAGAAGGTTCTCTAAAAAAACATCTCTCATGAATAGTTCGGATTCCTGGAAGATAGGAAAAATCATGAAGCAATAGGTGTGGCTGAGGAAGGAATGCATAGTGTAAAGGTCAAAAAATCAAAAGGAGCAATTCTCAAAATTGACCTTTCAAAATCCTTTGACAGAGAAAGTTGGATCTACCTAAGGCTCCTACTCACCCATATGGGCTTCAACTACTCCATTATAAAATGGATTTTTTCATGCATCTCTACAACAACTTTTGCAGTTCTTATAAATGGTTCAGCCTCATCTTTCTTTTACTTAGAGAGGGGACTCAAATAGGGCTGCCCTCTCTCTCCAATCTTATTCTTGCTGATAACAGAAGGTCTGAGTAGAGCCATTCTATATGAAAAGAGAAGAGGTCGACTTGAAGGGATCAAATTAGCCACAAATCTCAATATCACCCACCTCCTATTTGTAGATGACATCCTCCTTTTCTGCAATGGTACAATCCGAGAGGCAGAAAAGCTATTAGCAATTTTGTAGACTTTCTGCAAAGACACATGGATGATCCTAAGTGAGAAAAAATACACTCTCACCACTTTAAATTTGGATGAAGACATTGTAAGGAGGCTCTTGACCCTTTTCCCTTTCTTGGTCACACCTTTAGATGATGGGTTGAAGTATCTAGGATTCAGAATCAAACCAAATTGCTACAAAATAGAAGACTGGAACTGGGTGGTGGAAAAACCGGAACAAAGGGTAAAAAATTGGTGCAACAGATGGCTCTTGAGAGCAGGAAGACTAGTCATGTTTAAATATGTCATGGAAGCAATCCCACTCTACTGGATTCCCTTAGCTTGGATCCCAAAGTCCATTTTGGAAAAGTCTTGGAAAATCTGTTCAAAATTCATTTAGACAGGAAAGAAGGAACAAATGGTTCTCGCATGGGTAAAATGGGACCAAATAGTGAGACCTAAATCACTGGGAGGATGAGGGCTAAAGAACACTGGCCTCTTTGCCAAAGCTTTGGCAGCAAAAGCAGGTTGGAGGATTATCTGAACAAAAATCCTTTGGATGAAGGTCGTCTGCCACAAGTACATAAGCTCAGCACCCCTGTGGGATTGGATCAAAAATATAGTTTTCACCCCTCCAGGGTCAGGTCAACCATCTAGAAGGGAATCTCCAATTCTTTTTCTTTAATTCAGAATGGAATTTCATGAAAAGTGGGGAATTGGTCAAATGTAAGAATAGGAGCTGATCCTTGGCCAAACAGTCAACTCAACCATCTTTTACCCCGTTAGCTAGTCCAATTCCTTTAGCAAAATGGCCTCTTCCACCTAAATCAGATTGTTGACCCTGCTTCTACCAACCTATGGCAACATGGGTGGTTGGGTTGTAGGGAATTGGAGATCCCCCTAGGTGGACTCAATATTGGAATAGGTACATCACAACCCTTCGACACTCCCACATCAGACTCACAGCCAGAGAAGATGAGTTGGTCTAGGAACATGCTTCCCATGAAACTTATACCCCCAAAACTAGATATCAGCAGCTTTGCCTCACCACCTTCCAAACTAAACCTAAATGGTGGTATCCAAGGATTTGGAAACTTAAATGCCCTTTGAAAGAAAAAGTGCTCATGTGGTACACTCTGGATAACAAAGCCCCGACATGGGACAGAATGAAGAAAATATCCTTAGAGGGACCAGGTTGGTGTACTCTATGCAAAAACATTGGAGGAATCTACAAATCATCTTTTCCTTAATTTCCCTTTTTCCTCCCAGGTCTAGCATCATTCGCAATCAATGTTAAACTAGAGATTCAACTGGACTAGACCATCTCTTAAAGATGCTTGGAAATCCTAGCTCACTTCTCCTTAGCTAGCCCAATTAAAATCACTTCCACTAATTCACATCTAGGGGGTTTGGATTGCTCGAAATCAGGAAATTTTCCAAGACAAAGCTTCTCCACCAAAAGTTATAGCAAAACAAGGGCTTGACATTCTATCCTACTTCCTTCAAACAAAGGGTGCTCCTTCGGTAAGAATTGTCACAAAAGAACAGGTAGACCACACTATGCCTTGGGATTTCTTTGATGGATCCTCTCAGAATCAATCCTGTGGGGGTGGTGCCACCCTCCACCTAAATCAAAACCACCACTTCTAGATCCAAATGGGTCTTGGAGTAGGCACAAACAACTATGCGGAGCTTATGGCACTTAAACTCCTCCTCCACTTTGCCCTTGAAAAAGGTTACATAAACCTTCAGATATTTGGAGACTCACTCATCATTATAAATTGGGTGAACAAAGTTCATCATTGTAGAAATCTTGCTCTCAGTACTCTTTATGAAGAAGTGAACAGACTTTGGACAAAATTTTATCACATTTCATGCCACCATGTCTACAGGGAAAGGAATGCAGTAGCATATCGCCTCTCAAAAGAAGGGGTGAAGATGGCACATGGAACCTGGAGATATTTTGAAAATAAGGAAGAGAAAGTGTTTGAGTTCTACCATAGACCTTTTATAGAATCCCTTCCTACAAGACCGGACAATTGAATATTATGATATCTCCACTCTTTTTTGGAAGTAATAGGACAACAGCTTCTCTTGCCACATACACGGCTCAGTTTTTGTACAATCCCATAGGGAACTATTCTCTGGATCATTCACGGCCCAATTTTGCTCAGTTAAAGTTTTCAGACCCTTAGGCCTGAAGTTTTTTGGAAACAATTATTGATCTAGTTTCTGTCTATTTAACTGGCAGTATGCAAATGCATACAAATCATGTAAAGACTCTTTTTTTATCTAATATAAATATCATCTTTTTTTCTTTGGAAAAAAAACTATTTAAGTCAACCATAGTTATATAAAATTAATCGTGTTTCATTAAGGCAACCATTATCAAATAATAATAAGCCAAACTTATTCAATCATCATTTGTCACCCACTGTAAATGATGGTTAGACATGGTCAACATTAGCTAACTAAAATCAACCATTGATCACTAAAGTTAACCATGGTTAACAAGTAAAAAACATTCACTAATGGTGAATTAAAGTCAACCATGATTAATTCAATTCTACCATTGTTACTCTAAATTCAACTACTATAAACTATAGATAATCAAAGTCAACCATCTAAATTCTACCATTTTTACACTAAATTCATCATGGTTAACCAAATCCAACCACACTCAGTCATGGATAATTAAATCCAACCATGGTTAACTAAATTCTATCATTATTCAACAATAGTCATCTATGGTTAACTATGTTCAAAATTTTTCAGCCATTGTTTGACACCCATCATCAATTATTACCAAAAATGGTTAATTATAGCTAACTAATGTTAACCATAGTCAACCATGATTCACTAAATTCAACCATGGTTAATGATATTTAAGCATAGTCAAACAATAATCAACCATGGTTAACATCAATAGCTAAAGTCGAGCATGGGTAACTAAAGTTAATCACAATTATAAAAGTCAACCATGGTCATACAATAGTTAACCATGGTAACTTTGGTGAAACTTAGTCAACCATGGTAAACATAGGAAACTTTGGTAACCCAATATCAAACCATAGTCAATTATGGTTAATTGAGGTCAAGTCAACCATGGTTAATGACATCGATAACTAAAGTCAACCATGGGTAACTAAATTCAACCATAGTTATCTAAAGACAACCATGTTTCATTATTGCGTCGAGAGGCACTCTACAGCCCAGTATGGGGGAGATCTTGTAACGTGATGTAACGTTACTAACATGTCGGCAAAAAATAAGAGTGAAAGTGAATATTATGGGAGAGATCTTGTAACGTGATGTAACGTTACTAACATGTCGGCAAAAAATAATAGTGAAAGTGAATATTATGGGAGAGATCTTATAACGTGATGTAACGTTACTAACCTGAAAAGATGAAGAAGATAGATTGAGAATGATCACGATGTGAACCATATTCTCATTTATTTAATCCTTACCAAATTACTGTCTTTATTTTCCATTTTAACAATTTACTCAATCCTTAATACTTATTACATACAACATGATAATCCTCATAATTATATCTGTGTTTTCAAGTTAACCTATTCCTTAAAATGTTGATCAAACTCCAATTTTGTGTCACCGCCCACGACTGGAACCAGCCTAGATCCAAATCCTAGGCTCTATCAAGCGCCGAGAGGGATCAAATCTCCCGAGGTGCAAACCTCTCCTAGAAAAGCTCCTTGAGTGCAATACCTGAGAAGAGGTTTGCACCTCGGGAGATTTGATCCCTCTCGGCGCTTGATAGAGCCTAGGATTTGGATCTAGGCTGGTGGTTAATTGAGTTCAAGTCAACCATGGTTAATGACATCGGTAACTAAAGTCAAGCATGGGTAACTAAATTCAACCATAGTTATCTAAAGACAACCATGTTTCATTAAATTCAACTATGGTCAAATTATAATAATCAACCAAACTTATTCAACCATCATTTGTTACCCATTATCAACCAAGGTCAATGATGGTAAAAAATTGTCAACCTTAGCTAACTAGAATCAACCATTTCTCACTAAAGTCAACCATGGTTAACAAAAACCATAGTCACCCATGGCTAATTAAATTCAACCTTGGTTAACAAAATTCTACCATTCTTACACTAAAGTCAACCATGGTTAACCAAAGTCAACCATAGTCACCTATGGCTAATCAAAATAAAACATGGTTAACTAAATTCTACCATTACACCGAAGACAACCATGGTTAACCTAATCCAACCATAACCACCCATGCCTAATTAAAGTCAACCATAGATAACCAAATTTTACCATAGTTCTACAATAGTTATCCATGCTTAACTATGGACAAACTTTGCCAACCATTGTTTGACACCCATGGCCAATTATTGCCAACAATCATGTGAAACATAGTTAAACATAGCTAAGTAATGTCAATCATAGTCAAACATGATATATGAAAGTCGATCATGGTTAATGATAGGCAACCATGGTCAAACAATAGTCAAACTTAGTCAATCTTGGTCGCTCATTGTTAAAACCATAGTAAATTATGGTTAATTGAAGTCTAACTTTATTAATTATAGTCAACAATTGTTAACCACAATTAAACATGGACAATGATAGTTAAATATACTCACATATAATCCATCAAATATGACCATCCAAAGCAATCCATTCTCTAATTACCGATCATCAACCATGGTCAAACATGGTCAATCTTAACTAACCAAAGATAATATAACCTTTGAAAAATGTCTCAATCCAACAAAAATAAGGAGTCTCTAGTATCCTTATGAGACATAACGACTGAGAAATGTTGCCATCCAACATAATCCCTCAGGAACATGGCCAACCAAAGCCAACAAAAGTCAACCTTAGTAAATGACATCCAACCATAATGAAGCATGGTTCACTAAAGTTAACCATGGTTAACTAAATTCAACCATGGTTCATTAAAGTTAACCATGGTTAACTAAAGTCAATCATGATCAAATAACAATCAACCATGGTAAACTATGACTAAACTTATTCAACCATCATTTGTCACCCATCCTCAGCCATGGTTAATTATGGTAAAAATTGGTGAGTCTTAGCTAACTAGTCAACCATTATTCACTAAAATCAACCATGGTTAGCTAAACTTAAAACCGTGGTTAACTAAATTAATCCATAGTCAAGGGTCTGACTTTATCAACCATGGTCAAACATAGTGAACCATAATCAACCATAGTTCTAAAATCAAATATGTGGAGCCAAACTAATCCATAGTGAACTTCCCCATTGTCACAAATTTAGTCAAACGTGGTCATCCTTACCTAATGAAAGTCAACCATAGTCAAATATGGTTCAACCATTCTCAAATAATAATCAATAATGGTAAAGTATGGTCAAACATATACAACCATTGTTTGTCAGTCATCTTTAACCATGGTCAAAGATGGCCAAACACTATCAAACTTAACTAACTAGAGTTAACCATTGTTCACTATTTAGTCAACCGTGCTTAACCAAAGTCAGTCATAGTCACCCAGAGTTAACTAAATTGTATGATTGTCAAATAATAGTTACCCATGGTTAATTATCGTCAAACTTTGTCAACCATAATTTAACATCCATCCTCAACTATTGTTAATCATGGTTAAACATGGCTAACCTTAGCTAAATATAATCAACCAAATTAAACCATGGTTCAGTGAATCAACCTTATCATCTATGACAAACCAAAGTCAATGATAAACCAAAGTCATTGTAAACTACCATAGTCAATTAATACATGACTTTTAATAATATATTATTTTCATCTTAAATTTATGTGTCGATATAATAACAATATGAATATTTTTAAATATTATTATTTTCAACATGTATCTATAGCTAATAACTAACAACAACTACATTAACAATTAAGTATATATTTTACACATCTTACATTAAAAACATTATTAATAAGGCTATAGACTAAGAACATTTATTATATTAATTAAATAATATCCTAATAATTAAATGATATTGTTTATTATTAATACTTTGTAGATATGTCTATACACTCACAAGTTACTAACAACAACCACATTAAATTTATTAATGTGTTCTAATACACGGATAGGCTTAAATTTAAGCACATATAATAAGGAAAAACATTAATATAATAAAAGTATATGCCTAAATTTAATCCTATCGATAAGCTTAAATTTAGGCACATACTTTTATTATATTAATGTTTTTCCTTATTATATGTGCTTAAATTTAAGCCTATGTGTGTATTAGAACACATTAATAAATTTAATATGGTTGTTACTAGTTATTAATGTAATTGTTATTAGTTTTAAAACTATGACTACATAGAATATAGTCTTTGAAGACATAACATAGAGAAAGAACCAAGTTAGACAAGAAACGGCATGCCTTGTAAGCAAAGACAAAGTGTTTGTACAGCATAAATTTTAGTAAATAGAGTAGTGACCCGTTTGAATCTGGCAACATAATAACAATTAAAAATGTATTTTTGGTTGCTCAAATTTTGATTTTGATGATTTAGATAGTTTTAAAATCTGTCATTTGATCTAAGAAACATGATTATGATTACTGAAATCGTAAAAAAAAAAAAAAAAAACTGTAATTTCTAAATACAATTTTGAACAGAATAATGAAANGCGTACATTCCAGCATTATATAACTCTGGACTAGGTGGGTACAAGCTACTTATACTTGAGACTAGAACATATCTCCACATTCTGAATCTAGGGCATGGTTTATACAATGATAAAACATTTATTGCCCAATCTACCCGCGGAATACATTTCCAATCAAGTTAGACTGGAGCTCTAACAAACTGTCTATGAGACTTTATCTATATTGACAGGAAATAAAATAGAAACAGGTTCTAAACTGGCAACGGAAACGTAGACGTAGTATCACTTTTTTCGATCGATCAAATTTTATTTAATAGGAGTTACTAATATAAGCAGCAGCAGCAGCAGCAGCTGGCAACGAGGAATCTGGTCTGCATTGCATTTTGTCACATTGACACAAGCTTTCTTACGTTCACAGGAAAGACGTCATTTGGTCCGCCGTCAATGAGCCGTTTAGAGATTATAATGTTGGCGGCTTCGGAGGGATGATATGGATCCCAAAATACATTCTTACTGTGATCTCCACATTCACTGGACGTGGGCCCGCACGGAATGATGCCTCTAAAGGTTCCACCCCGACCGCAACATGCGATGTTTGAGGATTCAAAACCTGACATGAATTCACGGACATACAGCACAACAGCACTTAAACAAGAACTAAGATATATATATATATATATTGAACTGAATCAGTGAATGAATTAGACATAAATAAAATACCATATTGAGTATAATTTTTGATGACGTCTTCAACAATATTGTAAGTATTGGCATATACGAAAGTTGCCCCTCTGCAGTTTGCATTGAGTTCCAGGATGAGAGGTCTTAAGCGCTTATTGAATTCGATGGCAAGTTCGTTGGGAAACGCTGCACATTGATCTTTCTCCACCCGATTTATAGTTCGTTGATATGGTATACAACCGATCGGTCCTACGTTTGTCACGATTACTTTGCGAGCACCCAACTCGTACAATCTCTGCATGCAGCATGCATGTGCATACATGGCATTATATATAATAATCTACCAATTACTAATCAATGAAACAGTACATTAATACAGATCGGGACTGGAGTTTAGTTTACTTTCAGTTGACCTCTGAACGTATCAGTAAGTTGATCTATGAAAGAGTCTTGACTAATGGTTGCCCACTCGACAGTTGACAGAACGGGAACCAGATAATTATTTAGAAAATCGTTAGAACCCATTGTCACAGAGAATATCGACTTCTTCAACAATTCTTTGGCCGCCTTCTCTCCCAGCATACTTATCAATTCGTTTCTTGTTTGCTCAAAATTGTCGATTTGTACATCCAATGAAAGCCGCCCAATCTGGAAAAAAAAAAAACAGTTGTGCATGGATCAATCAAAGCTAGAGACTCATTTTTGGGCACTGTACTAGACTACCATAAATTATCTTAATCCCTTTTTAATCGGTCGTTATTCCTGCAGCATGGTGTTTTACGTTCTCTGCAAAATATATATATATATAATGCCACTTTGAAAACTAAACTACGATAAGTTTTATTCAAAATTTGATATATATAAAAAATTATTCATATTTTCAAAATAAAATACAAGAAGTCATTTAAATTATTCAAAAATTTTCATATTTCATAAAACGATCGATAACATGATAGACACTTCATCCCAAGTTTCTTGCACGCCAAGCATATACAATCTTTTCGATATAATTTGTTTTGTTTGAATGCTCCCTTGTCATTGGAATTGTTCTCCGATCACCCCCGGATTTCACTTGAATCACTACTCCCGTTGAGGGCAGGAATTTGACGGGTAAATTGCCCATTATCATTATCAGATGATTTGCCCGTCAAATATAGTTTAAAAAACTAACATATTACAGAGTTGTCAAAACCTTTCGACGGATTATTTTGGTTTTAAATTCCTACACTGCTGAGTCCCTCGCATGGAATTTGATGGGTAAATGCCCGTCATGGGTCAATTTACCCGTCAAATACAGCTAAGATTTTAGGGAGACCGTCAAAATCTGGCTTAAAATACAGAAAACGTTTCATAGTTTCATATTTTGATTGTTAGTACCGGCAATTTTGACTGGTGTCTGCCATTTGAAATTCCAACCCTTCTCCCATTATTCATTCGCCTCAATACTAAGCTCAAGAACTTCACTCCCGATTCTAAGCACTAATAAACAATATTCAAACAATAGACTGAGAGATTAACGTGGAATTTATTACGGTAGGGCTGATAAGCTAGTAACTAAGGTCTTCTGTTGTGGTGCAAAACTATTCAGAAAACTTGCTTTGCGATTTCGAAATTGTTATTTACGATTTGATAGCAAAATATTCTACGTTCAAGGAAATCCTACACAGGTCCAACATATGTGTGATATATAAATACGAAGTAATGTATAATTATGATGATTATAGGTATTTAGATATTATTAATTTTGGATTTTTTTGAATGGATTAATATGATTAACTTAGGTATGAATTTATTTTTATGTTGTTATGGTAAATGCATTTTGATTAAAGTGTAATTAAAGAAATAGGTAAAAATTGTTTTTGTTTTTTCAATATCTGTTTTTTGTTTTTATTTTATTTATTAAATAGTATTCTTTTTGTGTTTATATTTTAATTCTAACTATTTTGTATGAATAATAGATATAAAATTATATATTTTAGCTTTTGTTTAACAGTTAGCTAGCTATCTTCACAAAACTAAGTGATTAGTTATGCCTATCCACATTTCCAACCATTTACTTATTACTATACTATTACTATGTATATAGTCAAATCATAAAAAGTAATGCAACCTGACATTTTAATTTCATGTAATCAGGTTCACAACCATTTCACAAAAACATTATATGGTAAGATTAGTTTCATCTATCATCGTTAACCTGAAACAGATGTATTGTATGAGTTTGTTAATCTGTATACAATGGTACTTTTTCTTGTATTGGAGACTGCAAGTGTAAAATATAGTTTAACAAATTGAAAGGGCAAGTACACAATAGTTGCGTAGATAAGAGCAGGAAACTTACAAATATACTGCCGGTTGAGTTAAGGATTCCACTACCACCTGATGCATAGTTCACTCCGTGCAATATAGCAGACCCCTTTGTAGACGGTGCCAGAAAAGGAGGGGAGTAGGATTTCAGTCCCAGCTCATCCGCTGCAACACTCAAATATTCAGTTTATAGTATGAAATTCTCAACTCATGAAACGTTGAATGGGCATTAAAAAAAAAGATTAGTAAAGTAATACCGATAATATCGGGGATGACTCTGCCATTTGTATAACGACCGCTTGGCTGGCCATGTGAAGGCTTAAAGTCGCAGCCGTTGGGGGCTATATTGGCCTTAGATAGGGTATACATGTAATTATTATTCCCTGCGTCAACCAGAGAGTCCCCAAACACGAATGTAGCCGTCAGGGTTTCGGCAGCTTGACATCTATAAGCTGCAACGAACTGAAGAGGCAGCAGCAGCAGCAAAGTAATTTTGTTTACCAACGCTATTCGCGAAGCCTTAGCCATGGAAAGCGCAAGCAATATAATTATCCTATAATTAAACCAGCCCAGCCCAGCACTATGAGAGTATTATGGATCTGGTTTTGCATGTAATAAATAATAAACAAAATTGGAGAAAGAGTAGAATACACCGCATCATGTCGTGCAAGCAACGACAAAGTTTGAGAAGAGTTGGCCACCTACATGCAACAAACGAAACTGATTATACTATTTTCATTTTGGCTTATTACATGATTAGTCGTTCCTCTCGGCTCCAATGTTCTTCCTAGGGGTTACGTGTTCTGTATGTTTGTTTTGGAGTGCTGAGGCTCGTATACTTGACTTTAGAACTTATCTGTGTGGTGCTCAGGCCATTTCAGAACTTTCCAGTATGCATTATGCGGTGTTAAATTAATTGTTTCAGTTTATCTTAAAATATTTGTGCGGCATTCCCTTTAGAACTTAGATGTTTCCATAATCATTATGGCGGTGTTAAATTAATTGCTTCAGTTTATATTAAAATATTTGTGTGGCACTAAATTAATTGCTTCCGTTTATATTAAAATATGTGTGTGGCACTAAATGAGGATTATTTTGTAATTGGAAGATTTCTCAATCAGGGTTAGTTTATAAGTGGAAGATTATTTTATAATTGGAAGATTTCTCAATCAGGGTTATTTTATAAGTGGAAGATTGCCCAAATATGGTTCAATGTCTGAACTTGTTATTCAATCATAATCAAAGTTAATTTAATCAAAATTACATTAAGAAACAGTTTCAGCTATTTGTCTTTATCAGCATAATAAGATTGATATAGTCCTTGTTTTACTAGTATTGGTTATCAGTTTATTAGACTTGTATACAATTAGTATAGGTTATATTTTCTTGTATACAATTAGTATAGGTTATATTTTTTGATTAAAAATATAAACTAATAAACTGATAACCAATACTAGTAAAACAAGGCAGCTTAATATGCATTGAGAGATCTCCTCTCCACCATCCAAGTCATTATCCAAAAAAATATTATAAACCCAGAATCTCTTCACGTGAACTTACTGGAAGAGCGATCAAATCTTTGGAGGTGCAAACTTCTTCTTAAGTATTGCGACTATGAGTATTATTTATGCCTGACATATAATATTTTTTATTATTTTTTATTTTGTTAGTAACAAACATTACGACATCTCCCCTATACATGGTTTTAAAACCATGTGCAAGGCCCCCCTAAAACCATGGGTTGTTTAGGAGGCCCTACACATGGTCTTAAAACCATTTGCAAGGCCCTCCTAAACCATGTACAATAAAACCATGGGTTTTTAGGAGGCCTTGCACATGGTTTTAAAACCATTTGCAAGACCCTCCTAAACCATGCACAATAAAACCATGAATTGTTTAGAAGGTCTTCCACATGGTTTAAAAACCATGTGCAGGGCCAACATATTTTTGAGGATAATTACATTTATTATATTTTATTATTTTGTTAGGTAGTAACATTACAACATCTCTCCCATATTGTGTTATTTTTAAGATGGAGATAATTAATTTTTTTATTTTTAATTATTTTGTTAGGTATGAACATTACAACATCTCCCCCATATTAGGTCGACATTTCTTTTGGCAGATAATTAAAATTTTTATTTTTATTATTTTGTTAGTCAGCAATTATCATATAGTTATATGAGAATTGATAATGAGTTTTACTCAAATAATTTTTGAAATCATGGTATAGTTTTATCAATTTTAATTTTACTGCTCTTAAGCTTAATCAATTTTCATACCCTCAACACTACTCAAAAGATCCTCTAAAATTGTGGGTTTGATGGTGGTTTGAGGGATTGTCCATGTCTTTTTAGTATGTAGAAGTTTCATTTATGGTCAAGACCCAAGTTTCATCTTTCTTAGCAATGGTCAAAGTCTTGAGACCCATCAATAATACTGAAAACATATAAATGACACCTATATCCTCACTCCAAGATGTATGATCCCCTAGATAGGTTTTTTGTAGTGGTTTAATGCCTTTTCTAGGTCCTTTTAAGCCTTATAATATTAAGATACTAAGGCCCAAGTTTCCTCCCATTACCATAGTCATGGCATTTAGACCCATCGTGGGTACTCAAAACCTCCTAGTGGAATCCATATCCCTAATTAGAGACCAAATATCCCCTAAATAGGTATTTTTTGGTGGTTTGACGCCTTGCTCATCGATGTGGACACAAAGGAGATTCCTTTAGGTCATAAATCATAGGTTTCCTCTGTTAACCATGTCCATGTACCTAAGACACATCCATTATGCTCAAAATATCCTCATGACACCCATCCTCACTTTATGACTAGAGACCCCATAAAGAAATATTATGTGATAGTTAGAGGCTTGATTCATGGCACACGATCCCTAGAAGCTTCCCTTATGGTATACATGGGAAAAATTTCCTCTCTCAATCCTATTCAAGACCCCAATACCCATCCTTAGAGCCAAAACCATCCTAATGCCATGCACAACTCTAATTGGATAACAACAACCCTCTAAGGATGTCATGCATGTTGATTTTAGGACTCATTCATGGATCTTGAGTCATAGAAGATTACATTAGATCCTAAGGCCTTATATTTCTCATCCAACCTTGGTTTAGTCCTTGAATATCGTCCCTAGTGCTCAAAACGTTAAATTGACACCCATAGATCCCAATTCATAGTCCAAATATCCCCTAAAGATATCTTATTTGGTGGTTTGAGGCCTTGTTGATGGACCTTAAGATTTATAAGTTCTTAATTTAGGGATCAAGGCATGAGTTTCCTCCACTAAACATGGTTGAACCCCCATGATTCATCCCTAGTGCTTGAAACATCTAAATGGCATAGATACCCCAAATTGTAGACAAAATATATCATAGATAGAACTTATATTGTTGTTCAAGGCCTTGCTTGAATGTTACTTGAGCCATTTAAGGCTTAGTTCTATTTTAGTTGGTGACTAATAATATTTATTTTCATCCTATGATGATGGATCATGACCAAGCCTAGCCCCAATTCTGATAAGTCTAGTTCCCAAGGTGAAGCATTGCGACAATAACAAAGTCCATTAGCTAATGTATGTCATAAAACAAGCACTACAGCCTACCAAAAGAATAGATTAAACTAAAAGAGAGATAGGAATTGATCAAAATAAATATAGGTTTACCCCATATGACACCAACATCGCCTATGTTAAAAAGCATAAAAGGATCCTTTTTAACAAAAAACAATGGAAGTTTGTTAATGAATTTTTTATTGTATTTTGTTCCAACCTAAGTGGAAACTAGCCAGTAGCATCACTTGGGAATTAAGCTTTGTCCATTCCAATTCTAACATATAAGTTCTTAAGATTATCAAAATAAGAGTGTAATAACAAAACAACAAAATTTATCAATGCAACAAAGAACCAGTACCTTGTTGGCCCTAGAGGAAAATACTTGGATCGAGGAACATAACAACACAAAGGGACAAGATGAAGAAGGTTGTCGTGGTTCTCATAAAGCTTTTGAAGCTCATCACCTCTCCACTATTGCTTATTGTTATCATGATTCCTCATATCTCTAATCACATCCAATAACCAAACAGTTTCAAATTAGTGAAGTACATATAGAGATCAATAGTAAAACAAATATAACCAAAGCATTGGGAATCCTTTGAGGACATTGTCTAAACGTTTTGGTACAAAATAAGCTCACCTCTCTATTCAAATCCTACAACCAAATAGTCCAATGAAGTATACATTTAAAAATTAAAATAAAACCAAATAAACAAACTATACCCAAAGAACAAAGAATGTTTTCATGCCTAAAAACATTAGAACACTTACTTAGTCAACTCATCTTGCGCCTTGTACATATCATCAAGGACCCTCACCATTGGAGAAATTATAGAACTAAGACCAATGCCACTCGATCCTTGATCTTCCCCATTACTAAGTTCTTTATTAGTAAAATTTGTTTGCATTCCACCTTGAGCCAACATATGATGGAACTCATATATTTGCAATCTGAAAGGTTCACCCAACCCGAATGCAATTGTAATAAGGGAATGGGTGGAAATTATTCACACACACACACACACACACATATATGTGTGTGTGTGTGTGTGTATGTGTTACCAATATGCAGTAAAGGAAGAGATAAACTTATTATCTTTAAAGAACACTGCAGGGATAAGACATGATTGAAAACTAAATGACACAAAAATGATAGAAAAAAAAATAATTTATATTTTATGTTCATGAATAACAAAGATGGGATATGGAGTTATGAACACACTCAATAAAACCACAGGAGTGTATTTAAAATCTCCATCTAAAACAAAGAGTCACCATCAATATTCATCTATGAAACAAATACATTATTGTTTGCCATAGGAAAATTTAGGCAGTTCCAGAATTCTGCTCAGGAAGATAAATATTCCGATCTCAAGAAATAAGAAGAGTTGCAAAGGAAAGGAAGTTGCAAAGAAAGGAGAGTCGTGGTGGAAGAAGAGTCATGATGGAAGAAGAGTCATGACAGAAGGAACCACAACAAAAGAAGAATAGAGCAGTTGAAAAGGACAGTTCGACTAATAGTGGGTAAAGATTTAGTTAGAATAAAGCACACTTTTGGTAATAAAGAATAATTGTATTTTGGGTTGATAATTCCTATTATCAGTTGTAACTGAAGGTATGAAAATAGAAATGACAGCCTGTCGACTAAAAAAAAATAGTCAGTTGATTAAGACATGTAGAAGCTTATAAAAACAAGAACCCAAGATGTGTGCAAGTTGTTCGTTCAGAGGGTTGGCCATTATTGTAAAACACGGTTTAGAGAGGAGAGAGTTTCTTATCTAGAGAATTGATCCAGGATGTGTGTGGATCGACATCTGAGAGAAGGAGAGAAGAGATACATAGACCCAAAACCATAGAGCATGAGAGGAGAGAAGTTTGTATGAATTGTAAGGAATATCTAAATATGAGTCTAAAGTTGAGTGCACAGACGAAAGGTTCTAACCAATTTCTCATTCTAGATGAAGAGCACCTTTGTGGTTTTTCCCGGATGGGTTTCCACGTTAAATGTTGTCTTTGTGTGTCTTTGATAATTATGCTTATGTCGAATGCATGTATGTTGTGAATTAGTGGCTATGAATATGTCGCATAGTGTTTGTTTATGAGTAAACCCATATATATATGTGGGTGTGTGTGGGTGTGTGGTTCCACTAATAGATTGAATCTATGATAAGGCCTTTATGTGGAATACTGCAATATGTGTCGAATGGTAAATAGACCGTTATCTTGAATGAATAAGAAAGAACAAGTAGTATAAATTACCAGTTTCATTTAAGTGATTTGATAAATTACTCTAATAATACAAATCCCCACATAACTATAAAAACCTGATTCTAAAAGTTCCCATAAGATATCTTGGGTTAGATTGCATATGCATCGTAGGTGTTGTTGATGGGATCCTCCTCTGTTGGATCGATATCTCAAGTTTTTTTTACAACTAAGGATATGAAATTGGGTCAACCGAAAGTTAAGCCAACTTTTGGTTCCGTTTTCTAGACCATGAATCATTTTCGCGAAGACATGTTGTGGCACCCGACGAAGCCGAGAATTCAAGAGTGGGTGGATTTTAAGGCCTAGATTTTGCACAGGAAGAAAGTGAATGATCTCAGCTGAACCCAACTGAGTGGTTGGAGCGATACCTTTATATCGATATTCATGATATTTCCTTTAGCAAATTTCCCATTGTGTTGTACGAATGGTTGTTAAAGTAGATGACACAGAAGAATTTTTTTTAAGGAGGAGAACTGATAGAGTGGATCCCTCAACTGATGCAACGACTGAAAAGTATTAGCAACCCTATATCTAGGGCTATCAATTTCTGGGTTGACAGAATTTTGGAAGGATGGATCGACACTAAAATTGTTGTTGACACGATAAGATGATACAATGAGGTGCAAAGAGATTTTTTCTAAGGACCTAGAGGACGATACCAAACATCTTTAAAAAATTGGATCACGATGCTCGTATGTGAGAAAGGGATCATGAGAATGGAGTTTGACGAATAAAGAATTGTGCGCGGAGACTTGGGATTTGTCACGAGAGAAGTTTGAGAAAAAATGGAGCAGTGTAAGCTTGGATGTTTTCTAGTGAGAGAGGGACCAAACTAGAATGTGGATGTCTAAGAAGTGGAATAATATTTCAATAGGGAAAGAGGAGAAGGACTATGACCAAAAGTGGAAGTAGCAGTATGACTAGAGGAGAGGACTACAAATTGGTGTCGCACTTTGACGAAGGTTCCTGTGACGAGGAAGAGGAATACTATCCTATACCTAAAAAAGAAGACGAGGAAGAAGACCCAGATCCAAAGTACGAGTATGCCATACCCATGATCCCACACACATATCTGGAGGTAATATATAGAAACTCATGACCCAGGGGTTTTGTTAATCAAAGTAAAACAATAGTGGGAATATCATATAAAGGACTCTCATAGACAAACCTTTAACCAACAGTACCAAGAACAAACATAATGGTTGGGAATGATATAAAGTTGCTTATATTTCATGGAAACAGGTTAGAATACCCTAAACAACATTAGTTTCTATGTGAAGCAATGTGGACTGTGCGACTGGTCCAAGATGAAGCCATCAAGAAAGATGAAATGATCACAACCATTAGAGGTCATGCATTGGATTGGTATATGAAATTATATATGGTTCCAACATGAATCCCATAGGAAACACTATATCAAATCCGAGTAGGATTAATAGATGAGTTCAGAAAACCCAAATCTAAGTCAGAGTGTATTACAGAGATAAAATAAATTAATAAATTTCCTACGGATTTTGTTTGAGACTTCGATGAGAGATTCAATACATTGATGGCCAAAGTAAGATTTCAAATGTTGAACATTCAACACAAAGAATGGTTCATTGCGGCGTTGTTACCACACACTCATATTCCTTTGATGCAACAAAAGATTGTATTTGAGACTGAGGCTCTGGAATTAGCTATGAAGTTGGAATCCCCACCGGTCTGAGAGACTGGTGCATGAATGATGCAAATCCACTCGTAAATAGCCAACCTTACACTAAAACTTCAAGATATCAAGAATGGAAAGGAATTGAAAGAATAACTATGGTGTACCAGATTTAGAACCAAAGGACACCGTCAAGAAAATTGCCCGACATTTATGAATTATTTCTCATTGGGAGCACCAAATACGATAAATACATAAGGGATTCCTTGGTGTAGAATCTTTCAAACTAGAGGGCATCAGTCAGAAGAATGTTTATACTTACCTAAGATCATAATTGCACCGACTAGTGTTGATGTATTTGTAACTTCATAATGGATTCACTTGTATATTCACTTATATATCTCATGTATTTCTACCCCGATGTTTATTCCGGAAAGTATCTGTAATGTAATTGAGTCATGTCATGCCCCGATGTTCCTATCGAGAGGTTCTATAATGTAAACAAGTCATGTCAAGTCATTGTGGGTAACACTCCTATTATGCAAGGGTTAAAGTCCCCACAGTTGTGGGGCCCTAGGGTTATTAGAATCTCCTAGAGAAGTCATCCCTAGTGAGTCATTGTCAAATAGGGAATTAGTATAAATAGAGAGTGAGCCTCTCTATTTATCACACACTCACTCACACTCATTTGTAGTGCATAGCTGAGGAAGAAGAAGTTGTTGGGGCTAGAAAGAAAGAGGCTACTGTTGTCGGGAGATCATCTTACTGTTTTTGGGGTTTTGCTTTTGGTGCTGATTCTATCTCTGAGGAAGTTGCACGGTTTTATCCTTTATGGTTTCCCCGAGGAAAATATTTGTGTTCATTGTCTCATGTGTTTGATTGATGTGCTTGTCATTCTCTCAGTTAAGATCCTAAGTTAATGCTAGCTTAAAATGATAAAAATCTAACATGGTATCAGAGCTAACCTGAGAAGAAGACAATATGCAGCTACGGAAACTAGGGCTTCCTACTTTTTGGATCTCTCTCCACATATTTTCAGCAAAAGAAGGCTGGGATGACTTTCCTCCCCAGGTCACATCTTTTTGTCGAAGCATAATCTAATTCTGAGCATTTTCAGTTTTTTACCCGACACTGCTGCCGAAAATTAGGGCTTTCCACAGAAGTGGACTTTTTGAGTGAGCCCAGGCCTGGATTGATCTCCTCCTCAAAATAAAAGTTTAGAGATCAAGATCAAAGCTTTTGGTTGGACAGAACTCCAAGAAATTCAAACCCTAATCTGCTCATGAACCAGCTCTGCAAAAATTCAGCTCCAGATTCAGATCCGACATCTTGACCTAGTAAGATCTAAATCTTTTGTATTTCCATTTGAGGTTCTCAGTTAAGATGTCTCATCATACCAAGCTTGATGAAAAGCTNCAAGTATAGGATCTCCCTAGTCCTGGAAGAAAATGAGTTGGACTCCTACATCAATGAGGAGATTCCAGTTCCAGAGGGAGATGACGCTAAGGCCTTACACAAGAATAAATTGGTCATGGATAAAAGGGTTATTGCTGATTCAATCAAGGATCACCTCATACCACATGTGTCCTCCCTAAAGACACCTAAAGCTATGTTTGATTCCCTGACCAAACTGTTCAAAGGAAAGAACATAAACCGGAAGATGACCTTGAGGAACCAATTGAAGAATGTGAAGATCCAGAATGCAGAGACCATATAATCATACTTCACAAGGGTCTCCCAGATCAAATAACAACTTGAAGTAGTGTATGAATAAGTGGAGAATGCAGAGATTTTAATGACCACCTTGAATGGTCTCCCTAGGACATGGGATTCTTTCATTCAAGGGATCTGTGCCAGAAAGAAGCTAGTCAAGTTTATCAGACTATGGGAACAATGCTCTCAAGAAGAAGCTCGGATAGCAGCTCGAGAAGAAAAGATGGGAAGTGAAGATCAAGATCTCATAGTACAATCCAAGAAAACCAGAACTAGCCACCACAAAGGTAAGCACTCTCACCAGAAGAGTAACTTTAGAAAGCCTAGAGATATGTCTAAGTACATTTGCTATACATGTGATGAAAGAGGACACTTTGCCAGATATTGTCCTAGAAACAAAAGTAGCTCTCACAAGAAGAAGGGAAACAAGAGAAGACATCATGCTCATGCTGTAGAGGATGATAAACCTTCCACAAAGAGAACTAGACAAGACAATGATGATTCTTCAAGTGATGAAGAATATGTTATGATTTCCGCTCTTACGTGAACGATCACACATGGCAGCAATGATTGGCTTATAGATAGTGGTGCTTCCAAACATATGATAGGATTCAAGGAATCATTTGTGAAACTATCTGAACATGAATCACCTCACAAGGTGAAACTTGGAGATGACTACCAGTATCCAATAAAAGGTAGTGGTGAATCCTCATATAAGCTAGACTCTGGAAAGTCTATCAAGATGAAAGATGTATTGTTTGTACCTAGACTAAAGAAGAACCTCCTCTCCATATATGCATTGGATGCAAAAGGAATTAGGGTTGCATTTCTAGATGTCCAAGTCCTCATGTGGCCAAAGGGAAAGTTTATTGATGATGCAGTAGTGATTGGAGAATAAGAAGGAGGACTATACAAATTGAAGGGCCAACCAGAACAATATTTGGTTCATGACTTGGTAGA
The DNA here is from genome assembly GCA_001517045.1 of Pseudotsuga menziesii. NCBI lineage: Eukaryota > Viridiplantae > Streptophyta > Pinopsida > Pinales > Pinaceae > Pseudotsuga > Pseudotsuga menziesii. The sequence continues at coordinate 649,577 of LPNX010211289.1, forward strand.
ACCAAATGAGCTTTGGCATAGAAGGCTTACACATGTGCATTACAGAGCACTACCACTTGCAAGCAAAGTTGTTGAAGGTCTCCGAGAAATGCAGACAAAACATGAAGGTGTATGCAAATGATGTGCGAAAGGGAAGAACACAAAGAAGACATTTCCAAGTAGCGAGAACAAGGCAAAAGGAATCTTGGAAATCATCCACTCCGATGTATGGGGTCCAATGTCATCTAGTTCATTAAGTGGGTATGTATACTATGTTTCTTTTATTGATGATTTTTCTAGAAAGACACGGATATATTTTATGAAGAACAAAGATGAAGTATTCAGCAAGTTAAAGGAATTCAAATCCCTGATTGAGAACCACACTAAAAAGAAGATCAAGACTTTTTTTATCAGATAATGGTAGAGAATTCACATCAAATGAATTCAAAGAGCTGTGCAAAGAATCAGGGATTAAGAGGGAGTTATCCACTCCATATAATCCACAACAGAATGGGATTGCGGAAAGAAAGAATATAGCGATCATGGAAGCAGCAAGGCTCATGCTTCATGATCAAGTTCTTCCCATGCATCTATGGGCAAAAGCTACCAGAACAGCGGTATATGTATAGAACCATACTCCACACAAAGTACTCGAGAACAAGACACCTGAAGAAGTCTTCTCCGGAAAGAAACCAGAAGTCAGCCATCTCAGAATATTTGGTTGTCCTGTATACATACACATTCCGAAAGAAAAGAGGACAAAGTTAGATCCTTCAGCAAAGAAGGGTATATTTGTGGGATACTCTGAAAGCTTGAAGGCTTACAGAATATACTTCCCAGGATTCAAGAATATTGACATCAGCAGAGATGTAACATTTGACGAAGATTCATCCTACATCAAATCCAGGAAGAAACCGGCTGAAGAAATTGAAGAAACAGAAGCACCCAGAATTCATGATACAACCATGAACGAAGAAATTCAAGAAGAGGATTGAGAATTAGAAGAACCTCAAGAACCTCTGGATCCACCTTAGGATAAGAATCCTTACAAGAGTAAACCTGCTTGGGTACGTGAAATTATCCAAGGTGCATAAAGATATGGAGCTTCAGAAGAAACACACACAGGAAGGAAGAGAACTAGGTCCTACTCCAGTTATGTAGCCCTGCTATGTGACATTATTGATAAAGAACCTTCCAACTATGAAGAAGCAATAGAAAGAAAAGAATGGAAGGATTCTATGATCAAAGAGTATCAATCGATCATGAGGAATGATGTTTGGGATGTTGTCCCAAGACTAGAAGGGAAGTCCATTGTAACTTCCAAATGAATCTACAAGATCAAGCATGCTGCAGATGGCAGCATAGAGAAATATAAAGCAAGATTCGTGGCTCGTGGATTCTCCCATAAAGAAGGAATATACTATGAAGAAACTTTTGCACCTGTAGCCAGATACACTTCCATCAGATCATTACTTGCTTTGGCTGCAGTGATGAAATGGAAGATACACCAGATGGATGTCAAGACTGCTTTCTTAAATGGTGTAGTAAAAGAGGAAGTGTATGTGGAGCAACCACTCGCTTTTGAGACACATGACAGAGAGTGTCATGTGTGTAGATTGAAGAAATCCCTATACGGTTTGAAATAGGCACCCAAGACATGGTACAATAGAATTTATGGCTTTCTATCCAGTTTGGGCTTTACCAAAAGTAAAGCAGATTCCAACCTTTACTGCAAGGTTGAAAAAGGTAACCCATTGATACTCCTACTCTATGTGGATGATCTGTTTGTAACAAGTATGGATGGGTTGATTGCTTATACGAAGAGGAAGCTTGCTATCGAGTTTGAAATGAAAGACTTGGGTATGATGCACTATTTTCTAGGCATGGAGGTGTGGCAGAATATGGATGGAATCTTCCTCGGACAAGGGAAGTATGCAGTAGAGATCCCGAAGAGGTTTGAGATGATGGATTGCAAGTCAATAACCACACCTATGGCATCGAACCTGAAGCTATTGAGTGATGCTTCATCAGAAGTGGTTGATGCTATGATGTATCGTTAGATGATTGGGTCCTTGATGTACCTGACGGACATGAGACTAGATATTTTCTTTGCTGTGAACACCTTGAGCCAGTTCCTAACAGATCCGAGACATGTTCACTTGATTGCTGTAAAGCATATTCTAAGGTACCTGAAGGGTACAGTGGATTATGGGCTCAAGTACGAGGTGAATCAGAAGATTAACCTGGAGGGTTATGTTGATTTAGATTGGGCAGGTAGTGCCATCAATAGGAAGAGCACTTTAGGATGCTACTTCAGTATGGGATCAGGTGTGATCTCTTGCTTTAGTAGGAAGCATTCGTATGTGGCACTAAGTACAGCTGAAGCAGAGTATATTGCAGCTTGTTCAGCTAGTTGCGAGGTAGTGTGGCTGAGAAATTTACTGTCTGATTTATTTGATCTCCAGTTGGATGCTACTTGTATATATTGCGACAACCAGAGTTGTGTGAAGTTGTCAGAGAACCCGGTGTTCCATGACAAGTCGAAGCATATTGAGATCAAGTATCACTATATCAAGGATATGGTGCAGAGAGGAGCAGTGAAGCTCCAATATGTTGCGACAAATGAATAGAGAGCTGATGTGTTAATGAAGCCATTGGCCAGAGTGAAGTTTGAGTACTTCAGGTAGAAGCTTGGTGTTCTCTAGATCGAGGTTCCCTTCAAGGGGAAATGATGAGTCCGAGAGCCATTCTGACATGGTGAGAGGATTAGGTTCCTTCCATGGTCAGATGTAAGGGCTGAGCCATTCTGTCATGGCAAGAGGATTGGTTCCTTCCATGTCAGATGTGAGTACTGAGCCATTCTGATGTGACTGTAGGATTGGTTCCTACATGATCAGATATAAGTGTTGAATGCTAATCTTGGAATGGAGGCACCTGGTCAGTTACCAGGAATACTCAGTCTGGGACTGAGGGCCATTCTGATATGACTATGGGATGTAGTCTTACATGATCAAATATGAGTGCAGGGCTATTATGATGTGATTGAGGGATGTGTTCCCACTTGATTAGATATAAGGGCTGATACCATTCTCTGGGAGAATGGAGTCACCCGGTCAGTTACTAGGAATCCTCAGTCTAGGACTGAGAGCCATTTTGATGTGGTGTGTTCACACATGGTCAGATGTAAGTGCAGTGCCCTTCCGATGCGGTGTGTTCACACACGGTCGGATGTTAGTGCAGAGCCCTTTCGATGTGATGTGTTCACACATGGTTGGATGTAAGTGCAGAGCCCTTCTGATGCGGTGTGTTCGCACATGGTTGGATATAAGTGCTGAGCCATTCTGGCGCGATATGTTTACACATGGTCAGATGTGAGTGTTGGGCCTTTTTGACAAGATGAGGTTAGATGTGAGTGATGGGTGTGCCTTTCTGACAAGATGAGGTCATATGTAAGAGCTAGGCGGGCCATTCTGACTTAGGGTTAGATATAAGCGCTGAAGAAGACCTACTTGAAGGCTAGGCCTACAACCAGCATGAAAAAGGGCTGGCTCTGTAGAACTTCCTATGACAATAATAATCAAGAGATAGCACCATTCTGAGATAACACCGATGATGATGATCCAGAATTGATGATGATCTAGATCAAGTGATGATCATAGATCTGATGATGATACAGTGACGATGATCCAGCAGTGATGATCTAGATCTAATGATGACCCAGATCCCGTGATGAAGAAGACTTGAAGATGAAGATGACTTGAAGATGAAGAATACTTGAAGATGAAGACAAATTGAAGATGAAGATGACGAGATGATCCAGTCGATACAGAGAAGAAGACTAGTGCTGAAAATTGTGTCAAAAGAATACCTTCCTAGTTAAGAGGGAGTGTTGATGTATTTGTAACTTCGGAATATATTCACTTGTATATTCACTTATATATCTCATGTATTGTACCCCGATGTTTATTCCGGGAAGTATCTGTAATGTAATTGAGTCATGTCATGCCCCGATGTTCCTATCGGAAGGTTCTATAATGTAAACAAGTCATGTCAAATCATTGTGGGTAACCCTCCTATTGTTCAAGGGTTAAAGTCCCCGCAGTTGTGGGGCCCTAAGGTTATTAGAATCTCCCAGAGAATTCGTCCCTAGTGATTCATTGTCAAGTCAGGAATTAGTATAAATAGAGAGCGATCCTCTCTATTTATCACACACTCAGTTGTAGCGCATAGATGAGGAAGAAGAAGTTGTTGGGGCTAGAAAGAAAGAGGCTACTGCTATCGGGAGACCATCTTACTATTTTTGGGGTTTTGCTTTTGGTGCTGATTATATCTCTGAGGAAGTTGCGGGGTTTTCTCCTCTATGGTTTCCCTGAGGAAAATCTTTGTGTTCATTGTCTCATGTGTTTGATTGTTGTGATTGTTATTCTCTCAGTTAAGATCCTAAGTTAATGCTATCTTAAAATGATAAAAATCTAACAACTAGTTTATACTGTAAATTTTGTATATCAGTTGGCCATGATGAGAAAGTCTACAGAGCATATCAATAACTACAGGAGAAAACAATTGATACTTATTTAATGAATAATGGTGAACAGATGTAGGTTGAGCGATCTCAGACCCAATATCCACAGGCTCAGTATCTTCAGGCCCAATATCCATAGAACCAGTACCCACAATGACAATACCCTCAACCCAGGGGGGGTGAAATTTTTAGAGGTCGAGGACAAGGAGGAGGAATTGGTCACGAAAGAGGACAAATTATATGTTATAATTGTGGGTAGCCTGGCTATTTTTCTAGGGACTACACGAGCCCTACTATGACATGTTTGTAATGCAAATATTTTGATCATACTATCGAGGAATGTCCTCAGTTTGTTTCTAGAGGGAAGGCCAAGAATGTGGGAAACCAAAAACCACTGCAGAATCCTAATCTGAACCCCATTCAAAATATCAAAAAGATCTTTGTTGAACCAAGGGAACCCTATATTACTGTCGTGACAAGAGGAGGTGCTATGACTGGGGAAAATCAAGAAACGTTGTATGGACAACCATAGCTGTGACCAACAACACAAAATAAAGCACCATTCATTGTCCAAAAAGAAAAGGAAGTATTCTTGGACGCATGACAAGAATTTGTTGACAAGAATCAAGCATCGACTTCTGTTGCTACACCACCTGAAGGACCAGTTTTGGGAATGCCTGAGATATTTGACCAATTGTTCTGAAAGAAACCGAGAGAAAAGGTTAGTAAACTAAAATAATTCTTTAAAATTTTCTTAGCACTAATACAATATAAATTTGTCGTCACAAAAATGAGAACTTTGATAGAAGAACCTCAAGAAGAGATGTGACTAGAAAAAATGGTTAATCATATTGGGAAAAGATTGAAGACCAATCGAGAATTGAGAATGACTACCAAAATAGGATATTATGACATGGACTATATTATTCTGGACTTGGGATCTTATGTGAACATACGGACTAGAAAGACTTGGGAGAGTATGGGGAAGTCGAAACTCGTATGGTCTCATTTCTAGGTCAGATTAACAAATCAGTCGAAATTCCTACCTATCAGTCGACTGACTCATGTGCCTGTCGAGATAGAAGGACTCAAAATTTATGTTGACTTTGAAGTGATTAACATTGATGATGAATCAAATATGTATCCAACAATTCTAGGGATCGACTAGGAAATCAATAATCATATCATTATTAACGTTAAGAAAATAACCTTGTGTTTGAAGACTCGAAGTTAAGGGTGGTTGCACCGCTTGATCTGTAGGAAGGTTAGAGGTACGTTGAGAAAGTGAACAATGAAGAGAAAAGAAGATATCTTGACAATATATATAACATTACTTCCATAGTGGATGATTATGTGAATCCAACGACTAAAAGAAAGCTCATTTGGAAAATCATTAGTTCCTATACATCAGATGTTGGAGAAGCTTTGGAAAACTGGCAGAACTGATTGCGTGAAGTGTCGATGAGAAGATGTGCAAGAATTACACAATCTGTGAGATGGGTAGGCATCAAGGTAAATGATATACCCACATATGAAGGTTTACCTCACCTAGCATCTTTTCTTGTAGAATTTGAAGTAAGAGTTTCAGAACCTTAGTGCTTATCGGCTCTAGATTTTGCAGTAAAGGATACACCTACAAGATGGTTGTTTAGACATAAACAATATATCTCAGAATAGCCTCAATGTCATAGATTGATGGAGATCCAATTTGGATAGAATATAAAATATACCATTCGAAAGTACATACGATTGACTAATCTTGTTGACCACATTGAATATTGTCATGCGACATGGGATGGATCTCCACAATAGGAATGGGTTCATTAGTTTATACATACACTGGACATGATACCAAGGAACTGATACACATCGATTGAGTTGTGATGAGGGATAGTTGAATGGGAAGAACTAGCTTCCATCTTTACAAACATGTTTGAGTTTGCTGATGACCATCCCTCGATTGATGTTGTGTTACAAGTAATCAAAACAAAGGCATTTGAATACATCCTAGTGTTGATGATAAAATTTAATTAGTGCAGCGCAACAATCCAACACTGGATGAGTGTTATAATGTGATGGGTGAGCCTAATGATGATGGCCCGCGACACATAAACATCCCAGTGTCTGAAGGTACTTGCACAGTGCAAGGATTTGGTATTTCAAGTAACCAGTTTCTGAATCCATTGAAAGTTAAAAAAAAAAAAATTGGATCTATAGAGAATCCAAAGTTCGCCAATATTGGAGATCATTGGGACGATAAAACTACTGGGAAGATCAAACTACATGAATTTCAGGATCTATTCCCTATGAAATTTTCAGAGATGAAAGGGATTGTCAGGGACCTTGGAGAGATGAAGATATCAATATATCCTGACGCAAAGCCTATGAAGCAACGACCATAGCGGCTAAATTCGTGGTATAAAGATAAAGTTAAGATAGAATTAGATTGAATCTTGGATGCAGGTATCATAGAACTAGTTGAAGAATCTGAGTGGAGCATCCCGATGGTAGTGCAAGACAAAAATATTGCTGGTGAAGTACGTGTTTGTGTCGACCTAAGAAAGTTGAACGATTCCTGCTTGCATGAACCATAACTGACTCCATTTACAGATGAAGTATTGGAGAGTGTTGGGGGTTAAGAATTTTATTCATTCATTGATGGGTTCTCTGGCTACCATCAAATCAGAATAACAAAAAAAAATCAACATAAAACAAATTTTGCAACGAAGTGGGGGTGTTTCCAATATACAATAATGCCCTTTGGACTCAAGCATTCACATGTTATATTTCCTAGGATAGTAGTGGCTACTTTAAAGGATTTTATCCATAAATTTATTGAGTTCTATTTTGATGACTTGACGGTGTTTGGGTTCATAAAACGGCATATTGAGAGCCTTAGACTATTATTGGAATAGTGTCGACAATATCATATTTTGTTGAACCTAAATAAATGTATTTTTTGTGCCCCATTTGAAATTATGTTGGGCCATGTGGTTTGTCACAATGTAATCCTAGTTGATCCTAGTAAAATTGCGATCATCGTCGACCTACCACCACCCACGGCAATAAAGAAGTAGAGAATAACTCTGGGACACATATGATACTACCAAAAGCTTATCATAGGACATGCAGAGGTGTCTCCTCCCATGGAGAAATTGATAAAGAAGGATGTTAAATTTTAGTGGATGGACCAATGCCAAGAAATCTGGATCTCCTAAAGATTAAGATGGTTACAACACCCATCTTAGTTTTTCCATAATAGAAGAAGGGATTTAATGTACATGTTGATGTGTCATCTATCGCGCTCGACGTTGTACTTATGCATCTTGGAGAAGGGTCTATCGATCATCCTATTGCCTTCGCTAGTAAAAATTGTCAACGGCAGAAAATAATTACACCACGACCGAAAGAGAATGCTTAGCTATGGTGTATGCACTTCAAAACTTTGGATGTTATTTACTGGGTGGACATTTCAAGATGTTCATAGATCATTCAACTTTGAAATACCTAGTCAATAATCCAATGTTGGGGGGGAATACTTGTCAAAACCCCAAATTTCCCAAAAAAAATTAAAATTTTTAAACTTACATATCATTAACATAAAAGTAGTATAACTAATCATTAATTATTTATATGTTAACAGCTTGTTATTTGGAATCATCTCTTGGTTATGTTTAGTGATAGAACAGTTCTTTCCGTTTTCTGACTTTTGTTCCTCTTTGCGACCATAAGGTGAAACTGTCATGCAAAACTGGGCTTACTTAGCTTTCGAGATAATGCAGAGAGTTTACTTGTTCTTACAGACTACAGGTAAGGGATTATGGTGCTGCTTTTCGCTATTCTAAAGTGTTTACTTCAAGTTCATCGTAAAAGAAAAATTTCAATAAGAAAGTAAGAGTTAATCCACTTCAACTTTTGTTAAGGTATATTCAAACTGGCTCCTTTCTAGCAGAAGTAAAATTGTATTCTTGTTGATTATGGAACTCATCCATTTCTATTACAGTTGTAATTTATAAAAGTATCTCATTGATTCTTTTAAATTAAGTATGAGTGGTAGAATTATGAAATCTGTAATATAAATCCCTTTGTGACAAAATACAATGTACAGCAAAAAGAAAACTGATAAGGGGTTATATGTATTACTGTGAAGGTGTGGCCTATCCCTGCCAAGTCTTATCTTATTAGCAAGGATATTACTTTAAGTAAGCATTAACACCACATAGCAATTACTACGCAATTACTACTCTCTTTTCTTTTTGTAACTTTGTACTACATGATACTATTTAAATCTCTGTAAAATAAATCATTTAAATGTTTATGAGTAAAAAGGACCTATGCCACAGCTCTCTACTTTTATGTCCTCCTTTAAGATCTTCTAAACTATACTATCAAGTAAAGGAAGTGAGCTTATAAAAGCTAAAAGTTATTTAACAACTCTATAATACTTATCATAACCTTTGAGCTTGAATTAAGACAAAAAGACTATTGGTTCCAAAAGTGATTTTTACACTATTGATAAAGTTATTATGTAAATTCAAGGGATGATCTTAAGGCCAAGAGTAAAACCCCGATTATGACCAATAGATCACCTATCTTGAATTATCATAATTCTATAGTCTCTATATTATTATCTTCTTTACTCCCTTTTTGAACTAAGGCACTTGATAATATAGAGAAAAGGTTTATATAAAAAAAATAGCACTAAGATGATTATTGTTTCCCTTTTGCTCTTATATACTATTAAATAACATTTCAACCCTCCAAACGTATGTGTGCTAGGAATAACAATGGTTAAGGTTCTAAATTAAAGAAATTATTTTCAAACACCAACCTTTAAACTTTGAGGAGTCATTATAAGGTTTTATCATTATTTCAGTGATTAACAAGTTTAAGGGTTGGAAATAATGAAACACTATCATTTGCATGCATCGTAAGGGTTGATTATTCCACACAAGGAATAAGGATAACCTTTGATCAAACAGAATGATTGGGAATCATTCTCTCGGCGAGTTGTTGGTTTAAACTATATTCAAAAACCCACAACTCGTTAAAATATTTATTGGCTATCGTGGCATTACCTCAGCCATATGCTACATGGTTAAAAGAGCTGTTGATAAACCCTAACCTTCATTATCTCCTTCTCCTTCGGCACCTGTCGCTCTGCGATGGTGCTGGTGCACCCCAACGTTGCCTCTCCTCTGCAAGTATCCTCCATCTCATCCTCTGGTTGTAGCTCGTTCCTTACTTTGTGTAGAATTGTTCCCTACGTTGTTGTTGATATTCAGTCGGTCGTTCTTCCATTACGCTTTCCTCTGTCATACTGAATCGAACCCTAGTCTGTGATAATCGCCTCCCTATGTGAGGTTCGATGGTTTTAACCTGCTGTAAATGCAATTTGTGCACGGCTGTGAGTTATTCTTCCTCTCCCTCCTTACAGTAGGGTTGGCTCCTTGCGCTAATGGTTGTAACGCTGCTACTAAAGGTCATGTCTTCTCGAAAGGAACAGGTAAGAGTAATAATCTTCATTATTCTCTTGCTGGAGTGTTAGTTCTTATCCTCAAAATTTTATTTCAGGTTACAGAGTTTTTAATATTAAGGTTTTCCTTTGTGATTTCAGGTTCTTCGCTCTTCATCGCGCGCGGCCTTTGGTATAAAGACTTGGGCAGCAGGCTGCAATTCCTAGTAAGCCTGGTTACACCATGGCTCTTTCTCCTTATGGGTTTTCCGTTGGAACCTTCGGGGGTTGGCTTAAAGAAGCCTGAAACCCTTGCAGCCTCAGTTGGGTCTTGTTATTCTACTGGTTATTTGGATTAGTAGGAATAACCCCTACGCTATGCGAGGGTGTTCCGGCTTAGGCCGAGGTTGTAAATATTAGTTTTTCTTTTGCGAACAAGTGATGTGTAAAAATCTAGGCTATAAGCATTACTGTAAAAGAGGTTATGACCTCGACTTCTTAGTTTTACTGTAATTTTTGATAATACAGGGTTTTCACCCTAAGTCTATAATATAAGATATTGTACTGTGTTCTTTTCTATAAATCTTAGTTTATATTACAGCGTTTACTTTTGAATCACAACACTGTGTAAAATAATTAAGGAATAGGCTTATGACAGCCTTATATTGTTGATTTATAACATTTCTGTAAGAAAAATATTATCTTAACTACATAGTTGTTATTTTACTTGCCTAAGATTGATTTATAGGGTTAAACCCTATTTTGACAATATGAGAAGAAACGCATACAGCCTATTCTTCTAAGAATCTTTATTATTTTGTATAACACTTCTTGTAACTGTGGGGTTAATAAATAGATATTACCATATTGGTTAAGCTTGATAGTTGAGAATTCTGCTGTTCTGTTATTTACTTTTGATTTAATTATGCAGCTGAGTTTTTACTAAAGATAATCTCTTTTACTGATTGTATATTTAGCTCAGGATAAACAGCTATCAGTAAAACAAATATTTCTTCTGATGATAAGTAAAGAAACAATTGTCTAATTTAAAATATCATCATACATCTTTCCATAATTTCTACCTCTGTGCTGGAGTACGGTCTAGTAAACCCATATGTGGAAAAACACAGTAGGTCTTTATTATTCATCAACGGATTCAATTACTGATAAACTAAAACATTTACATCACTAAACCAGCTAAATATTCTGTAATATGATACAAGTATAACATTCATCCATTCACATTCATTAAAAACAAAAATAGTTAAGTGACAAAACCTGCTTAAGCTTGGGACAACAACAGTAATGGGAGGTCGTTCCTCCCTACCAACTCCTGGAGAGCGCTCAAACAGCGACTCCTCAGGACCCCCGAGCTTGCTCTGGTCTCCCTGGTTGGAACTAGGTGCAACAATAGTCAGATACCAGTCTTCAAACTTAGTATTAGTCCAGAACTTATCAGTAGTTCTCCCAGCTAACAAGCTGTAATAACCAAGTTACTGCAACATTCCTCTTAGAACAACTTCCTTACTATTTTTCCCTCTTTCCTCATTGAATTTCCTGAATAACATTCACCTGAATGAATTCTCTCCGGAAAATATCTGAGCAGCCTCAACTCTCTTCATTGAGTACTTTTAAAGATTGCCTAGGTCTTTTTGGGTTAGTTGTCATTTAATGAGCCACCTGCTCTGATCCCACTTTCTTGGGGGATCATGACCCCAAATATAGGGAAGTTGCCACCTGCAACTTAGGAAGTGTTTGAGGATGCTGCCACTTGTCTTTTGCCCTCCACCTAGTTCCATCTACCAGTTTGACCAGTAACCTCTTTTTAACAACTCTCCCATGCTGTTGTCTCCACAATTTATTTATTAATAATAAAATATTATGAATTACATTCCACTTTTGTTGACTCTGTTGAGTCATCAGTTCCTACTTAGCATTAAATTTAACATAATGTCTCAGGAATATAATTAAAACAATTAACATAATTTTACAAAATTGGGGTATGTGACAATACTTTTTGATGGATTCTCCTCTTACAGGAATTTTATTTTGAGATCATTGTTAAACCAAGTCAACTGAATTCCAAACCCATTTGTCGCGACTAGAAAGTGGAGAAGAACCAGTGAATCTCGACGTTAGTCTTTTCAATGCACAATTATTTGTGATCACGATGGTTGATGATCATTATAGAGATATTATACATTTATTTAGTACATGATATGTACCAGCTAAATTCACTACCGGAGAAAAGAAACAATTATTTGTGCAAGCTACATATTTCCAGTTGATACCTGGACAACTATATAAAATGGGATCAGATGAAATTCTTCATCACTACATTCTAGAGCATGAGCGACTAATGATATTGATTGAAATGCATGTTGGTGTCGCAGAAGGCCATTATGCGGGAAAATATATAGTGCAAAAGATATTACAAGAAGGATTGTGGTGGGCTACCATACATGTGGTTGCTAGAGAATATTGTCGCAACTATGATATCTGTGAGAGAACCAGAAATTCGACGCGACGAGATGAAATGCCACTAGTACCTCAAATAAATTTATAGTAATTTGAAAAATGGGTTGTTGATTTTTTGGGTCATATCAACCCACTAGGAAAAAGAATAGGTGCACAATATGCTATCACTACGACAAATTACCTGACCAGATGGGCTGAAGCATCGCTAGTAAAGGATTATACTACTGCGGCTGCTGCAAATTTTTTGTTCTACAATGTTGTTAATAGATTATGTGAAAATAATATTCACAACAAGATCTAGGATCCAAGGGAATCCTCACAACTCAAGAAATTCACAAATTATGGAAAAAAAATAGTGAAAAGAGCAAAATTAACACATAGGAATGGTGTCAATAATTTAGTTTATTATCATTGTCCAACATGAAAATATGTATGGAACATCATTATAATACAATAGGAGAAAATTTTTATCCTTTGGAGGCAAATTGGATGCATACATATGGAAGGATTAGACTGGACCTTAAACCCCCCTAGGTGGACCAATGAGCTCCCAAACCACCTTAAACGGTCACAAATGGACATGTGAAATTGGATGAAGCATGCTAGGATATAAATGAGGGTATTCTAGGTGTGATGGAGTGCATGGGTGAGTGGGAGTGGCTCTAGGAAACAATTAGTGGTCCAAAAGAGACAAAAACACCCAAATACCATGCATGGGTGCCTCTGGTCAACTCGTTTCCCTATTTTAAGGAGTGGGAATGCCCCAAGGACTGGAAAGTCATAAATGAGGGTGCATGTGTCTCCAAAATGATAAAATATGGGCACCTATATGCATTAATGATTCCAAAACACCAAAATACATTGCTAGACCAACATAACCAAGGTTTGGACCATATGACATAAGTACAAAACAAATAAAAATGATTCCTAAGTGCATATGACCATGATACTATGTGGTATGATTCTCTAACACTCCTCCTTAAGATTGACTTAGTGTAACCACATAAAAAATTGAGGCCTTGGAAACTAAGGCTCAAGTAACCTCTTACAAAAATTTATTTGTCCATATAACCAAGGTAAGGAGGAAAACCTCATGGGAACAAAACCTCCCCTCAAAAATGGACATGGAGAAAAATATGAAAGTGAATATTAACAATCATCATGTGTCACCCACTCCACGAAGTGATCTCATATAGGTGAATTTCTTCTCTGTGAAGTTATTGGTGAAGATGTAAGTAGTTTTCTCTGCAGATGGGAAATACCACAACAATATCACCTGCTCATGTACTAAGCTCCTGATGTAGTGCATGTGTATCTCTATTTTTGTGGTCCTTTGCCTCTATACTGGATCAGTGGAAATATTGATTTCACTTTCATTATCACACCAAATGGCAGTGGGTGAATCAAGTGCAAAACCAAGCTCTCCAAGAACGCCTTGCAACCACACATGTTGTGTAGTTGTGTTCACTTCTCCTCTATACTCGGCCTCAACTGATGAAAGGGATATAATGTGTTATTTATTACTTGACCAACATATGGTACCATGCACAAGCATGAAGACATAACCTGAAGTGGACTTTTTGTCAATGGAATCTCCACCCCAATCAAAATCAGTAAATCCAACTAGTTATAGTGGAGAACTAGCAACATAGTGTACCCCGAAGTGTTTGGTTCCCTGCACATAATGCAAGATCCTTTTTGCATCTTTCCAATGGATGTCATGAGGCTCCTACATATATCTTTCAACAACACCTACTGCATAGGCCAAATCAGGTTGAGAGTGTGTGAGATAAAACGAGCTCCCAACTAGTTTCCTATACAATGAGTTGTCCACCAATGGAGATGAACCAAAATCACCTAGTTTCACTCTCGAAAGGAAGGGACACTTGGATTCCTTACATTCAACCATTTCGAACTTCGATAAGAGGTATGCAACATACTTTGATTGGATGAACTTGATCCATGCATGAGATTTCTCAATCTCCAAGCCAATAAATTGTAGATGATGATATCATCTAGATATACGACCACAAAAGAATTGGTGAATGGACATAGAATGCCATCCATCATCCTCATGAAGGTTATTGGAGCATTAGTCAGGATGAAAGGCATGAAAAACCACTCAAAAAGGACTTCCCAATATTTGAAGGTAGTATTTGAGACAACGATCTACTCAATTGGCACTTGATGATAACTGGATTTTAGTTCAATCTTGCTTAAATAATTGGCCCCCTTGAGTTTGTCGAGGAGTTCATCAGCTCGAGGAATGGAATACCAATTATATAGTGCAATCTTGTTTAGATCTCAATAGTCAAGACATAGTCGCCATGTCCCACCTTTCTTCTGACCGACACAAGTGGGCTCCCATAAGGTGAGGAGTTGGGTCGAATGTGCCCCTTTTGGATTAAATCTTGAATCTAGTGTTTGATTTCTTCATTCTCCCTTAGGGAGTGCATGTATATTGTCCCTTTAGGTAAAGGCACACCAGGAATCAAATCAATGGAGTGCTTGACCTGACAATGTACTAGAACCTCAACAATTGTGGTGAAGATGTCTTTGTATGCTTATGCTTCCACGATATTGCATTGGAGGAAATTTCAACTCAAAATGGGCCTTTCAACCCTAATTCAAATTCCATGCCACCATGTGTTAGCCAATGAAAATGATTTAAATTTTAAATACCGTATAGGTCTTAAACATTTTTTTAATATAAATTTGGGGATAGGTATAATTAAAAAACTACTTTTTTGTTCGTATTTTCGACATATATCCTTGTGTTTTTACTCAAATTTCAATTGGGAGAGCTCGTTGGATACAGAATTAAATTACGCATCCAACTAGTACCCACTCTGCATACTTTTGATGGACCCCGCTACCCCAAAAACAATAAATACACGAAAATCATAGATAGAATACCAAGTTGTAGGATGAGATAGAGAATTCTGTAGGTGTTTCCTTTTCCCTGGTGGCCTCATATCCCAACTCGGGGTTGGCCTCATAGTAGAAAGAGTATATGATGGATAGAGTGCATACGGTTGGGTTGAAAATCACTCTTACACATCTAGTTTCTTGGATATTCATTATTAAAGATAAGTATTCTATATGTACTTGATGTGCAATTATTTTATTTATAATCCTGTGATAATTATTCTTGTAATTTCTAGCTATTTGTGTGTGGCTGAGTTTATTTCCACCGTGTTTTTTTATTTACATATCTGCATATAGATTTTATTGTTATGAATTCGGAATTATGGTTATGGGAAAAATCCATAGGCCCTGATTTAGTTAATGTCCCCTCCCGTCAATTGGATTGAGGGATAGGGACATTACAATCCTAGAATTGAAAAATTAGATAATGGGGTGTGTGACCTCTCCACTTTTTGTAGTGTTGATCAATGGTTCAAGATCAGCTTTATTCAAATCCTCATGTGGACTAAGGCAAGGTTTCCCACTCTCTCCTTATTTGTTTTTATTGGTAGTGGAAGGTTTAAGAAGGATTCTACACTTTGATAGAACCATAAGAACACTAACAGGGGTTTCATTCAATGGTAGAGAAAATATCACTCATATTATGCTGGTCGATGACATCTTTCACTTCTGTGCTCAATCGTTTTTGGAGTGTCAATGTATGGAAGAGAACTTGGCTCTATGATGCAAGGAAACAATGATGGAGATATATGACAATAAATCTACTATCTATAATTTGCAAAATTAATTGACAAAGAGAGGTTTTTGATGAAGGTTTTTTTCCTTATGAGTGTTGTTTGATGGAAGATGGTGTTCCGTATTTATGGTTCTTTCTAAATATTAATAGGTAAGGAAAGCGGGACTGGCCTTGGTCGATAGCTAAGGTTGAATCCAAAATCAACCTATGGTGTAATAAGTGGCTTTCAAGAGGGTGTAGGTTAGTACTAATAAAATTAGTATTGGAAGTCATTCAAGTGTACTGGAATCTATTGGCATCTATTCCCATTTCAACTTTGAGTTCTATTAAAAATATTATGCTTCAATTTTCTGTGGAGGAATACTAAGGATTACCAAGGTTTTCATTTGGTTGGATGGAAAGTGCTAACAACCCCCAAAATCCTTGGACGTTGGGGGATGAAGAATTTTTTTCATTTTAATAAAGTGTTAGGAGAAAAATATCTGTGGAATTTCCTTGCAAAGGAGAGCTTCTAAAAACACATCCTGGTTGCTAAGTACATAGCTTCGAATTTTGTTATGGATTAGGTAAGGAGAAGCAAGAAAAAGATGCAAAAAGTTTCAATTCAATGGAAAGTTCTCACAAACACTTTCTTTGTTCTATCTCCTTTTTTAGCTTGGAAAGTTGGTAATGGGAAATTAGTTCTAGTAGGTTGTGATGCAATTATGGGGAGTTAGGGTAGACATCATCTTTCTCTGGAGCTTGCCAGACATTTCCAGTCAATTGGGAGGGTCATGCTCGATAAGGTTTCCAATCTAGTTGAGACTTCTTTATAACAACGGAGTTGGCTCTCCTCAAAATATATGGAAATCGGGGAGGAGTGGAAGGTAATATGGGATAACTATCATGGTAAGCTAAGCTAGGCTCATATTCACATTTCTAGAGATGCAAATGCTATAAAATGGATCTATAATTTGGAGGGGGGAGCATACACAACCAAAATTAGATACAAACCAATTTTTTCATTGAACCCAAGGGAGCCAAAATGGTGGTGTCAAAGTATTTAGAAAATTAAATCCCCTCCAAAGAGCATGTTGCACCTCTGGTTAATATTGTAGAATAGAGTTCTTACTTGGGATAGGTTGCATAGGTTTAATTTTCAGGGTCCAAGTTATTGTCCTATTTGTAAACATAGAGAAGAAACGGTGGCTCACTTATTTTTGGAATGTGTTTTAACCAAATCAGTTTGGAAAGAGACAAAAATGTTGCTAAAATTATAATATTTCAAGGGCGAGGAAATCAATTGAATCATATTTCAGAAGGTATTTTGAGTTTCTTTCTCTTAGATCTTTTGGTTCTCTTATGTTAATAGTTAATTAGGGTATTTGGATAATATGGAATGAAGTTGTATTCAAGGATTAGACAATGCCTCCAATTTAGGTAGCTTCTCAGTCTCTCTCTCTCTCAGAGTTCTTTCACCCATTCTCTGTTCCTACGGCTATGAGAATAACAACTCCTCTGATTATTGATGAGAATAGAACCTGGTCATTTTTTATGGGGCCAACCAAGAGAATAATTAGAAAAGTGGTTTTGGTTTTGTCTTGTTTATGTCAAAGGATCATTATTTTCAAGGGAAGGGGTGTTTAGAGCCTAGCACAAACAACTTGGCATAATTCAAAATGACTTTTTTTCATCTCAAACAAGCGTATAGGTCACGATATTCAAAGGTTGTAGGTGTTTGGTGATTCGTAGCTAGTGATAAATAGTATGTTGGGCTTGGTACAGATAAGGAACATCGACATGGTTCATCTGGTAGAGTAGTTGAAACATATCAATGGGACTTTTCCCTTTGTTCATTTTAAGCACTTTTTGAGAATTAAATACTGTGGCCAATGAACTATCTAAATATATCTTATTGTTGCACTCTAACTCTTTGAGGTTGGAAGAATTCCAAGGGGGGACCTCTTCTCCTTCATTGGAGCTCCCACTAGTTAACTTTTAAGATCTGATCTAGACTATGAGACCTTATGTGTGCCTTATGTATCTCTATCTTTTTGGGTACTATACAATTGTATCAGTTTGGGTGGTTGGTCTTAGAACTGTTAAAGACCTCTGTTTTTGTCGAACTTAATCCTTTCCTAATGACACTGGAGATTAGTTGAATTGGAAAAAAAAATACTTTTAACATTTAATTGCACTCGTACTATAATAAAATCACTTAACTTATAACGTAAACATATAATCTAATGATGCACATATAACATATTTTATTATAAGTCACCCCAAGGAGAATAAAAGTGTATTTATATAATTTTAATTGCCATATAAATGTGTGTATATGGCCATGTTTGGATATAGATAAAATATGAAGATACATAAACGAAGTAGTCTATTTATTCTATGTTTTGTATTTTTTAGTGGTTTTGAGTTTGAATCCAGTCAATATTTTTGGTTATATCCAAATTTGTAAGTGTTTAAATTATGTTTTTGAATGTATAAATTGATTCAACGCCCTCAAATACCCTATACCATTCATATTGCAATTTCTATAACTAATATATATGACTATAAGATTACTTAAAAATTTTAATGAAATTTTAAACAAAACTGAAAAATATATTAGAAAAAAGTCTAAAACCTAAAATATTTAGAGTTACATGTCTACAATAATTCTTTTATGATAAATATATATTACAAATACAATTACATTAAAAAATTATATATATATGAAAATGATAATAATAGCGAACTATATTGTAAAAAATCATACACGTATCGTAAATAGAGATGTATAGAAGTGCATATAATATGTAAAGAAGTTAATTATAAAATGCGGTAAGATGGAAGACGTACGGGTGGCAGGTTCTACCAACCACCACACATCTGCATAGAAGCTCATCGAGGGTGGGTGAGTTAACAAAATTTTATATTAGGAAGGAATATATGTAACAACATAAAGAAAGATAAAATTATAAAATATACGTAATTTTTTAAAGGTTTCTTATAAAACATTGATGTTGTATCAAATAATTGGTGAAAAAAATAAATAATACATTTAATTGAAAACTCTCGTAAATATGTGAGGTTGTCCGTTGTTCACTGCGTGTCATTTGCCTTTAATAATGAGAGGCGAGGTGGTGGAGGGTAGGTTTGAATTGGAGAACAAAGGAAGGAAGATTCAAGTATGAAGTATGAGAGGAAAAATCAAAGTATTCGATGCAATCGACAAATCCCAAGCCTGTGTTTTGTCCACTACCTTTCTTTGCAAATTAAGTCTAATACGAGCAATGCTCCTAAATGAGTTTAACTTCTTTGCAAATTAAGTCTAATACGAGCAATGCTCCTAAATGAGTTTAACTTCTTTAATTAGTTCACTCTATTACTTTACTTACTCTTCAATGCTTAGGACTCACTGGTTTAATTGATCTTTGCTATAAGTTGAATTTGATGTTTTGATTGTGATGGTATGGATGGATGCCTTGTTATCTTTTTTGGTTGATAGTGTATGTAGGTTAATTTTTAAAGAATGATGAAATTTTTTTGTTGCATCTAAGAGGTGTATTTTACATTTTAGTAGAGAAGAGATCCTAGCGTTGACAAGTGTATTTTATAAAAAAATAAAAAAAAATATTATTAAAAATAACTTGTGTGCTTAAATTAAATTTAAATTATTTAGAATTGCATATATATAAAAACAACATAATTAGATAAACTAAAACCATAAAAATTAGATTACACATTTTCACTTTAAAAAAAAGTTTACACCTTGAAAGATTTGATCTCTAGATATTTAGTAGATACCTTTTAAATGGATCTATGTTGATAAATAAAACAATAATCACAAAATCAAACCCATAAGTCATAATAAAAATATTAATGTTATAGTTTTTTTTCTTTTCAAATTACAAATACTGTATGTACTCATTCTTAAATTGAATAACTTATGCATGGAAATTCACTCACTTGGTACTAACTTCATGCTAAGCGACACTCAATAAATTATATTACAACTTTTTTTTCCCAAAATACAATATTATTTCCGCAGACCCATGCTCGACGTAGGAGGGAGCTCAATTCCTTACATCACTATTTGGGTGAAAGGTTTCATCATATATCCATGGCGCGCATTAAGAAGTTGAGTCATTCAAACTATATCCATACAAGAATCGATGGTATTTATCAAAATTACACTCATAATCAATATTTTGGTCTAGGATCTAAAACACGTCATAGCAGTACTTTCATCCTCGATCCATACACTATCATTTTTTTAAATCCCATGGAAAGTTGGAAAAGATACAGTATTTCATTAAGTTTAAATCTTTATTAAAACAATAGATCCCGAAATTAAACCTTTATTAAAAATGTTTTTCATTTGTCAAAATGAAAAATAAAAAATTATTTAAACCTTTATTGAAAACGTTTTTCATTTTCAAAATAAAAAATAAAAAAATTACTTAATTCACTTGTTGAATGTATGTATTAATTATTATAATTATTATACTATTATTATGAACTAGATATAAATCAAATGTTAGAATAAATATTCCAATAAAACATGACTTTCTAACCTATTTTCTAAAATTATTATTTATTATTTTATGGCAGAGAGCTAAGTTCATTTAAGATTATTATTATGAACTAGATATAAATCAAATGTTAAAAAAGTTATTTTTTGACCTTTTTTTTCCTTATTTTTTAAAATTATTATTTTATTTTCATGGCAGATAGTTTTTATTTAAATTTACTTAAAAAATAATACCTTATTAAAAATGATTATAATATATAAACCTATTTTTATATAATACTTAATTTATTTCATAATAATTAAAAACAATTAATTCATCAATTATAAATCAAATCTTGAAAATTATATTTAATATCATAATGATTATAATATATAAACCTATTTGTATATGATACTTAATTTATTTCATAATAATTAAAAACAATCGATTCACCAATTATAAATCAAATCTTGAAAATTATATTTCAATATCATAATATTGATTGAGCCACAAATTAAAAAAAAAATTGTACTCATTTCCAAACTTGATTAGACTTTGAGTTTGGGTTTTTATCCTTATTTCCAAACTGGATTAGACCGAGTTTGGGTTTTTATCCTTATTTCCAAACTGGATTAGACTGAGTTTGGGTTTTTATCCTTGAACAATAAAAAAAGTCATTGCATCAAAGTTATTATATTGTATCTAACTTTTAGCCATTAATCTTAGCAACATTATTTTCCAATTTGAGCAGAATGTTTTCTCTTAAAGTTTGATGTTGTAAGTTTGATCCTACTATATATATAGCTTATCATATATTTATTTGGGTGTCTATTTATGATTTTTTTTTTATAATTATGTTTATAAGATAATCATATCAAGCAAGTGTGGTGGATTCTAATATGATGTAGCAGATTTTAATTATGTATAATTTATCATATTTTTGTATTTTTATGATTAATTTTTGGTATAATTAGTTTTATAAGATAATTATATCAAGCAGTGTGGTGGATTCTAATATGATGTAGCAAATTTTGAGTTATGTTTAGGTATATTATGGACTACAACATATGTGCAAGAAGTAGTAGGTAACTAGGTTATGTGTATCCCTTCCATGTGAATGTGTGTAATCACTATAAGGAAAATTATTTTTAGTGGAGGTTTTTGTAGAACTTCTAAAAAAAATTCTCACTTGTCCCTTTATAGTGGAGTTTTTTTTTGTAAGCTGCAAGTTCTATTAAACTAGGAGAAAAAAAATTACAATTTTGGCCCAAACCAAAGGAGGTTGCAGGTGGTGGTACCACCACCCGAGACTGTAAAAAATGGAGGGAAGTCTGATAAAACTATTACAAAGCAGTTCAAAATTTGAAGAAACCAAAGGTTTCCATGATTAGCAATATTTACAATTTTTCTTTTCCTTCCAAAAACACAGAGTTGTAACTAAACTAAACACAGATAACAGAAAAACCTGAGATAACAGTTCGAACCCGAGGATGCACACGACGCAGTAGATGTCTTGAGAATAATTAAGGAGGTGTTTCTTCCAGGATGGAGCATGCCCACCCCCCTTCTTCTGAGTTGCTAATGGTATTGGAAGTGGTGGCCAATGCAGACTTAGGGGGATCGTTGCTCGACCCTTCGTCATCCCTCACCCGTTTGAACAGTGGTTCAGTGGTGGTCGAGATGGAAAAAGGCGCATCCTGGATAGTCTTTGTCGCTAGAATCGAGCTGGTGTCCCTTGACCTACCACCTGTCGCATCCACCTTCCATGTGTCCTGCGTGCCTTCCTATTCTTTCCATGCACTTCCACGTAAAAGTTGGATTCCAAACTGCTGAGATGCCCATCCATTTTTACCATTTTAGCCTTCACAACGAGGACAATGTCTCTTGTAGCACTCCAATTACCCAACATGTCCTCCATGATATTTCCCAACATATTCTTGACCGACCAGTAATGGTTGATATTACTACCACCATGTCCCCTGGCCAGGCATTGGTTAACAACTCTCCTTTCCCAGTCATCAATGAGAATTTGAATAGGCATGGAGACATTTTCCTCGTAACCCTCCTCCACCGGAACGCTAAGCCTGCGTTAGGACTTCCCTCTACCACTATTGCCTCTCCTAGGAGTACCTTGCTGCCTGGACATGATGAGGAACCAGCTACCCGAGTGCTGCAAACTGGGATGGTGGACTTGAGTAATTTGTGATGGCCAGAAAGGAACCAGTCTACCTTTGAGTGTTCCAGCGAGAATGAGCATCCCTGCGGAAGCTTCGGGCGAGTGGAGAGTCCCTGCAGAAGCTTCGAACCAATGGAGAATCCCTGCAAACACGAGAACAACGAACCAAGGCAGAGTGTTGAGTGTTTTATTATCTTAATGAATTCACCAAATATTTAATTTATCGACTGGGTTTTGTAAACTTGGAGTTGACACACAATATATGCTAAGGTAGAAGGCTACCTAGGATATCGTAGAAATATTTTAATAAAGAAAAGATCGAAATATATTTCAAAATGAAAAACTGAGTCAAACTTCAGAAATACAACTACTAAATTAATTAGAATTGACCAAAACCAATAGATCAGAGTAGTATCAATCTATACTACTCTACTCTATGAAAAATAAATGAAAAGATATAAACAACACTAAGACAAGACTGGATCAAAAGCAATCTACCTATTATTCTGCTTCTAATCTAGGAATTAAAAAGTCTATGAACAAGTTCAGAATCCTTACTATATGAAGACAAAAGATTATATTATCTAAGGTAGGATTACAACTACTTAATATACCTAAGAAATTCAATAGTTAAACTATACATGCATTTAACAAATACTCAAAACTAAGCTAAATTATCTAATTCCATTCCCCTTGNAATGGAGAAGGTGTATCGAAATGACTCTCAAAGGTAACGAGGAAACTGAATGGGAGTAAATCTAATTTAACCTCTACAAAGAGATGTAAGCTAAAAAGTGTCCAATTACAAGTGATTGTAAACATTCAAAATCTATTCTTTGTTCATAAGTAAATGACTCTAGTTATACTACTTAAGACTGATTTGAAATAAGATGATATTATCAATTGATCTATTAATCAAGAAACCAAGAACATGTATTTTCTAATGACTATTATGAAATCGAAAACATACAAACAATTATGCTATCCTATGAAGTATACTGATCAACACAAGTTTTAAGGAAATCTAAGAATATGGAAAATGACTTGGAAAATGTAATCTAGAAGCAAGTAGAAAACTTAATAAAGATATTTTATTTCTGAATCCAATCCTATCCTATGAACATCTTCATCAACTACAGAATAAGGAGAACAGATCCTATGCTTGAACTAGAAATGATGATCAAACCATAAAGAACCAATGTACTTTTTAGAGAATGAAATTAACAAGTTTAATCTAAAATCAATCTAAATAAGAATGAAGTAAATTAAACTAGGAATGAAAATGACAAGTTCTAAAACAATAATCAATTAAGAAATCAGAGATAAAAGAAATATAACTCAAAAAGAGAACTAAGGAAAAAAGAAATGAAAGATAAGAACAGTTATGGAGCTTAATGGATACTTTATGTGGTTCAAAATAAGGTCCTAATTATATATATGACTAATGGTTAACTACAGAAAATAATACAATTCAAAAACTTGAAAAAATGAACTTTAAACAAGCATAAAAACAAAGCAGGAAATATGAAAGTCCGAATGACAGTATAGAAAGACAGTATGGATGGTGAAAAACAATGTAAATTACGAAATAAGCAACCTAAATGATCCTGACATCAATTGGTTTATGCATATGAGGCTATAGTGCAGAGAAGATAGTAACTAAACTATTTAGCAATTGAAATAACAAAAGAGAAATTATGCTAATCTACATCTAAGGAAAGAAATCATTTCCTATTATATAATAAAACAAGCTAAAAGGTAAGTGAAGCTAATCTACAGCTACAGAAGAATTAACAGAGTTGAACCTAACTATGAGCTAAGCCTGAAACATTAAACTAATTAAGCTCTAGCTAATTACAAATGTAAAACTAGAAAACAAATTGAAAGAAAGGATGAAAGGAACTATGCATGGCCAATCACTCTAAATTCTGAAAATATAAATTATATTAATAGTAGAACATAATTTATATTAACAATAGAAAATATACATTACATGAAACAAAACAACATCAACTACAGGAAAATTGAATTACATAGAAAGACTAAAAACAGAAACTACTTATCTGCAGAAGGAAATAACGAAAAATATACACATAGAAGACCTCTCATTGTTGAGGGGCCCTTCTCAGTAATCGGGGGTTGCGTCTAATTCAATCAATCACTCACAGAAGACAAAAACATACATCCACAACTGAAATAGAATTTTATTAAACTTGGAACAGATTTTTGCAGAGTTTCTATGCGTACGACTAGCTCCAACTCTCGTCTGGAGATGTCTTTTTATAGTTTTACAAATAGAGGAGCAGGTGGACCATTTCAGTAGTCGACCACTCTAATAATAGGCAGTCTTAACTACCGAGGAAATGACTACATAATAGTTCACGAAAATGTGCATGTCGTCTTCCTGATTCCTTGGGTGTTGGTTCTCCTCGTGCGAGCAACCGATGCATTGATCTCCTTTGATGTGGGCAGAGAATTTGGTATCGAGCTTAGCAAGGAGCCAGAATATTCTAGAACGAGGGCTCATGCTCCATTAGGGACACATGACCAACATAATCCATGTCACCGTTTTTTCTTTTAGTGCCTCAGAATATTCCAACCAACAAATCTGCGGGTATGGACATAGGGCTATATGACGGTCTGAATGCAGCTAGGTGTCTTCGGCATTAACGCACGTCTGAGTGGAGGTTCGTTTGAAAACTATAGACTACAAAACAAATTCTATATGCCAAGCACATCTAAAAATGTCACATGATTGTTAATAAAACCATAAGATAATGAAAATTAACCAAGACTTGTGTGATATTCAAATACATTAATACCTAAGTTTAATTGATGGCCTGAATGGCAAGAAGTATGCCAAAAAATGACAAAAGTAATGCTGATAGAGAAATTTAACAACAAAAAATGATGACAAAATGGGGCGTCAACACAAAGAACTAGGCTTCATGGAATAGCCCACCGACTAGAATGACCCACAACCTTCCAGAATACCAGGCTTCACAGAATAACCATAGAATGGAATAGAACACCAAGATGTGTTGAATAACCCACAAGATTCCATGACCTTTTGCTTAATGGTGCCTTCCCGAACCAGCATTAACAACGTCCCAAATCCCATTAAACCTGACATGAATGCGATGAAACCTCTGCTAGCAGATGCCAGCCTAAGACGAGGACGAGGATCAGACATTATTCTCCGTCTGCACATGAGAATTGAAGGTTGACATGAGCCCAATGATATCCCCAGCATGCATGGTACCACGCGTCTAGATCATGAACTGAGGTGCCTCACTTTGTTAGTCGGGCTCGCTGGCACCTGCATCTAGGGAGGAAAGATCTTATCAAGAAATTTGTCTACAATTGAGCACTAGGTTGTCATCAAAGGGATCATTCAGTGATCCTTCCACAAGTGATTGGTGGCAGGCCACTCCAGTGTTAGCAAGACAGTCAACAAGTGCATTGGCTTTCCTGCGCACGTGATGAAAGGTGATTTATTTCGTGTGTTTGAGTTGGTAAGCTAGGCGCTCCAACCCATACTCGAGTCACCAAATGGAGGCCACTTTAGAGACTTGTGTGCCATTGTGAATTTTGTATTCCATGGATAAAATAATTTGAGATTCCCCCTCCACTATCAGTGGTGAGAGATTCTTCCTGTCTACTATGCCGAGTCCTTCCACCAAGCCATCGATTTCTGCAGCATTGTTGGAATCAATACCAAGATTACCATAGAAAATTCAAATAACCTCACTTTTTTTATATTGGAAGGCTCCACCATAACTCGTGTTACCTGGATTACCTTTGGATGCTCCATCAAATTTAAGCTTAAGGACCCCATCCGGAGGAGGCTCCCAGTGATCCAGGCTGTTCACTCTCATTGTGATAATATGAGAGACAGGAGGGGCATTTATGATTGTGAAGCTGAGAGACTCTAGGATGAGGTTTTCGCATTGAGATGTGGGAAGATCTGAGTTTGTCCATCCATTGGAAAAAAAAATTTCTTGGAGATTTCTTTTTATGGAATCCCATGGATCTTTGACTGATCTCTTGGTATTTTTGAAGACCCTACTGTTGTGCTCCTTCTAAGTGTTCCACACAACAAACCCTGGGGTGAGATCCCAGAGTTAACTGAGGATTTTAATTTGGAATGGGTTTTCGATCCACTGCTGCAAAGTATCTGTGATATTACCTTTAACCCAATTGGTTCTTCCGAAGGCTTCAGCAACTGCGTCCCAGATTGCGCTGGTGAAGGGGGAGGTGTCTCGAATATGGTCAATCGTTTCCTGCTGACAATTGTATAAGCAACATCTAGAAGGACCATGAAACCCATTCTATGATAGGTTTTCCCAAGTGAGGATGCGACAGTGAAGAATAAGCCAAATAAAATGGGAGACCTTAGGCCATAGGATAGGTTTCCAGATGCGTTTCCAAGTTGGACAAGGTTGGGCCTCCTATTCTACTGAGAGAATGTTGTAGGCTTCCTTAACTGAGAAAGTACTAGATGGAAAATGACCCCATCTAATGATATCAGGTCCTGGTTTTCATTTCAGACTTTTTCTACTAATCTCCTGCCAAATAGTATCCAAGAATCCCTATTGGTAGCGACCACCCAGTTGGAGGGATCTTTCCATTGATGCTTGTCATTAGTTGAAAAAGGTACATAGATATTTGACCTTGATGTTCTCATTGGAATTAATGAAAGTATGAATGTCCTGATCCAGAAAGAGACTTTTCAAACTAGGTAGCTGCTGCCAGGAATCGCACTAGAAGAGGGCACTATTTCCATTCTTAATTTCCCAAAAACTGTGCTGTTGAATGAGCGCCATATTATTGTTAGCTTCCTTCCAGATATGGGAGCCAAGGATGTCTTCATCGAATCTGATCTGATGAGCTGGGTTTAGGTCCCATGCATACTTTTTGTTCCACATTTTGTCCCACGGGGAGTTATTTTTTGAGATCCAAGTCCACCAAATTTTGGCAGAGAGGGCTTGATTATTTAGATCAGGGTCCCTAATACCTAGTCCCCCCACCTTCTTTAGGATACAAACCTTCTTCCAACTGACCAAGGACCATCTGTTTTGAATTTTGTTTCCCCCCAAAACAAAATACCTATGGAGATTTTTGATAGCTTTCAGGACCCATTTGGGGGCGTCCAGGACAGAAAAGAGGTACAAATGTATTGATTGGAGAATAGACTTCAGAAGGACAATCTTGCTGGGGAGATTAAGGGAGCGAAAAAGTCCAGGAGGTTATACAATTTTCCAGATTGTCAAGAAGCTCTTTCCACGAGGAAGGTTTAATAGTTGAGTCATACAAGGGTGCCCCTAGGTATTTAGAGGGGAGAGAGGAGACAAAGAATCCGAGGATTCAAATGATATTCCTTTGAGCCATCATTCCAGTCTTAAAGAAGAATATTTTTGACTTGTCAAGATTGAGTGTGGTCCCTGAAGCTTTTTCAAAAGTGTCAAGCACAAAGTGTATAGTGCGGGCCTCTTGAGATGAGGAGTGTCCAAAGAGAAGGTTGTCATCCACAAACTGCTGGTAAGCTATGGGAGGGGCCCATGAAGAGATAGCCCTCACATGGTGCACAAAGGGACTTCCGAATGGATCATTATCCCCATCCTTTCATCCATGAGGATGAAGAGGAACGAGGAGAGAGGATCCCCTTGTCTGAGGCTGCGGGAGGGGGAGAAGGTAGAGGAGGGAAAGCCATTGATAAGGACGATGAAGAACACCAAGGAGATAAGGGAGAGCACTTAGTTTACCAAATCTTGAAAGAAACCAAAAGTTAAAAGCATTTTTTCTATGAAATTCTAACTCATTTTATCAAAGGCCTTGGATAGATCGAGTTTCAGTATCATTCCAGGGGTTTTGGTGGTTTTGAGGGAGTGAACAAATTCATGAGCCAAAATAATTCCATCAATAATTTGACGCCCTTCAACATAGCCTGATTGTTTCGATGAAATGAGCAGAGGGAGAAGGGGTTTCAACCAGTTTGCTATGACTTTAGAGATGATATAGTAAATGACATTGCAGAGAGAGATGGGCCAAAATTTACTTGGATAAGATGCACCCGTTTCTTTGGGGATTGGAGCAAGGTGAGTGGCATTCAAGGCTAGCAGGATTCATTTGTTTTTGCGGGATTCTTCCACCAGATCCATAAATTCCTCTTTAAGTAGACTCCAACAGTGATGGAAGAAATCTATGGTGAAGCCATCTGGTCCAGGGGCCTTCTCATCATCCATTTGATTGAATCCCTCCTCCACTTCCTGCATGCTGATAGGTTGCATGAGAGACACATTATGATAGTTATTGACTAAAGCAGGGATGTGTTGAGTAACCTTAGTGATGGCCTCCTGACATGACAGATTAGGTTCGGTAAGGAGATCACTGAAATATATGGTAAGCTCCTCCTACATAGCCTCATGTTCCTACAGTATCTCCCCATATTCTAAGTGGAGCTTACTGATTCTGTTCCTCATCTTGTGTTGTATTGTGGAGTGGTGGAAGAAGGGTGTATTCTTTTCTCCCTCCTTGAGCCATTTAACTCTGGACTTCTGTTTCCTTAATATTTCCTCTTGATCACACCTTCTATTAAGTTGTGTGAGGAGTTCTTTTTCCTTAGATTTGATGTCCTTGTTGTACCCTTGTTCCATGGTTCCAAGTTGTAGAGTCTCAAGACTTTGTTGTATTACCTTTTTGTCTTCAAAGATGTTTCCAAAGGTGGTGTGATTCCATTGGCAGAGATGGCTTCGTAGCTGCTTAATTTTTTGGTGCATTATGGCCATTTTCGATCTACCTTTCACGGTCATGCTATTCCACCACAAAATAACAAAGTCCAAGAAAGTGGGATGAATGATCCATAATTTTTCAAATCTGAAGGGTTTGTAGAGGGGAGTTCCATGGCTATGCAAGGAAAGGGATATAGGACAATGGTCAAATCCAGCAATGGGAAGGACATAGGTGTCAAGAATCCCTCCCATGGTAAGTATTTTGTCCGAAATAAGAAAGTGATCAAGGAATTTGGTTATCTGATGGGATCCACCCCTTATATTGTTCCAAGTAAAAAAACTAGAGGAAGTTTGGATGTCCACAAGTGAACAGGAATTTATAGTGGTTTTGAAGGCCAAATCATTCGTTGAAAGAGCTGTAATTCCTCTTTTTTTTTTTCCTTTAGCATGGTTATCATATTGAAGTCTCCACTAATGAGGATAGGGGAGTCAAGACTCAATGTGCATATTGAAGAACCACTCTAGGAAGCTGAGAAGCTGCATATTTAGACTTGTTGATTGGGGTCCATACATGTTCAGAAGGTGACCCTTGATATTGGTTCTAGTCAAATGAAAGGAGGCATAAATAACATGAAGAGAGGAGGCCACATTATTAAGAGCAACAAGGAGGGGATTCCAACTGATGGAGATACCTTCTGATGCTCCTCTTGCATCAATGGCTATGGTAAGAAAATCTTTCCAAATGTGAGACATGAGCTTAGTAGCAATTTCACTTGAGAATTTGGTCTCTTGGATAAAGAGAACAACTGGCTTATCTTTTTGAATCTTGATTTTCAACATTCTTTGCTTCGAATGACCTTTGAGACCATGGAAAATTCAGGAGATAATCTTCATTGGATAATTGCGGCAGGGGAAAACAAGAACTCCGTTAGCTCGGAATAATGCCTAGATTCAACCAACTTCGTGCCAAGTCTATTTATTCTTTGAAGAGCAGATTTGCGGCCTCTCTTTTTGGAGTCCCTTTGAGATTTTTGCTTATCTTTTTTAGCAGTGTTGTGAAATCCTAATTTATTTTGTGCCTTGGATTTGGCTAGGGATTCCTGTAAATGTGGGATCTTCCGCACTAGGATGGAATCGAAAGATTTTCTAGTGCACACGTCTTCTAATCCTAGTAGACCCAGTTCTTCTAGAAAGGCCTCTTTCATTTCTTCCTCTAGAAGGGGGGCAGGTCCCTTTATCTGGAGCTTCTTGATAATATTTATCATGTGATGGTTCGGAATGGATTTTGTCATAATTTTCTACATCCATAGAAGAGGTTTAGAGGGTTTCCTCAGGTTTTCCCGACCCATGCTGATCAACCATCTCTTGAATGGGTTCCACACTATTATCTTCGCGACTCAATTTCATATCTGGGCACTCCATCTAATTCCCCAAAACCTCAAAGCTATTGCTTGTGGTTGGTTTGTGTTCCTGAATCTTTTCCTGAGCCGGTTTCCTATGATTTCTTTTTTTCTTCCGTAGTTGTTGAAAAACTTGCTCATATATCAATTCCTCCTTTTGTTAATCAGCCTACGATTTGTTTGTGGGCTAGTCTCTGAAAAGATGGCCATGCTCGTGACATTTTATGCATCTGAAGGGGATATGTTCATAGTCGATGGGCTGAATCCAGTCACAATATTCGTGGGTTAAGTAGATGGCATCTAGGAGAGATTTAGCAATGTGCATGTAGACGCAGATTTTGGCATAGGACATGAATTTGTTCATTCCGGTCTGATTAGCAGTTCGAACAAATGTTCACAGGGTATTGCCAATTTCCTAAAGGGTGGTCTCATCCCAGTATTCTTGGGGAGTGAGTACATTCTTATCCAGACCGGAGCCCAAGAGAATTCCTCTTTCTCTGGACAGAATCGTTCAACCCAGTTCCTTAGGTACAGTCCTGCAACATTGAATAAGTATGGGCCTCTGTCTTCCACTCTAGCCTTGTCCTCCAAGTGATGGAAAATTATGGTATAAATCCCTTCAACCCTAATTGCAGATCGTAGTGCGTTTTGGGTTTCCAATTCTCCGCTATCCATCCTCTTAGCGCTTGTTCAGTGGGCTAGAATACCATGAACTTGCATATGAGGGCATGATATTTCATCATTTGTGCTTTGGAATTGATTCTTTATACCGGGAGATTCAGACAGGGTCGATTTCCTGTACGTGCTAAACAGGTATTTCTTCAAGAAGGTGTGCCATCCTTCTTCTCCAGGTATGTTTTACTCTTCTATCTACCTACCGTGTCCTCCATTGGGATTGGAATATCCTCATATCCAATCTTTACCATAGAGCAGGTACCTGGAAAACGCCCGCCCAAGGGTAAAACTTGATTTGACTGGGAGGGGTCTGTCGCCCCCCAAGTCCACCGTCATGGATTCTTGGTAGGTCCCTTCGCTGGTCGTCTTGAAACAGGTGCTACTGCAATGTAATGGCAGGCCTGAAGGATGCCAGTTCTAACCCTGAACGCAAATCCTAGAAGAGCTTAGTCTTCCCAAATCGCTCCTTTCCATGGAAAATATATAGTGAAGGTTATTAACAAAGGTAGGAGACCAAATATTTTAGTGAGTGTGCTCATATGTATGGTGCA
Source organism: Pseudotsuga menziesii (assembly GCA_001517045.1). Taxonomy (NCBI): domain Eukaryota; kingdom Viridiplantae; phylum Streptophyta; class Pinopsida; order Pinales; family Pinaceae; genus Pseudotsuga; species Pseudotsuga menziesii. The sequence continues at coordinate 681,695 of LPNX010211289.1, forward strand.
TTGGTGTTCTAAATGACTTGTCGCATCATTGATAGTTATAATGAATCCCTGTTAAAAAAATCATTTCCTTTTATTTTAAACATATTCTAATCGATGGATCTATAACTCACATGTGCACCATACATTATTATCTACAAGGCACTAAATGACATTCATATATTTTTCTATATTGTATTGGTTTTTATTTATAAAAATTACCAAAACTTATTGGTGTGCTCCCATAGAAGAAGCATCGATACATTCTTTATATAGGACCACCAAAGAAAGTTTTATTACTTTGTGATAATACATTGTGGTGCATTGTTAGACAATAAATGCTTCAGAGCTTCTATATGTAAGCAACACATAACTAGGTTTACACATTTGGTTATAAAATATAATGTTTTATTCTAAAAAAATTAAAAACTAACTTGTGAACTTAATAGTAGGGATAAGCAAACGGGTTCCTAAAGATCTAATTGTGCACCAATCACATCATTGCATTAATAGCTAAAATGATTTATTGCACCGAGGGGCGCTCTACAGCCCAGTATGGGGGAGATCTTGTAACATTACGTAACGTTATGTAACGTTATTTTTATTAATAAAAAATAATTTTTTTAATTGTAGGCCAAAATAAATGTTGGTAAAAAAAAAAACCTAATATGGGGGAGATGTTGTGATCTTCCTACCTAACAAAACAATAAAAAAGTAAAAATTTAATTATCCATAAAAAATTTATGGGTGAGAAAAAAGACACAATATGGGGGAGATGTTGTAATGTTTTTACTTAACAAAATAATAAAAAATGTTGGCCTTGCACATGATTTTAAAACCATAAACCATGTGCATGGTTTTAAAACCATGTGCACATGGTTTTTATGCACATGGTTTATGGTTTTAAAACCATGTGCAAGGCCCTCCTCCTAAACCATGTACAATAAAAGGATGGGTTGTTTAGGAGGCCTTGCACATGGTTTTAAGACCATGTGCAAGGCCTCCTAAACAACCCATGGTTGTAGGAGGGCCTTGCATATGGTTTTAAAACCATGTATGGGGAAATGTTGTTATGTTAGTTCATAACAAAAAAAATAAAAAATTAATAAATATTATATGTGGACCATAAATAATATTAAATATTAATAATAAAATATTATATGTGGACCTTAAATAAAAAGATGTGTCTTTTGGTTTGAATCAAATCAATGGATACCTACGAAGAGATTTGATCCCTCTTGACGCTTGATAGAGCCTAGGATTTGGATCTACATTGGTATAATATGTACATAGTTTTTTAATGCAATATTAGTTTTTATTTAGAAAATTACAAAACATATATTGGTTTTTATTTAGAAAATTACAAAACATATTGATGTGTTCCGATAGTGTGTTCCTTATATATATAGATGCACCGAATAACATTTCATTTTTCATTATAACATGCATGATAGTGCATTGTTAGACTATAAATGCATTGGTGCATCAGCATGTAAGAAGCGTCAATGTAAGTTTAGGCATTTTGTTATAAAATATAGGTTTCTATTTTAAAATTTTCAAAAACTTGCAAGTGTGATTCATAACTAAGAGACACATTGATGAGCCCAATGTAGTAAAACACCATCCTACATTTAAAAATAAAATGCAAATGATGGTCCGCTAACCTATGAGCACATGGGTGTACCTTACTATTGGGCACACTCGGGTAGTGTAAAAAAATAAAAAAAATTACCAAACCATAATTTATTTTTTACATTTCATATAGTGTAAAATGTCATGGTTTTGGCCAACTTTTGACACATTTTCCCCTTAATTACGATCCCTTTGGTTCAATATTATCACAGGTATGTATCCTTTTACTACTTAAAATTTGGATTTTGACTCAAGGTATTGTTTCATTGTATATCTTAGTATTTCAATTGAATTTTTTTGTTAACATTGGGAAATTGATTTTTTTGTTAACATTGGGGAAGTAGCATATTGGGTATTTGTCTTTCAATAATGATTTAGTTAAGATATTGTTGTAGATACATTTGATTCATATCCACTTACCTCGGGTTGAAATGGGATGCTATATCCCACATAGATGATTGGCATATAGATTTATGGATATTGAAGCAATATGGTTGAACAATACAATACCGCTACAATTCTTGCAAGTTTTGAACTAGGAAAACTATCCCATGACCATGTCATTAACTCTTTCTTGAGAATTCGTTGCATTATTAAAGCAACATTTCTCAAAGATGCGATGTCTAAAAAAATATGAATGGCAATATTGTTAGCTATATTTTGGCACTTAGTTATTTTTATTTTAAAGTTTGCTACTATGTTTGAAACCCTTTGAGAATCTTCAATTATCATACATGTTTGTGTTAATATTTTTTTTAAAAATTAGTTGTTAAGACAAGATTGTATAAAATATGATTAATGCCTATATGAAAGGGGACTAGGAATTCTATTGATTATGAGAAGAGCATGATCATTAGTTTCATGAGATTTAGTTGTTTACACAAATTGTGTGAATTTTTATTTAATGTTACTCTTGTTGTAGCCTAACCTAATTTTATGTTTTACAATGTAGTGTTCTTAATCCTTAAATTCATAACAACAATAGGATGTATAGAGAGTAATGATGAAAAAATCCCAAAAAATTAGTGTATTTAATAACCAAACATAAAATAATAGAAAATAGGCGTTGCAGAATAAACACTTGTATTATAAGAATCTAATAGAAACTAATATTCAATTTCCCTTTAAGGTGGGCGACCGTTCTGGCGTGGCAGGTATGAGGGGGATTATTTTGGATCTCGAAAGAAATACAATGCTTACCTATCAATGAGGAATCGGTCATGCAACTGACAATCAAGATGAGAGGTATGCCTTGGACATGGGCCTAGATTTTATCATTACTCTCAAGATCCAATAGGTCTTGATTCTTAGAGACTCTTTCTTGTGATTACTTTTGAAAGGAAAAATATATCCGAGGAAAAATTAACTGGATGGATTTAACAGAAAATTGTTGTAAGGAATCAAGTCCTAATGACTGGGGTTGAGGTCACCAACATACTATAACTTCAAGCAGAGACCAAAGTATTTTCAGACATGAAATAAACATAACATGTGCAATATTAACAAGGATGTAAAGGATGAGGATCAAGTACATTTGAAAACGAAGGTTGATCCTATATTTCAACTCGTCCAGCTTTGCTCCCAAAACCTTGCTCCAGGACCTTGATTCTACTGAGGCACCTTCTCGAAACTCTGATTTGGGTTCCTTTTCTCCTCACTCCCACCAAAATTCCTCCAACATAACCTTACCATGATTGTTCTCCCTTTATCCTCATGACCTCTCCCTTATATTTATGACAATGATGAGAGGCATGGTTTCAAGGAACGAGTATTTAGGATAGTTCGAGAGGTTATGGGACTTACCCCAATTTCCATTAATTAATTTCTTTTTATTTTACGTAATTTTTGGAGGGACACGCTAGTGGAAGGAGAGAAACTAGTGTGTGGAATGCTAGTTTCCTTTAATCAACCTGCATGTGCAACATTTTGAGGGAAAATGCTAGGGGTAAAGGGACCACTACCATGTGGCACGCAATTTGTCAAAACTGCATCAACGTGTAAGCCATAAGCCAAAGATATAAAAATAAATACAATGGAGAAGCCAAGGAATGATCAAGTCCATGAGCATCAATAACAAATATGGGCTCTTCCGTCCATAATGTCCTTTTGTGTGAACAAAAACTCAGCATCGTCACTCAAATAGAGAACATAAGATATTACCACCCCATAAATGTATCCTAAATAATAAATTAATTAAAATTTAATTAACATTACTAATCAAGTTTTTATTCAAACCCCTATTTCTTCCCAAAATTGTTTCTTGTTGCATAAGAAACAATGTGGATTTTGGAACATGATTTGATGTGGGGTTAATTCAAAATTTTTGAAAGCGGGTAACAATTGAAAAATTCCTCCAATTTCATAATTTTTTGTTTGCCCCAAATATTCGATTTACCTAGACCTAAAATATGTTTCCAAACGAACTCTATGTGTTTTTTGAATCTACCATGCTTGAACGAAATCTATTAGCCTGTCAACACATTAGGTCTAAACCAAATCGAATTTTGTTGAAATCCCCTGAGGAAACTAATGCTATCGTGATTCATTGTTAAGAATATTTTTTTTCTAGTTTTTTGTGCCCTAGATTGTATATTTTCAAATTTGTTTTATGTTTAAGAGATGACTGTAAGTACATAGGAGCATTCTATTTGCTTACAAAATATTCATTGTAGGTGAACCTTCTATTGCTTAAAAAGTTTACGTTTTTTTTTAATATCTTACCCTGAACAAAATGTGTGAACTCGTGTCTTGTTTTAGATCTTACCTTGCTTGAACAAAATATGTGAACTCATCAATTCATCATCTCTCTGATCAAACCAAATCGAACCATGCTGAAATCCTATGAGAAAAATCGATGGTGTAGTGATACTACTGGTAAGTATTTTTTTTTAGTTTTTTGTGCTTAAAAAAGTTACATGCTTACCCTACCTTAACAAAACATATGAACCCATCAATAGGTTTGTGATCAAACCAAAATTGTTTGTGTTTAAATATTATGAAAAAAAATGATGGTATAGTGATCGATTGGCAATATTATTTTTTCTTTTTATGTTAATTGATTGGTGTAGTGATGGAATGCTTATCGTCCAATTGATTCAACACATCATCTCTCTAATCAAACCAAATCGGACTACATAGAAATCCTTTGAGAAAAATCGATGGTGTAGTGATACGATTGGTAAGATATTTTTTTTCAGCTTTTTGAGCTTAAAAAAATTTACATTCTTACCCTGCTTGAACAAAATATACGAACCCATCAACATGTCCATGGTCAAACCAAATTTGATTGCGTTGAAATCTTATGAAAATACTTGATGGTATAGTGATATATTGACAGTATTTTTTTTTAACTTTTTTTGTTAATCGACTAGTGTAGTAATGGACTGCATATCAACCAATTAATTGTTGTTTTTCTTTATACGATAAAATTCTACCAATTCCAAGTATGATACAAAGGATAAGATTTTTTTTTGGATTCTCCCAATACAAATAACTCTCCTTTCTTGAATGTTGTGCATTCTATTGATTAAAGTCCAAGAGTCCCCAAAGACAATCCATTCTGCTTGATTATTCATTTTTTCCCTAGTCCCAAAGCATGAAAACATATGATATTTCCACCTTGGTCAAATATAACCCCTCTTGCACTTGCCACCCGTATGCAATTTTAGTATTTAAGCAGTCTATAAAATTATTTATCAGATACTGTATACATAGAGTAATTAATTTTACCCTTTATTATTTGTTGCAAAAATTAGTTTGGACCATCTGGATGCGAATATAAAATCTTGGTTGGAAGGAGAAAAGAGATCGAAAGTTTTTACCAAAAGTTAGAATTTATGTAGTATTTATATACTTTATTATATAAATACTTTGTTTTTTCACCCTTGCTTTCCAATTAAGAGATGACGTGTAACCTGTGTAGGTTATTTTGGCTTCTTATTGTGATTGTAGAATTTTACTTCTTATAAATTTGATCATGTTCAATATAGACCCTAATGCGTTGACACATAAAGAATGGAAGTAATTGCATCAAAAGGTTGTGTAAGAATATTTTCAAATACTTGCTGAAGAGGATGTTGAATGAGAAACGAGACGAAAAATGGAGCAACAATCGTCCATACAATGACAAAAGTCACGAAATTTATATATACTTGCAAAAGCTAATTGTTGGAGTGATGATGATGTATCCAGTAGTAATGATGTTGAGAACCAACCTAATGATAGGGAAATACCTGATCAACTTCGAGGTCTTTCAACTTTGCATTATGTGAAGGGAAAGGCTCCAAACTTTGATACAATTTTTCTTCTTAAAGGAGAAAATGGTTTAGAAGAAATCATTATCTGCAAAGTTATAGATGAGTCACACTGTAGGAAATGTAGAGTTGAAAACGTTGGATCCTTATGGTGATGATCCAATTCTTTACACTGTTAGTACCAATGACACATACTATGCATGTTTTTCTACCAGTTCAAATGGTGTATACAAATGAAAGTGGTAAGCTTATGTTGCACCATCCTTCACTTTCTGAAATAAAATCACAATTATGCATGTTTATTTCTTGCATTCAATTGTTTCTTGTATTTTAGTGTTATGTTATAAATGGTTTTTCTTTTCCATGAAAATTTCTTTCTATGTGAAATTTGAATGTTTGAAATGATAATATACATTTTGTATCCTGTGGGCTATTAAGAAGATGGTTTTGTACTGTCTTCAAATTTTCGTAAATGCTACTTATTTTAGTCTTTAGTAGTCATCAAAGCATGTCCCATGCGGATCTGCACTTACAGAAAACATAGAGTAGAACTTTCCAAAAACAAAAACCTTATAAAAGTGGCATTTTCTTCATCTTTGTGGGGAATCTAAAACTAACACTGGATTGGTCTAAATAGTTTTTCTCCCTTCTTAGTACTTAGTTTTGTATACAATATTTCCTTTTGATAGTTACATGAAGTGCAATTTATATGTATATGCACTCTGTTTCTACACGTTAGTAGCTGCTCCAAGATAAAACATGTTGATCATTTTGGACTTCCATTCTGCTAAAGAAGCTTGGGGTCTTTTGATAGACCAATTTAGAGATTTCTAAAGAATGTATTCCATTTATGCTTGAATATAATATGATTTTTATGAGGAAAATATTGAATGGGTTTTACCTTTTTTATCTAATATAACACGACAATAAAAACATTCTTCATGTTTTAGTAAGAATGTTACATAGTATAATTGAACGATTCAATATGAACATGATGTGTTTTAACATTCATCACTACTCCACTATTCAGTATTTTCAATTTTATCTTAAAAATTGCTATTGTGTAAAAATACTAAAAATTTTCCCTAGTTCACCTAAATTCACACATATGGTTTAATATTTGTCCCGTTCGAGTGATTCAAATTGGAACATGTTAGTTTTATTATTCTCCATTTTTTTTATATTTTCATATTTTTATTTCATATTTGCAAATACTTGGAAATTTTCCTAAGTATTTGTCATTGACGAAAATGGCTAAGTATTGAAAAACTAGCTCAACTGGCTATGGGAAAATGACCGCCATTTCCTCACCTAGAGTGAGAAAATATTTTTGAAAGGACCAAATTTGTAGGTGGATGACTAATGCACCTGAATATAGTCTTAGTCTTGGAAAAAAGTATATGATCGAGAGTATATTGTCATGCGAAAACAACCATCCAGTTTGTTTTCCACCTAAAATTGGCCTAAATAGCCTTAGGAAAATGTCAGTTGTTTCTCAGCTATGAGGGATAAAAAAATTCTAAGAGCATCAACTTTTAGGTGGAGGATTTTTGCACTAGACCATTGAGTCATTCTTGATAAAAATTTTATGGCCAAGAAGATGATGGCCTGCCAAAATAACTGATCAACCTGTTTTGATCCATGCCAGAAAATGCTTTCCATTTGCAAAATTGGTTAAGTATTGAAAAACTGACCCAAGTGACCTTACAAAAATGCCTTCCATTTCCTCCCCGAGAGATAAAATTATTATGAAGGAACGATCCTGTAGGTGGATGATTAATGTGCTTTACCATTTACTCAATTTTGATAAAACAATATCTGGTTAAGAATATATTGTCCTACCCAAACAACCATTCATCCTGTTTTGCACCTAAATCTGGCCTAAATGGCCTTAGGAAAGTGATTTCCACTTTTCAACTACGAGGGATAAATTTTTTTGGAAGGATAAGATTGCAGGTGGATGATTTACAAACCTTAACATTGAATCATTATTAAAAAAAATATTTGGTCAAGAATATAATGGCATGCCAAAACAACCAGTCAAACTGTTTTGCACCATGGTAGAAAATACCCCCATTGGCAAAATTTGTTAAGTATTGAAAAATTGGTCCAAGTAGCCTTGGGAAAATGCCCACCATTTCCTCCCCGAGATAGAGAAAACTATTATGAAGGAACCATCCTATAGGTGGATGATTAATGCGCTTTACCATTGACTCGATTTTGATAAACAGTCTTTGGAAAATGATATATTGGCCTACCAAAACAACCATTCAACCTGTTTCGCACCTAAATATGGTCTAAATGGCCTTAAGAAAATGCCCACCATTTCTCACCTGTGAGGGATACAATTATTCTAAAAACATAATCTTGCAGATGGATGATATACACAATTGACCATTGGCTTAGTTTTGAAAAAAAATCTAAGGTCAAGAAAATATTTCCTGCTAAAAAAGCCACTCAACTTGTTTTGCACCATGCCAAAAAATGCCCTCATTAGAAAAATTTAATAAGTATTGAGAAACTGGCTCAATTTTCCTTGAAAAAATGCTCACCATCTCCTACTTGAGAGAGAGAGAAAATTGTTATGAAGGAACAATCCTATAGGTGGATGATTAATTCACTTCACCATTGACTTAATTTTGATAAAACGCCTCGGGTAAAGAATATATTGGCCCACCAAAACAACCATTAGTCTTATTTTTCACCTAAATCTAACCTAGATGGCCTTATGAAAATGCCCACCATTTGTCACTAGTGAGGGGTAACACTATTCTAAAAACATAATCTTGCATGTGGAGGATTTATGCACTTTGTTCAGTTTTGAAAAATATTCTATGGTCAAGAAAATAGTGGCATGCTAAAATAGCCGCTCAGCCTGTTTTTGCACCATGCCAGAAAATGCATTCATTGTCAAAATTTCATAAGTATTGAAAAACTAGCCCAAGTGGCCTCGGGACAAGTCCTCCATTTCCTACCTATGAGAGAGAAAATTGTGGATGATTAATGCACTTCACCATTGACTCAATTTTGATAAAAATCCTCTGGTAAATAATATATTGGCCTTCCAAAACAACCATTCATCCTGTTTTTCACCTACATATGACCTAGATGGCCCAGGAAAATGCCTACCATTTCTCCCCATTGAGGGATAAAATTATTTTGAAAACATAATCTTGTAGGTGGATGATTTACGCATTTGACCATTGTCTCAATTTTGAAAAAAAATCAAAGCTTAAGAAAATATTGGCCTACCAAAACAACCACTGATCTTGTTTTACACCATCCCAGAAAATTCCCTTGTTGGCAAAATTTGATAAGTATTGAAAAACTGACTCAAGTGGCCTTGAGAAAATGCCCACCATTTCCTACATGAGAGAGAGAAAAATTTCTATGAAGGCACCATCCTATAGTTGGATGATTAATGCACTTCACCATTTACTCAGTTTTGATAAAAACTATATGGTAAAGAATATATTGGTGTTCAAAACATCCATTAAGTTTTTTTTCACCTAAATATGTCCTAGATGGCCTTAGGAAAATGCCCAACTTTTCTCACCAGTGAGGTATAAAATTATTCTAAAAACATAATCTTGCAGGTGGATGACTTACGCACTTCACCATTGGCTCAGTTTTGAAAACAATTCTATGGTCAAGAAATATTGGCCTACCAAAACAACCACTCAACCTATTTTGCACCATGCCAGAAAATGCACCCATTGGAAAAATTTGTAGTATTGAAAAGCTATCCCAACTAGCCTTGGAAAAATTCTTGCCATTTCCTCCCTAAGAGAGAGAAAATTATCACGAAGGAACAGTCCTATATGTGGATGATTAATGTGCTTTACCATCGACTTAATTTTGATAAACAATCTCTGGTAAAGAATATATTAGCCTTCCAAAACAACCATTCATCCTGTTTTGCACCTAAATATGGCCTAAATGGCCTAGGAAAATGCCCACCATTTCTCACCAATGAGGGCTAAAACTATTCTGAAAACATAATCTTGCAGGTGCATGATTTATGCAATTGACCATTGGTCCAATTTTGAAAAAACATCTATGGTCAAGAAAATAATTTCGTGCCAAAACAGTCACTCAACATGTTTTGCGCCATGCCAAAAAATGTCATCATTGGAAAAATTTGACAAACATTGAAAAACTGGCCCAAGTGGCCTTGGGAAAAGTCCCTCCATTTCCTACCTGAGAGAGAAAATTGTTATGAAGGCACCATCATGTAGGTGGATGATTAATGCACTTCACCATTGACTCATTTTGTATAAAACGTCTTTGGTAAAGAATATATCGGTCTTCCAAAACAACCATTGAACCTGTTTTTCACCTAAATATGGTGTAAATGGCTTTAGAAAAATGCCCACCATTTCATAACCATTTCTCACCAATGAGGGATACAATCATTCTTAAAACATAAGGTTGCAGGAGGATGATTTATGCACTTGACCATTGTCTTAGTTTTTGAAATGCATGTAGGGTTTCCTTCTGGAAACTTTACCAAGAATGTAGAATTTGTATTAATTTCTCAGAAAATCCAAGCTCATCATTCAAACATAACATAACAAAAATATTGAAAATTAAAAAAAAAAACAAAAAAAAACCTAAAAACTAATTAAAAAAATTCATGTCAGGTCATAAAATAAAAATGATAAAAATGATTAAAAAATCAATCTTGTCGAATAAAATAAAAACTTAAAACTCAAAACCAACAAGCGAGGGAGCAAATTTCTTGAGGTGAAATTTTTTATGAACATTTTTTTTATATATTTGTTTACAAAACCCATGCCTCATGTCTCAATTTCAATGTACAACCCATTTATAAAATTCCCTTCGAGGACAAGGCCTTAAAAAATATAAAATGTTGGATGTTAGCTTAGGTAAACTTGCATACCTAAGTCATGAATTATGACTTGGAAATACTTGTAAGTCTCCTACACTGGGCCTATGTTATGTTTTTAAAATACCTTCTGCATGCAAAATTTGTTTGATTTTGAAATATAGTCTGCATGCACCATGAGGAATCACAAGTACAGTCTCCTATTTTGTCACCATTGATGTAGTTCATGCTAGCAAAACTTTGAAAGAGCTACATGGACATGTAGATGGAGCTCATTGGAAGGAGGTGATGAACAATGAAATGGAACAAATTACTGTTGAATTTTCCATTCCTCAAGAGGTTCTTGATAGAATTCCTCGAAAACAGTTGGAAATTGAGTATAATTATTTTTTCAAATTTGATTGAAGGGCTTCCACTTTGCATTTAGACAATACATCATATAATTTTGATAGTAGATTTGTGTTCATCCTATATGATAAAATGAATCATTTCAAGGAACAAGCTTCCTATATAGGCAATTTGGTGGAAGAGTGTCTGAAAAAAGATAATATTATTATAGAATTCCTCAAACAAATAAAAGGGTTTCAAAACACAATTGTGGATAATAAATTCAAAGCGAACAAGATTATAAAAGGAAAATAATAAATGTTTGCAGAATTATCCAAAGAATTTGACAAAATCACTGATGAATCTAGAAAGGAAATTGAGTCAATGAGGGTTATGTTTACAGAGGATTTGGAAAAATAAAAATTTGAACAAAATGAACTTGCGGAAGAGTTGAAAAAAATACCACATGTTTTCAATATACCACCAATAAAGACAAAATGGGTTATGTACAGGTATTGGAGAAGAAATTGAAACAAAGGAACACTTAATAGCATAATATCAGTTGAAGATGAAAGAGTGGGAGGAAATCCATGGACAAAAGGTTGGAGAATTAGAATAATTAATTTCCAGTTTGAGAAAAACCATTTATAAGAAAGATGATAAGATGAGAAGCAAAATTTTAGAAAGGACCTCTAAAACATTGGAACTTAAAAAACAAGGGAGAGGGAAAAAATTGACAGTACAAAAGGTGAAGATAAGGGTAAGGGTAAAGGTAAGGGTACCAAAGGAGAGAAGGGCAAGGGTAAAAATAAAAAATCTCCTATAGTTACAATGTCCTTAGAAGAGCGAGGAAAGTCCTTAGAAAAGCTAGAGAAGATGTTACATGAATGCTTCTGAATGAGCCTTTCTCTAGGTGATGTGTTTGGTTCATTACCATTATATAGAGAAGATGGCTGAAAAAGATGCAAAAATACGAGATATAGAATCACAACTCTTGGAGGGACAAAATGTTCAACATTTGGGACGTGATATGGAAATTCAAACACTTAAATCCAGTTGTTTATTTGTAGAAGCAAATATAGGGTCCAACTACTGTGACAATGAAAATTTATGTCATTCCTAATGAGACATAGTTGTGGGAAGAAAAGCAGGAGAAAGAAATAAAGAAACTGAAAGATGAATTGGATGAAGTTACCAACTAGCAATTGCCCCAAAAAGGTGCAAAATAACGTCGAAGAAAAAAGATAATTTAATTTTGATCAATAAATTTGAATGATGATTTTAATGAAAAAATATAGATTCAACTTATGCAATGTTAACATTTTCTTTTTGTTGTTATGTTAATTTAACATAATTCTTACTCCATTTCAAGTTAACTTAATCGTATAATAAAAGTAAAGCACATTTTTATTTCTTAAATATTCATATTGTGAAATTTTGGTAAAAACATGATTATATCATATGATTGAAAATATACTTGATCATTAGAAATAGCATTTTTTTTGTGTAATGTCATACACAATTTAGTGGTTTATTTTCTAAACATAACACAAAATCCTTCACCCCCTTCGTTGAGCTCGCGAAGCGCCTCTCAGAATGCCATGGACTGTCCATTACCTTTATGACATGCCAATGGATGTTCTCCTCTCATTTCATAGCTGATTTCTCGGAGCGCATGGTGTCCGCGTCTCTGGACATCAAATTCGTCCAGGTGCTGCCGACGAAGATGGAGATCGAAGGCGCAGAACATATGAAAATCGAAACTCAAGTTTCAAAGACTATGGAGAATTCGAAAGGATAAAAAAAATGTTTAATAATAATAATAATAATGATAAAGAAAATAATAACAATATTTATATTTTTTTTAATTATTTTTTAATTGTAAAAAAGTTAATTAAATAAATGCATTTTAAAATTTAATATATAGATTTTAAAATTCAATATATATAATTTTTTAATTTAAAAAAAAGTTTATTAAATTATAATTGTTATTATTAATTTTTATAATTAACTATAAAAACAAGTTTCTATATTTTTATCAAACTTTTTTTAAATAAATAAATTTTTTAAATATCAAAATATATTTTTTTAAATTATAATTATTTAAATGTTTGAATTTAAATTATAAATTAAATTAAAATATTTAACTAAAACATAATTTAGGTTTTGGAAATATTAAACATATTTTTTAATTATTTATTTACTTAAAGTTTTATTTAAAAAGAAAATATAGTTAATAAAAAAATAGAAATATAATAATAATGAAAATAAGAACAATATATTGTTATTTTTTAATTGAAAGTAAATTTTACTTGAGAGTAAAATGTGAGAGTAAAATGTATTGTAACATCCGCCAAGGTATTTTAATTATTTTACAATGGATAATACAAAGGTGATTGTAATTGTGCAACTATCCGGTGAGAAGCTCAAGGTTGATAAAACACCACTGTAAGTAATGTTAGACCTAACTTAAACTAAGTGATCATTCACTATAAATAATTATCTTAATTTAGGCATGGGACTTTGAGAAATTCCTACTTAAAGGTTATCTTAATAGTTAATTTTATATAAAAGTGGGGAATCTCCTAATAAATATATAAGAGACGAAAACAAAAAAAAGAAAAATATTGTTTTTTTTTTAATGTTAAAAAGAGATTATCTTTATATAAATATTGTCTCTAAACATATTTGAAGAGAAAATGCTAGATAAAATATTAAATTCATATATATATATATATTTCCACATATTAAAGAAAATATCAACTAATTTAAATAAATGCACATGAATATATTCTACACGGCGTACTAAATAAAGGCACATGAATATATTATAGTTTACCTTATATTATGAATGTGGTATTCCATATATGAAGGTTAGGTAACAAGTAGAATGGTTTTAGGAAATAATAAAGAAGCAGTTGAACAACCTTTAAGACCATTAAAATATTAGTTAAAGGCTTTAAAGAACGATTAAGAGTGGATCATGAAGGGAAGATATTTGGCGATTATGAGGAGGAGATGGATCTTATCAATTGACGATGGGAAGGGAGATTGTTACATCTGTGCAATTATAATGGTTTGGCAAGGTTAAGAGAACGAGTTCAAAAGGGAGCTCCCCAAGGATGGGAGAAATTGATCCATTCTTCAAAAAGAATTCAGGTACATCCTGAAGGGATATCATGATTATTCCATTTCTACCAGTTATGATAAACATAGTAACAATTACAATAACTTCAACAAAGAGTGATTCTGGTAAATTCATGCTTTCATTGCACGTGTAAATTCATTTAATGGTCAAAACATGTGCATTCCTTCTTGAATATCAATTGTCTTTAAAATGAACTTTAAATTGTTTAAAATCATAATCTTATACAAAGAATACTTTAACAATACACTCATTCACCTCAAATGGACTTAACTAAATTTAAAATAAATTTCAATATGTTTTTTTCTTAACAAAGTTGGCTTAACCTATTATTTCAGCATTAAGAATAAAAAACAAACCCTACCAATAAACTTTAAATTGTTTAAAATCATAACCTTATACAAAGAATACTTTAACAATACACTCATTCACCTCAAATGAACTTAACTAAATTTAAAATAAATTTCAATATGTTTTTTTCTTAACAAAGTTGGTTTAACCTATTATTTCAGCATTAAGAATCAATGACAAACCCTACCATTGCACCACTCCACTTGGGTATATAGAAACATTTTCATCCCATAATTGTACGACCGACCATCTTGATAGGGATGCACGAGCATCTTGATAATGATATACTCCCCATACAGTCAGCTTCTATAATGCTGACGTGGTAACCTAATGACACATTTTAAAATTTTAATTTATAATTCGTAAAGGCTATGGCCTTAATGAGTGTAAGTCGGTCTAAGATAACTTCTAAAACAAATTAAAAAAATAACAAATTTCATATATAAATGTGAGCATTCATTTCAAGTTTAATAGAATGGAAATCGTAGAGTTGCATCTATTTAGTAGTACAGTTACAGAGGATTCGCATTTGGTGGACAGTACTTAGACTATAAAAGAATCTCTTCTTTAGACCATCCACATTATAAGTTAAATTTTATTTTGATTTAGAGGTTTATTGATTCCTTATTAATTAATTGGTAAGTGTATAGTGTGATTTCTTTATATATATATATGTTCTTCCCCTAAAATATATAGCACAATATTATCTTATTCTAGACATTAGTGTAAATGTAAAGATACTTAGACTTTTTATCTATGTTGATGGGATTTTTCTACGTGAGTTTTGTTTGTAGCTAGAGAAAAAACAGGTAAGTGGAGTAAGTAGAGTCTTCCTCCAACTAGATACCTATATATAGAATGTGGAAAGGTAAAAAAACATAAAAGTAAAGTATATGCAATCATCATTGAGAAATTATGTCCCTTTTCATTTGCTAAAGTATTATGGAAAATATAAAATAAAATGCTAAGCTTAAAGTAATATAGTAGCAAATTAACTGATTGTATGGGTTACATCTTATTTTGTTAATTACTAAAAAATATTAATGGAAATGTACATCACAATTCAAATCTTGTAGAATCATGTGTGTGTATGTGTGTGAGAGAGAGAGACCAAATAACGAGGGTACAACAATATGCCTTATGTTGAAAACAACATATGTTATATTCTATTTTCTTTCACTTGGTTGTTTGGTAGTTGGCTAGGTGTATTCACACAAAGATCACTCTAAAGGCTACATAGAGTAAATGACCAACATATTTTTTTGAATGAAAATGTGTGAAAGAGTTGACAAAAAGGTGTTCATGGATTCATAACTATGATGTCATATTAACAAGTATATTAAAATTATTTAAATAAAGATGAAAAAAGTTTGCTTGAATTTTTAACAAGATGTTATATATATTAATAGAAAATGATCCAAAAATTTAATTAATGGAAAACCTCTTTTAATAAAAATATATCACAAATGACATCTTAAATATTGGACTCACATATCACTTTAATCCAATTTTTTTGCTTAGGAATGAATGAGCTCTACTTCCAGTTAATATTTATCAAAGTTGCAAAATGTTATTTCCCAAATAAAAATGTTCTTACTTTTAAAGTAAAATAAATGTTTTAAATATACAATACATTTTTTTATAATAATAATAAATTAAATAGTCATACATTTTTTTCACATAAAAGGCAATATTAATTAGAAATTTTACATTATAAAAATGTTTGTTTCCAAAAGATAATGTTTTTCGAGATGTGATTCGTTCTCCAGATCAAGTTGCATAGCCAGATGCATGACCCGTCAAAACAAAGGCATTGAGAATGAACCAGTAGCCCTGGGATGATTTTTATCTTATTGATTTGGCTTACGAGTTGGCTGGCCGGTAAGAAGCGACCAAAGGAAACTGCTTAGGCTTCTAGGGGACGACCAAGCAAGCAACTTATTCTCAAAAGTAAATTGATGGAATACATAGTTTTGGATTAGGCGGTACAATAGAAGGATAATTGCCATCCGGATAGTCGTTCCCACCGCGGCACAGGATACCAACAAGGGGGAAACCAACAGAGCCCCAACTGAGACTCCCATAACCAGTGTTCACAGTTTTGGTTGGTCATTAAAGTATTGCTAATGGTTGTTTATATAGCCTAGTTGTTTCTATCCCCGCTTAGTTATAAAGGTAAACGCAGAGATGCAAGTATCATAGCATGAAGTTGCATGGGAATTTAACATTACAACCTCGCAAGGAAACACCTAGGTTGTTTGACAACCGGTTAAGGGATGCACACCTATCCAGTCTAAATAACCCTTGCTCAGAGAGCATCAGAGAGCATCTGAGATCCTTTGAGAGCTGGCTCATCAGAACTTTTGAGCTTACCCTAATTAGAATAAAAAATTTGAATCCTAGCCATTTCAGAATATCCTAGAAAGAAACGGTAAGACTTTAAGCCTCTTTCATTTATGAATGTAAATGGTTGAGTTAAATGAAAGACAATTCTACATATTTTTATTAAATTAAAATATATTACATTTATAACATAATGAATATGAATTTGCTATAATGAATACGAATTTTCTATTTATAAGTTTTTATTTGATCCCAATTATTAAAGGTTTAGGTTATATTTATTTAAATTTTTATTTGATATAAATGATAAAAGCTTTATTTAGTATAAAAAAATATTTAGTATATTTATTTATTTTAAGCCTGGTTGGAAATTGTAAATAGATTTTTGATTTTTTTTTTAAAACTACTTTATCTAAATATAATTTTTCCCATATTTTAAATTAAAATAGGCCTATTTATATGTGAAAGCAGCTAAAGCTTAATGCATATAAACAAGTAGATTAATTTTCCTTTATTTATTATTTAAGCATATAAAATGAATATATCTTAACGTTTAAACATCACTAAACTCACGTTGTTTACTTGTCAAATCAATCAAAATATATAAGTGTAAATATTTAACATTGCTTATGATGTGTGGTCACACAATAGAATCCAGATTGATTGCCATTAAATGAATTTCGACCACCTTTATGAATCAGAGTGATGTTTCCAACTATATACTTACACCCCTGGGTTCAAATAGGAGTATGTGAATTTCTCACCATCTCAGCGTGGATTTTGTGTCCACAATTTATCATATTATCGCCGTCACTTAATTTCAAAGTATGACATTATTCAAAGTTACGTTTTGATGGAAACTTTTTTTTAATTCATTCCAAAGGTAAATTCCACTCATGTTGGCCCTTAACAAAGATATTAGTTTTAAAAGAGAAGGGATACAAATGCATAAAGAGAAAAAGAGAAAAGGATATAATTTGACCTCGCAGATTATCTACACGCTCAAATGCTTCTTGGAAAGGGTTAAGAAGAATGGCGTATTTGCTTACGACCCAGTTTGATTACCACTTGACCAAGACCCGACTTAGACCCTTTACAACCGAAAAAACTTTAGACCGCATCTGGGAAACCATAGATGAAGCTTAGAATCCCTCCACTAGACAATGGTTCGACATAAAATGTGTCATCCCTAAGACATAATTTAGGAAAGAGATGGAGGAGTACATAAATACCCATGCAGATCAGATCGATGCAATTACAGACAACGCAAAAGTTCTTGACGTGGGCAAGATGAAGCAACTTCTAGAAGTGATTCGTAGTTCTGCAGTTTCACTAGGATACTCAGCCAATGATCGGTTCTGGGAGAAAATATGGAAGAAAATTAATGTTGTGAACATTCAAACATTCGGAGATCCCTCCTCCACTCTGGCTTTCCTATATCTTCTTTCATCATTGATTTTTTTTTCTCCGCTATGTTTGATGGAGGTACAGGGAATGAAGGGAATGAATGCAGAGGCAACGAACACACAACCACAACACATGAAACTTATCCCAAATACGTGGCAAATGTTGGTTGGGTAATCAAAATGACACGTGGTAGCAACTAATTCGCGGAAGGGACGACCGTTTTTTCCACGGTGGCAAAAAACGGACCTTGGAGAAGAACGTCTTCGATGTAATTAGTTGTACCATAAAATACAAGAATTGGAAACTAAGGAAAAAGTAGAATCAGAGAAGTATAAGAACAATGTGTACAAGTTGAATAGGTTGATGGAATAAAACAATGTATTTATTGCAAATTTAAAAAAAACGTACCTACTACAACTTCTAGAGAATCAAAGTCTTCTACAAAAGGAAAGAGAGACCATACAGATTTGTCTTCTACTCAAGAGGAGGGATTGCATCCACCTCAAAATAATTCTAGAAATGTATTGAATTATTCTATATATGTATTTTTCGACAGATAATGAAAAATGAATTTTTTGTATTATGGAGTTTTCTAAATTCTAGCTCATTTTTTGTTGTTTTTTTTTCTCTTGTTGTACATTACTAGTGATAGAAAATATATTCCATTTTTTATGCACTCAGGAAATTTTTAGAGAATTTGCAACTATACAAATACTTTTAATATCCTTTTTCATATATTCTCTATGATGACTTGGTGAATTTCGGTAGTAACAATCGATAGTTGTGCTCAATTTCATTTCTATGAAATAACAATTATACTATTCTTTTATGGGGTAAAACAAACTATAATTGCACATGTAATAGAGCACTCAAAAATATAATGAATTTATGATGAAATCTCAGTAAATGATTATTTTTCCTAAAAATCTCCAATTTTTTATTTCTAGAGAGAAATGTAAATGCAATCCTTATAGGTGCATACAATATTAGACCTTTTCAGAACTATATCTAGGAATCTTCAAAATATATCTAACCTCCAAAATATCACCAAAATAGGTCTCTTAATATATCAATACATAAGAATGGCATATCATTATGAATGTTTTGTTCTTCACCACTTTGCATACAATGTTGCTTTATGATCATTTTGTACTTTTCTCTTTCTTGCTTGTCTCTTACTTGGTATAACAACACCAGTTTTAATATGATTGTTATCTTCCATCACTTGGATGCCAAGAGCTGTCCCTTGAATTTCTTATTTTTCACTACTTTTCTCTACCCCATTTATTGAGGATGAAACACATATTCTATTGTGAATCATATATTCCATCAATGGCATATCAACAATAGTTGCTCCATCAATTATTTCATTTGACTAGTCTCCAATGCCTTTGTTGTTGAGGATGAAACATCCAAAGTTTTATTTTTATTGTCATCAATCATCATTAGGGTATCCGAATCAACTTCTCCTTGCATTATTTTTGTTTGATCACTTTGGCCTAGCTCATTTCATGAGATCAATGAGCTGTACAAAGTCATAGTTCAAGTAAAAGTTGTACCTTCAACCACAAATAAACTATATTGATAAATACATGTTGATAAGTAATGAATTGAATGAATATAATATTGACTATTGGAGGGAGAAATAGTTTTTTTTTCCCTTATGCTTCCCAAAGCGATGTGATTCCTGATAGGACTATTCACCATATTTTTTAAATGGTTTTGTTCTTGGAATATAGTTATTGAAATGGGAGGACATATTAATAATTAAACACACACACATTATGACTCCTTACACTATAAAATGAAAATTGAACAAGATAACATTTAAAATTAGGACAAACTTATTGTTGGTGGTTCAATCAATGATTTCTTAGACAAATTTTTCCATGATTTAAATAGTTGTTCCACTTGTTGACAAGTGACATTAGGGAAATGTGAATCCAATTATGTTGCAATTTTCTTATTCAATTGATTTATTGACTTGTCATAATCAACATGAAGTTGACTTTTAATATTTGAAGGTAAGAATATTCTTTGTCTAAACTTTTGGAAAGTACCTTCTAATCTCATAAAAAGTTTAAAAGATTGTGCTCTCATCTAATTTACAAGACACATTTTATCATGTTCAAATTTTCTTCTATTCTCCTTATGAACTCCTCTTCCTCCTCCTTGGTTTCTATTCAAAATTTTCATTTCACTATGCTTACACTCCATTACTTCATTCCTTAACCATCCCAATGTATAAAGAAAAATATAATGTGTCATCTCAAGAGAATGGGCCCCTTGGATGGTTCCTTAGGTTCCTTTTAAGGAACCATATCATATCTTAAACAACAAGAACATAACCAATGCAAGTCATTTGCAAGGAAGCGAATCCTATAATGACAATGGCTCAAAAATGTTTATCATGAATGAAATGATACTACCATTCAATGTAGATAATATGATGAAATTGATGCACCTTTTCTCATATGCATATACATCGTCCCCTCTACACCCTTGTAATTGCAACATGTGGAATTCTTTATAACAATTCCACATCCTCAACAATATTTTATTCTTCTCTTCATCTAGCAAGCCTTCAATAACCTAGTTACAATACATAAGTTTCAATGCATATGAATAAATACTAAGTTTTATGTTTAAAGTAAATAACATTGAGAGCCATTCAACAATAGTCAAAACATAACAACATCATCAGTTATTATTAGTCAAGGCCCACATAAAAAAATTGATATGTTAACATAATTATTAAACATTTAAAATTCCCTTATGTCGAATGAGGATATTGTGTGATGCTTATCCATATGATTACCCATAGTTAAGATCATTATGTTGTTGTCTTTTATGATGGTATGGTTATCGTGACTTACATGGAACACTATTTTTTTCCATCTCCTCCCAAATTTGAACAAAGTTTGTTTTATCCATGCCTCTAGTGGGATGAACCTTGTCATAATATAGTGCAATTCTTTGAATTTCATGAAACATATTCAAAATTGTTCTGATCCCAACATGGCGAGAACAATATACATGCTTGGACATTGAGACAGGAGTCAACTGTAATTGGCACCACATGTTTTAGTAAATAGGAATCAATGAAATAATAAGAATATTAATTTGTAGTTAAGAACTAATCATGAAAGTGTGTACCTTTTTATCATTTCTTCTATCAATGGGATAGTTCTTCACAATATTCATATTTCTACCAGATAAGGTTGGTTGAATGCTTTTAATATGCTCATCTAACTTTTCTTCCCATCCTTTTCTTGGTTCCAAACCGGGATTCAACTCCCAACGTTCAAGCACATAGTTATATTAAGAAAGTAATGAAAATATATAAAAAAATTCAAAATTTGTAATAAATTTGCATAGCTTACAAGGAGCAATTTTGTTGACATTGCATAACATTTAGAAACACTACATATAATATCTCCTTCTTTGATTTTGATTTCATCTGCAACCATGTGTATCGCTTCTTTATGGCATGTACACCAAGGACAAAAATTATTTCACAATGGAGAAACACTATTATTGCACACTAAATTATATATAGCCACTAGATCATGACACTCAAACAAATTAATTTTCACAACCCTTCAATATACCATTTTGATGCCATCTTGTGAAAGCTTATTTATTTGTTTCATTAAGTACTCCTCATTTTTAGGATTAACATGTGCTAAAACTTGTCTATATTCTTATTTTCCATCCCATTTTCCAAGGCTTACACAAGTCATTAAGACATTGTCTTCTAGTAACTCAAATAATATCTTCCACGCCTTCCCACCTCAATCATAATGTACACAAGAATCAACCCCAAGTTCGAAGGAAACTTCATTGACTATAGTTCCATACCTCTTTTCATATGATTCAACCATAAAGGAAGCATATGAATTTACTTTCTTGACCCTAACTCCATATTTGAAACCATCAATTCTCTACCAAGACATATTAATATTCTCAGCTTCTTTGCTCCACTTTTCATTTCCTTACAAATTGATGTTGGATTAACCCCCTTTAGTACACCATGAGCATCAATTCTCTTCAGAAATTGCATAGCCTTATGAGTAATGCTTGATTTGATAAATACTGAAGCCATGTTCCTCAACATAAAATCGTTACAAATATATTCCATAAAAAATTATTGAAGTTTATCAAGAATTCCATCTAGATGTTCAAGAAAATCCTCAATTTTAGTTTCTTCATTAGAGTTTTTTCTCATGAAGTACCCAATTTCAACAATAATGTCATTTTCTTCTACATCTTGAAGTGATTTTGCAGAAAACCATCTGTCAATTCATTTAAATTTTGTATTCCACTTATTTAGTTTATGATTATACCATCCCGACCGCTTCTTAAGATGTAATAAGGATGTCCTTAAGTAGTTTCCTAGTGACCTTCTCTTAGCATGTGTAATTTGATTTGCTGGAAACCCTTATGGGGTTTCTGGTACAACTTGACCAATTGTAGAATTTTGATTTTATGTATTCGTATTTCTATCCATTTGTTCATGAAATGCAATTATTTTAGTTGTTTCATGTCTTCCAGTTTCATCCAAGTTCCCAAGGGATTTACATTCTAATTGTTTCCCATTGGGTTCTACAGTTAGATTC
This sequence comes from Pseudotsuga menziesii, assembly GCA_001517045.1. Taxonomy (NCBI): domain Eukaryota; kingdom Viridiplantae; phylum Streptophyta; class Pinopsida; order Pinales; family Pinaceae; genus Pseudotsuga; species Pseudotsuga menziesii. The sequence goes on from LPNX010211289.1 coordinate 704,597, forward strand.
CTTCATTAGTAAATGTAGTCAAAGGATCCATAGTTTTTTTAGCAATAAAACCTCCACTTTGATCCGAGTGATTTGTAACAACAATAGCATCAATCACTAGTTGTTGAGGGAAAACCAGGGCCTCTATCTGCAAAAATGGGTTCATTATTTGGTACAAATTGTATTTTGCAAATTAGAGTTCATTGTAATGGCAACATGGTTAAAAATTGTTATTTGAGTGAAATTTGGGACATGCACATTATCTAAAACATATCTCATTGTAGTGGCAACAAGAATAAAATATGTTACCTGAGATAAATTTGGGACCCTTATATTCTTTGAAACAGAGTTCATTGTAGTGGAAACATGAATAAAAGTTGTTCTTTGAGGGAAATTTGGGACATGCACATTCTCTGAAACATATCAGCTCATTGTAGTGGTAGTAGGGATAAAATCTGTTCTCTGAGAGAAATTTGGGTGTAAGAAGGAATATTTCACCTTCTGTGGACAGTAAGGTGTTCCATTGGTTTGAATGGTTCAGATCTAGAACAAATGAATGACAAAGGTTGAAGACCCTCCCTGGACCTCGTAGATACCTGGAATGTAATGCTTCGATAGTAACCCTGTGTACCTGCAACCAGAATAAACACGCAAATATATCAAAGTTGCTAGAATATAATCTACTGATCCATGTTAGTGACTAAGGAATCTAACAACATATACGTGTGAAATCAAACAACAACAGTAATGTGGGACGGAAATAAGCTTTGCATTAAGATAAAATGGAGAAGTTTATAACCAATTAAGCCTTAGTGTTGACATGCATCTCCATGAAACCAAACACTCTCATCCCCATAAGCTCCAACTTTGCTCTCTATGCTCTCCAATGGCTTGGGCCAAGTGATCAATCCAACATCATAACAATACTTCAATGGTTCTCCTCCTCAACCATGGACATGAGCTTGTATTTATAAGGCTCAATGGATTGGGATGGTTGAGAGATTTGTGGATGAGGTGGCCTCTAAGATCCTACGATGAGGGATATCGAGCTCAACTAACCCACAATGATAGGGATAACGGAGGACACGAGGCTTATGATCTAGAAGCCTCAAGAATCTTCTCTTTTTCCCATTTTACCCAGGGTATCGCTTTTATCCTTCAATGACAAAGCGGTTTAGGTAAGAAACACTTATGGAATAAGGGCCATAAGCAGTGGCACCACTTGTGGATAACAAGGGATAGGCGGTGCGAGAAAGGTACCGCTCTTGGACAAAGGGGAAGGCATGGTGCTGAGCATTTTTGTGAAAGATTGAGAAAATGGTATGAATTTCCACTCCAAGTGCTGTGATTTAGGGCAAGTAGGTATGTTAAGAGTCTTATCACATTATGGTGACAAGATTTTGGTATAACAGGATGCCCCCAAAAGCATGAGTCTTATAGGGATACGGTAAACGAGAGCTTTGAGAGAACAAGTCGTTGCTATGAGTTGAAAATGTCGGCTCGATCGGAGTATGTTGTCAAGTAGGCATCTATAGTACATCGGTGTGTTGAATCATAGACACAAGTAACCAACTCATGGTTGTAGACCAATAAAAGGCAGATCCATGAGATGAATAAACAAGCATGGCTACTAGAATACAGCATAGATCCATGTGATAGAGGACTCAAACTTGGACATAGCTACCAGACATACAATGTAGATCTATGTCATATAGACGCAAATTTGAGCATAGCCACGAGCATACAAATGTGAATCCATGCTAGATATACAAAACTCCATCGCAACCTGGGGAAAAGAAATGAGCTCTTTAAGCAAACACCTAGGGTCTTTGTCTCGTCTTCCACAAAGTACGATTCTATCCATGTGATTACAATGATCTGAAGTCGAACATGGTAGAAACTACTTGATTACCAGCCAATGATGTGAACCATTAAAAAGTGCTCACCATTGATGTCAATGATTCCCAAGGTACCCTAGTACAATCTACTGAGTGTGAATAGATGTCCTGATGTCGAACACCCAGTGGATTCTATCGATCAAAGGTCAATGACGTGAACCTATGTTGAGAGCGAGAGAACCTATCATTAAGGCATATAGATCTCAAGGTACCAAATAATTTTTGCTAAGACTATTTCCCGGATGATGAGTTGATGTCGACGGGAAAAAGTCTCATCGAAGGAGGGCCATGATGAGTCCCACATCAACGACATGAAACTCGGAACACAATTATGGAATGAGGTGAATGTAGCAACCATAATATTGACTCAAAAATACTGACACAAAAGACTGTGTAGACTGCAGAGGTAAAACTTCTTCAAATCCCCTTTGAACATTGGGCGGCACGACAAAAAGACTTTGCAGCATGAATGAATGGGACAAACACACAGTGCGACAGTGGACAATGCATTCTTTTGAAAGACTCAAAGGAGTGACATGACTCATGAAAGTGGATCGTCACGGAGATCAGCTGAACACCCAATTGACTGACATGATGTGCAGACAAGTGCCATGTTCAAAGGTAACAACAAACAACTACCATTTGTTGCAAAATGATTCCCTTCCCATTTCCCCCATCATGGTTGATGAGTGCCTCTTTTCGGTTTTACGAGTTCAAAGAGGGTAACAAACACTCGGTATATATTGTCGGAAGATAAGTCTAGACTCATGTGTTTTACGAACCTAAGAGAGGAGGTGTTTGTTCCCAAAACAGGTCGTTCATGTTTAGAGAGTCTGAATGATTACAGAAGAAGACTCCATAGGGGTCCTTTTTAGTATGATTTAGTCCCTAAGGCCCGAAAAAGTATAAAATCATGCCTTAAGGAACTCTTCCAGTCATGATTGGCTGGAGTGTTCCTTTTTTGTAAATAGTCCTATCCGAACCATAAAAGAGATAACCTACCGTCGGACGGACGGCTCTTCAAATACTTTAACGAGCATGACGAAGACAAGATCGCTCTACAATCTTTTCATATTTAGGGAGCTTGAAAAGAGTTTAAAGAGAACTCCATGAGGTTTCTTTACACAATGTCACTTTTTACGAGCCTGGGAAGAATCGGAAATGGACTCAACGATCTTTTCGTGTTTAAGGAGCCTAAAAAGGAGGTGAAAAGAAGACTCCATGACGCTTCTTTACATAATGTCAACTTTTTACAAGCTTGGAAAGAAACTGAAATAGACTTGTACCTTTGATACTGGGTTTAAAGAGCGTGAGAAAAGTGTTGTAATAAACGCTCATTGACCTTTTCTGTTTCATGAAAGTGCGAAAAAGTCGTAAACAAACTTCCAAAGATTTTTCTATGGTTCTCTAATCCTGCAATCGACTCAGAAACAAGTGTTAAATGCATTTATAACTAGCATTGAGGGATTACGACAGATAAACTTTGACTAAAATATGATTTTATATCAAAACTATAGTATGTAAGACCCAAAAATTCCTATAAAAGTTATGTAAATAGTAAAAAATCAAATCATTTCACTATTTACCCATAGCAGAGAGCATTTGGAACACTTTCTTAGCCATATCTTCAGCAACTAATACCGGTAGTTCCCACCGTCCGTTTTGAGCACCGTCAATTGCAGGTAATAGATAAAACCCTATTCTTTCATTTCATAGTGTTTATTTTGATTTTTGGTGGGGTTTTGGGCTCATATGGAAAGCCCTAAAACCTTAAAAGTGGGCACCGCGCCTACCCCTTGCGGGATACGCGATACCACCAGAGAACCACACCTACAACATAGTTGACAGGTGGTGCCACCGCCTATCTCCAATGGTGCATAGGCGGTGCCGGTCATGGAGATTTTGAACTAATAGCATGAGAAAAAATAGGTCATTCTTTTGATTTTTAATTATTAGGGATGATTCTAATGCATGCTATGATTGTTTTTGACAGGTCTTGGTTGCTCAAAACATGGTGATATGGAAATAAAGAACACATGACAATGATGATTCTTTTGCCGATAGAAATGTGGGTTGTATTGCCGCATTACGGGAATGTGGGCTCTTGAAGTTCTTCCAGACCCCAAGCATGGTGTCAAACGAGTGGTTACTTGAACACATACTACGGATGTGGAATCCAAAGCAGCAGTACTTCGAGGTGGGGGCCCATATTCTTACAATGGAAGTAGAGGACATCTAGTTCTTAACTAGTCTCTCGAGATGAGGTGCCCCATCTCATTGATAGGTTCCTGTGGAGGGGATATTACCACTCAAGAGCTTATAGATCGTCACTGTGTTCCAGTGACGATCAAAGCAGTGAGGGATGGGCCCTTACGGACCGTCCTATTTACTATGCAGAGGGTGGCTGGGAGTCAGGGTGTGCACAAGGATTCGAGGGCACACATGTTGTATGCCATAGAGGCCATGGCACCCATGGTATTCAACTGGGTGGAAGCCATGCTTCCCATATTCAAAGATCAGCTAACTAAGTGTCAGTAGGGAGAGCTAAACTAGTTTGTCTTTGGCTCCATTTTATACTGCTTCTTCTTCGAGCAGGTTCCACAGATGAGACCTTAGGTGGTATTTCAGAGTCTGAGAGCGTGGGACCCCCATATGCTGAGGTGGGTCTAGGTCATGGCTCGTACAAGAGCAGGTAGGGGAAGGGTGAAGTTTGGTGACCCACTCTTCAGATGGCTCCGAGATCGGATCCTCATGGTTGAGGATTATGCTTATGCAGGTAGGAACTTCATCGGAGATCATGACCTACCACTCCCATCTAGCAGACAGTGGGGTGACATTGGTAAGAAGCAAGAAACCCTAAAATGGATAAAACGTTTTTATGTTTTTTAATGTTTTATATTTTTTATGTTAAGTGACGAGACCTGTATATTGTCATGTAGATGTTGGAGCAGCACGACCTGGAGGAACTTCTCCATTGGATAGGCGAACCAGAGCCTGCTTTGTACCACAGGGTGATGATATCACTGGGGAGCTAGAGGAAAACCTAGAGAGGTTGACCTTGGATATCCCAGATGCTTTCATCAATGACATCCCGATGAGATATTAGAGATCCACAGCGGGAGTACCAGGTCGATTCAGTAGGCTGCTACGTAGAGTAGCTCGAGCAGTGATGTGCTATCATGAGCACCACTAGTTATGAGATATGTACTGAAAGCTGATAGCTTCAAGGTTTTGTATGATGGTTTTGCCTGAAATCCTATGTGCTTCAGATGAGGTCTCGGGACCTATTTTTTGTAAACTTTTCGTATATATATATACACACAAAATTTTACCTGGTGTTTATATGTCTCAAATGGGAAATGTATTTTATATGAGTTTTATGTGTCTTTAAATTTTTATTTACAATGTACCATGTTTTATTCCAATGTCATGAATGGGAAATATGCCAATCTAGGATGTAATTAGCTAATGAGTCAGCAACTACATTATGTTCCCTAGGGATATGCCTATAAGTGATGGTTTCNTCTCCGAAAGAGGCGGAGGAGAACATGGTTTCTAATGGTTTAAACATGGTTTAAATGGAAAACCATGAGTTGTGAGTCCATCAAGACTACTAGATCACGAACATCCTGGGAGGCAGCTTCAATTAGAAGACCGATGACTGCTTCATACTCGGTGATGTTATTAGTAACAGGACCTATACAAACCACTCCTGAACTGATCAAATATTTAGCTGGGGAATAGAGGACCCAAGCAGCCGAGGAAAGATTCAAGGTGTGGTGAAAAGCACCATCAGCGAAGCCGTAGAAAGCCATCTGCATGACCAAAACATGGTATAAACAGATGCAAACACTAAACTCAAAACCATCTTGAAAATGCTAAAAGCACACTGAAAGTCAATCAATATACATATATACAAGATACCATCCGAGAAATACCTAGACATAGTACCTTTTCAGGTACAACCCATTGTGAGGTTTCCCCAAAGGGATCCATCAACGAGCTCGTAGGCTCCTTTCTCTAAAACCTTAGAAATGACGAAAGTTCCATACCACATGGACTCGAACTTACCCTTCCCTATTTTGTCATATCTCTGATCATAAGTCAATACTAGGTCACCCTCGTTAAAGACACGAGGTTGGACAGATTTATCATAATGCACCTTAATGCGTTTCTTATGTGCCTCATTAGCTAAGGCAGCATCTCTCCGAGTCTCGTCAAGGTTATTCAAGTACAAAAATATTTCTTCCTCTACGGAAGTGTCTGGGAGAAGTTCGACGGCAAGTTGTAAATATGGAATCTGAAATTGAGTCGGTAATACAGCTTCGAGTCCATAGACAATCTGGAATGGCGTGAAACCAATGGCTGTTTTCATAGAAGTCCGATAAGCCCAAAGAGTGGAGAAAAGAACATGGTGGCAATTGGATTTATGATCTCCAACCATCCGACGAAGCATAGTTTTCAAAACCTTGTTAATGGCCTCTACATGACCATTAGCTTGTGGATAATATGGCGTAGAGTTTTCATGGCGAAAACCTCGCTTGGCACTTAGTTCCTCCATCATTTGATTATGGAAATGGGATCTGTGATCATTAACGATGGACTGCGGGACTCCAAATCTATCTATGATATGATTGAACAATAAGAGAGCAGCAGTCTTACCATCTTCTACGTATGTAGGCATGGCCTCAGCCCATTTTGTAAAATAATCAATGGCTATGATGATGTAACCATGCCCCCCAGTTGAGGTAGGCTTACAATGCATGAAGTCAATCCCCCATTTGGCGAATGGACCGATGACAATGATGGGGTGTAGTGGAGCAGGATGGGTGTGCTTTTTAGGATAAAAGTGTTAACAATATGGGCATTTCTTAATAGCCTCATGACAGTCTTTGAAGACAGAAGGCCAGAAATAGCCTGCGTGAAGGACTTTCCGGGCTGTAGCCATCCCAGATAAATGACCGCCACATGCTCCAGAGTGGCAATCATTCAACACATGTTCAGCCTCCTCATGGGTGAGGCATCGCTGAAGAATTGATTCAATCCCACGTCCATACAAGGTATCATTCAGGATGAGATAGTATTTCACGTGGTCACGGATATGGTGGCAATCATCACAGGATAAATGCGACTGAAATCATTGTGTTTCGAGATAAATAAGCAAATATCCATACCAAGGATTGGTAGTGCTAATTAGGAACAGGAATTCATCCAGAAATGAATCACTAGGCTTAGATTCCATCGAAGCACATGGAAGATCACACATAATCTCGACAAAGACCAAGGATTTCTTTGATGTGGCTTTGGAAAATTCCAGATCAAACTCTTGATGTATGACTATCCAATGGGAGTACTTGCCCCCGAGCACCTGACAAGTCAGGATGCAATACATTGGGTTCTGGTCTGCCAATACAGTGGTAGTGCGGAGCAAAATGTAGTGATGAAACTTTTTTATAGAAATGACCGTGGCCAATGCTAACTTTTCCACACGTGAATAGCGCATTTCAGAATCCATGAGATTCTTACAGGCATAATAAATCACATGCTCCTGACTGTGGATATTTTCCTGCACTAAAACCATAGCGATGGTAGTAGCAGAGGCAACAATATACAAGAGAAATTCCTTTGAATAATCTAGGGGGTTTATCATGGGTGAATGAGTCAGAGCATGCTTAATATTATCAAAGGCGCATTGGGCCTGGTCATCCCAGAAGAATGGAGTGTTCTTCTTGAGGAGACGCATATAACCTACGTTTTCTCTGCGAAATTGCACACAAAACGGTGGAGAAAATTTTCCTTCCCTTGCAAAATTTGGAGTTCCAGGAGATTAGTTGGGGCTAGTAGATCTAAAATGGTAGCAATTTTCAAAGGATCAATTTGGATGCCATGTTTGGATACCAAAAAACCTAGCAGACGTCCCGTCTCAATGCAAAAAACACATTTATGCGGATTGAGCCATATATTATAATGACAACATCTTAGGAATATCTCTCTAACATGACCATTGTGGTCCTACCGTCGATGTGAATGAGCAGGGAGGTCATCAAGGTACAATTCAATAATATGTTTAATATCGTGAAACGCATAGGACATTGCGCCCTGGAATGTGGCTCCAACATTTTTCCAGCTAAAAGGTAACTTCTTATATGCAAAGGTTCCCCATGGGAAAATGAATGTCGTCTTATGCTCATTGGAGGGTAATATATCAATCTGATTATAGTCTGAGAAGCCATCCATGAATGAAAAGATGACACTTCCAGCATAGTTTTCGATAATCTGATCAATGTGCGAAGTAGGAAAGTTGTCCTTAGGACAATCTTTATTCAAATCCCTAAAGTCGATACAGACTCTAATGGTGCCCTGCTTTTTATTGACAGGGACAACGTTCGATACCCATTCTGTGAGGAGTACAAGATAAATAAACCCAGCTTTGAGAAGTTTCTCAATTTCAGCTTTAATAGCTGCGGCCTTCCAAGGATGGACTTGCCTTATATTTTTCCTGACAGGTTTAGCCGTGGGATAGGTTTTAATTTCGTGGACCAAAATGGATGGGTCAATCTTCGGCATCTCTTCATAGGACCAGGAAAAAATATCACGGAATTCTTTGAAAAGTGCCTTATAGGCTTCAGATTCATCTGCCGAGCAGTTCTTCCCAACATGAACATGCTTGATAGTATCAGGCTTGGCTGATATGTCAATCGGATTCGTCTAAGTAATGTTGCAAAGGTTTCCTTTAGAATCTGTATCTTGCAACAATATAGGACTTTGGGGTATGTTGACAATATCAGTAGGGAACAAGGATGCAAAATCATGGCTAACCAAACTGGTGTTGGGGAGCAACATGGATCTATGATGGTGATCCTCCCAAATGGACTCATCCATATTCATGATCTCCATAATGGGCACATCGGATGAAAAAGTCTGAGAGAGATAATATAGAATAGGAAGAGAATGCTCTAACTAGTACGGTAAATGGTAAGGATCCGAAGCCACTAGATGAAGGTCATTCGTGTGATCATTAGAAAAGGTTTGAATAGTGTCATACAGTGCTTCATGTGAACTCAACGAGGTGAACTCAACAACATTTTTACCCTTAGGCTCATAATAAAATGAGGCGATCATATGGACTATCGCGGTATCCATGTTAGGAGGAGTGGATGGAAAAATACCCATAAGGGATGAATCCTTCAACATGCCTACCCCAATTGACTAGTAAGGAGGAGGGGACTAGCCTAACATGAGGATGTTATTAGCCGTGGAGGTAGTAACATCTGGCGTACAGAAATCAAGCTGGTCAATAGTAACAATTCTCCCTAGATGCAGAAATTGGATTGTTCAAAATACTGTTGAGGCGACAGCAGTCATGGCATAGAACCAATTTCTTCCTAGAAGGAGGTTGTAATCTAAGGGGGGCATCTACCACTTCTACTTGAATGGAAACGGTTTCCCCCCCCAGCTTGACTACTAGGGCTGATATGAGACCATGGGGTTGGAAACCATGTCTGTTAAAGACTTTAAGGGTCGTAGGTGATGTTACAAGATCGGGAGAGATAAGAGCCTTCGAACAAGATAGAGACAAAACCGAGGTTGAAGCTCCTTCATCTAGTACTGTTCGAAAAATATTCTTTCCAACTAATTTTGTAATGATCTGAGAAGCAAGTTTATGCAGTAACCTAGGCTTGTAGTTCTCAACATTGAAATGAATCAAGTTAGTATTATCCAGGTCTAAAGCTCCTAATGCTGTTAACAAGTTTTTGCGCTGTGTAGGGCAACTTTGGAGTACTTCTAAGGTAGACATTGCACAAGGTGCCTGAGTGAGATCTTCAACCATATTATAAAATTGAGCAGCTTGGGCATTAGGGTTAAATACTGCCTTCTGAAAAGTACTCTTAGGTGGACGCAAAATCATGTCGAGAGTAGGCTTCTCAATAGATAAGGGGACAGTAGACGAGGATTCCAGAGAACTAGTAGAGGGAGATTTCCCTGAAGAAAAATGATCTTCTTTTTTATCTGCGGGTTTGTCATAATTATAAATTTGAATTTGCAGATTGATTGGATTTGAGGACATCATACAAATCTCCTCTGATGAACTAGAGTTACCCTGATTAGACATGTGGTCTATCAGTTGTTGTTGAGAGGGAAAAGGATCTGTAAGTACCGCGGGTGCGGGATTGGACTTCAAAAACTGGGATATTTCGTCCCGATGAGGACACTCCTTTGAAAAATGGTCACCTTCGCATAGCAGACAGGGATATTTTGCCTTTCTTTTCCCTTTATCATTATTACTGTTGGTTGGTCTTGGAGTCTCCTGTTGGTTTCTAGGTTTTTTATTTCTATTTTTACCTTTCTTTTTATTATTACCCGAGGTTTGAGTACTTTGAATAGAGTTGACCTCGGTGGAAACCTTAGGAGTCGAAGGAGTAGGGGTGGCAGTTTGGGGTTGCTTGACAGGTTTCACTGTTGATGGGGACTAGATTGAACCAACAATCCCATCAATAGGTACTTCTACTGGTGGCTTGGTGGGATCGATGCTTGGGAGAGGAGCTTGAGGAATCAAGTCATAAAGAGTTCCAGACTGGGAATAGACCAAGTCTAGATACTGGGCTTGAATAATATTCTGCTCTTCAGTAACGACACCGCCCATAGCCACATCTTAGGAAATAGGAGGCAAAAGGGATTTGGTAAACCAATCAGCTAACAATTGATCTGGAATAGGGGCCTTAATAAGCCTTCTTTGCCTTCTCCACTCATGAATATGATCGGATATGTGGGTGGAGGTGTTTTGTCATAGAGAAGTTAAAAGATCAATGCCCATTTCATAATGAATAGGAAGCTGAAAGTGTGTAAGAAAAATGGTTTCCAATGAGCCAAAATCCACAAACGAATGTTGTGGTAGTTCAATGTACCACTTCGCGACTGTACCGGTCAAAGTTCGCTGAAAGAGTCATAACCGAACGTATTCATCCATGAGGGAGTTTGAAGAAAACCACAAATGGAATGTCATAACATGGTTCTTTGGATCATCTCCCTGCTTCCCATCGAACTTTGGGATATCCGATGGTAACTTTACCAGAATGGGAGGCCACGATTGATTGTGTCGAATGGGGTCATTAATCAACTTGGAGAAGTTAGGTACATCCAAAGTTGCTAGGAAAGGTAACTACTGGTTGGGTTGCACATACTGGTAATATTGATATGGCATATAATTACCAGTAGGACCATAAGTGGACTGAAAAATAGGTTGCTGTGACGAAGAACGACCAAAAAATCTGCACGCAGGGGGTTGATTTCTGGGATCAAGACTGCTAGGACCACTAGGGCCTCCAAGAGGAGGACCACTAGGGCCGCCGAGACCACTAGGACCACTGGGACCACTAGGACCACTAGGACCACTAGACCCTCCAGAGCCACCAAGAGGTAAACCTCCGGAGCCTCTGGAAGCACTAGGCGGAGGGCCACCAAACCCTCGAGAGCCATAAGGAGGAAAGCCACCAAGCCCCCCAAGACCACCAGGACCACTAGGACCATAAGGATAAAAGTTTCCAGATCCTCTAGGACCATTAGGTCCCCCAGGGGGAGGACCTCCATAAGGCGATCCTTTGGCATCTCTGGTAGTATGTATAGGTATCCCCCCCATAGCTGGCATGTAATACCAGTTGGGTTGCCCCCATGGCGTAAAAGTGTTACTAGAGTATGGAATTCCAGCATAAGGCATCCTTGTAGGATTAGGTGGATGATTAATATTACCTACAGGTATGTGATAACCATAACCTCCAGAAGATTGAATGGTTACAGGTTGTGCCCCCGAGGGCTGACCTGAACTAGGT